>NWSH02000019.1:573171-598600 GCA_002382865.2 Heliothis virescens | reverse complement strand
CCAAGGGGTGCCAGATTGCCCAGGTAACTGGGTTGTGGAGGTCAGAT
This sequence comes from Heliothis virescens, assembly GCA_002382865.2. NCBI lineage: Eukaryota > Metazoa > Arthropoda > Insecta > Lepidoptera > Noctuidae > Heliothis > Heliothis virescens. The sequence goes on along the minus strand of NWSH02000019.1, from coordinate 598,553 downwards.
AGGCAGTCGCTCCATGTAAAACGCTGGTTCTCAGCTGCATCCGGTTAGACTGGAAGCCGACCCCAAAATAGTTGGGAAAAGGCTAGGCAGATGATGTTAGGGCCGGTTTCTAGACTAACCAGATGCAGCTCAGTCCAGTGTTTTACATGGAGGAGCCCATTACCCATCCACAGCCGGACCATGCCAAGCCTTGCCTAACCTTATGATCGATCGATCCGCGCTGCTGTTATTTAGCCACGGGCTCTTCCTAAGCATAACATAATAATCTAAAACCAAAAAGTGTATTACTTAAGAGTAGCATAGCACAATAGCACTTGACCTAAAAAAAACCAATTCCCCTAAATATATTTTCACCCCAACCTACAGTCCCACTAATCCTCTCCGGTCACCAGTCAACACATAGTTAACACTGACACAAACCAAAGCTGAACTACATTAACCCTATCACCTCGAAGTCGCTCCAAACGTCCAGTGCTTAAAGCCTTAAAGTTTCAAGCCTATCCGACCTTTACCTCTGCCTACCTACTTTACCCTTGAGGGATTATAAAACCTGGAATTAAATATGCATGTTGTACCAACAATAGACTTGTGAACCTTCAACTCTTTAACAACCCCCTCCCTTACCCCGCCATACCCCCTCTATCGTCCTTGACTTGCTTTGAGTCATGTAGGTAATATGCATATTAAAAATTCGCAAGTCCGCAATAACAAAAGTAAGCCAAGGTTTAGTTAGCGTTAAGCCAAGATATGTATTGATTGTTATAAAATTGGCTAGGTATGGGGCAAATGTATTGAAAGATATGAAAGTAGTCTGAAATGGTCATTGTATATAGTCAAACAAGCATTAATTGTTATTGACGTAAGAGTCAGACTAATGTCGTTTCCTCTTCCTAACTCACTTATCCTGGGTCCTACTGGCTTCCATGTGAACTAAATATAAGTATTACCGTATAAGGGTACACGTGGAATGCAATACAAGTATTGAATTATCAGGTTATCTATGACAATAAGTTTATTATGACATTTTTATTATTTTAGAGGAAGTTTATAGTTTAGTTAGTTAGTTTAGCGTATTTACTGGCAATTTAGTCACCAATGAGGGTAGACCTCCAAGACACGAATAAAAAAACTTATTTTCACAAAAATAAGAGACCATTTCTAAGAGTCAGCAAATAAATCTAAAAGTAAAACTATCATAAATTACAAACGATATATCTTAGTAAGCCACCGACGAAACCTTATACGCCTTACATTGTGAAGATCGTAAACCAAGATAGACTTAAACTAACTAAATGAATATGTATAGCCGACTATAAACTGTTGGCGGTAAGAGTAAAAGGTAAGTAAAGAAATCGGGTTAGAGTACCAGCACACTGCAGACTTTTAGTCGGCCGATAGTTTGCTCAGGCATGAAGACTAATCGTAGTGCACATTACAAGCACATGAGTAGAAAAACGGAACAGAGACTAAGCTTCTTAAGAACGTGCAAAATTGTTACCTATTTTGGTAGGGTTGTCACAATAGGTTAAGACAAATTAAACAAAACATTTGTTAAATAGTTTTATTAAAAGTTATAACGCAACAAACATAAAAAGCAGTCGGATTGAACCTCCTCCTTTTTTTGAAGTCGGTTAAAAGACGCAGGTATAAAAAATTCAGCTTAATCAGACGTCGGGAATAAGTTCAAATCTTTAGATAGATTAGATAGTTGAAGTATGATATATTTTTAGTTTTTCTAGTGTTATTCATACACACAGTACAATAAACCACAATTTTTAAAATATTACGTTTAATATTAAAATATTCAAACTTGCAACTAAAAAAACAGATAACGTGCGTCGCACCGACCCTGAGATTGTCAACTGCCTGTGCAAGCGCAAACCGGTCTTTTCCCAGAATCGCTGCGTACGCGACAAGCGGTCAGTGGTCACACACACATACCCCGCGTACTTGTAGTAGTGCAATCGATTCGCGCGGTTGTTTGAAGCTTAGTCTCTGTTCCGTTTTTCTACTCATGTGTTACAACTATGAGGTTTTTTGCCGGCCGAGACGGCAATTCGACATTGCCGTCTCATCGGGTGATGAAAGTGCAAGGGAATAGGGAGTGCACCTATGTCTGCGCAAATGCTTGTGCATTATAATATGTCCTACGCAGGTGGCTGATCTCTTTACATGAGAACAGTCGCTGTGGCCGACAATCCGCTATGACGCGATTATCATTTTTGCCAATAAGAGACGGACTAAAAAAACGACTGAATTGGCGATTTTCTTAAAATAAAATATCTACCAATGGACTGACTGTCGGCCGACTGTTTAGTCTGCAGTGTGGGGGAACCCTAAAAGGTAAGTAAAGAAATCGGGTTAGCGCTCGTATTTCGCTAACTATCCCTTTACTATTTGAGTAGAAGCCTACTTCAGGAACTTGTGTTATCTTTGTGATAAGAGCCGTCGTAATTCCTGAGTGCTGGCTGAGCTATCCTTCGAGTTTTTATAACCTAGGCTCTTAGACATGATGAAAGGTTTTCTCAAAATATATTTTTGTAAAAGAGGAAAAAGTACCTACTAAAAACTCTTAGATAATACTTCGTGCAAAACTAAGGTCTCAATAAAATTTAACATTAATATATGGATTACTCCACACTTAAATAAATATGTAGGTACATTTATATATGTTTATACCCATAAAAGTGGGCGTACCGTAAAACAAACTTTTATCTAAATAGCTGTGTAATTGAATAGTAAATTAAGGAAATTGCTCATCCAATTAAAATGGAAACTACCCATTTTATCGTGCCTATATAAAACTTACCACGCGTAACTAAAAATAGTAAAACTTTTATAGTGTTACTACCAAAAAGGTTACGGACATTTTTCATGGGTTAAGAAAAACTAATTGTGGGATTTTTCTTTAGACACGTATCAAATGTCTGCCTTACTTCTTCGTAGTAACACCATTAGCTCTGAAACTACTGAACCGATTTTAATAATTCTTTCACTGTTGGAAAGCTACAGTATTTCCGGGTAACATAGGTCATATTTTGTCCGGGTACGGAAAAGGATTCCCCAAGCCGCGAGTGAAACTACGGGAAAACTGCCGGTTAAAAATAATAAATAAAAGTTTTTTTCATAAAAGATGATCTAAATTCTATTATCAATTATTGAACTACTATTGAAAGCAACGATCAAAAGCCCTATCCTCCCTATCCCTAATTTCTAGGTATTCCTCACAGAAGAATATTCAAGTAACATACAAACTATAGACTACAAGTAATGAGTGCTATTTTCCTCAGCAAATAAACCCGACTATCCATCTTTAAATACAGAACTATCCGTCTTGCTAGGAATCAACGGAACCAATATGGATGAACTTATTTATGCGGAAGATTCAAATGGTTTTCGTACGTGATTGACTGGAGGAAGAGTGACTGAGACTTATGGCATCACACATTCTTACACAGTCGGTTATACTGAGTGTTCTGTGGAGATAACGGATAGTTATTTGTTGGGGAGTTTGATGCGCGAGTTTTGTAGCTTAAGGATTGTTTGTGATGGTGTGAAGTGTGAATTTGGGCACTAAGTACTGATTGATTTCAATACGTTGACTTTTGTACTAATTTGAATTAAATGTACTTACACGTGAAGAAAGATTATCTAATAAAGCAAAATCTTTACTATCCCACTTTTTTGTGTTTTTACGCCAAGGTGGCTTAACCAATTCTCTGATATTAGGATAGGTAGCCTGGAAATGGCTAGGCTTTTTATCCGGGTGCGGAACGCGAACGAACTGTGAGATGAAATCCAGTTGTTCATAAATGAGTCTAATAAGGCTTAACATAAAATCATGTTTTAAACTCAATTCAATATCATCATCTCAAAGTTTTAATTTTTTGCTTATTACTTTAGGTCATAGCATTTAAAGTTAATTTTGATATACTACCTATACGTATATAGTATCTACTGATTATCTTACACATAAAAATACAGTTAAAGAATTTAACTTTACCATTACATCGACCATTTCTAACGTAACACTTTCTACAGCCACTAAAACAAAAGCGGCACACAACAATTAGACTATTGTTTGTTTACCACCGGAGCCACGAGCCACTGCAATGAATTAATTCTCTTATTGCATGCACTATGCCGCATTCTGCGTATTTCCTCAGATAATTGTGCTAGAATTTATAATTGGGTAACAGTGTTAGCTGTGAGAAGTCAGCTCTGAAACTACGGTAACGGTTTAAAAAACTTTTAAATTGTTTTATGTGTAAATAATTTCTCAATTGCAAGCACATAAAGTAACTATATCACACATAGGTTGGTGTATGTTTGTGACATTTTTACGCGCAAACGGCTGAACAAATGTTGATGACACTTCGCAGTCATGTATATCATATACCAGAATATCTAATAAGCAATTTTTTTTCCATCCCCTTAGGAAGCGGATGAAACCGAAACGCGGAAGGTAGTACTTTAATCACTAGAATTTGTTTATTTAATTCAACCATAATACCAAGTAATAAAATTTTCCTAAAACACATAGGTGCTTAATTCGAATTCGGAATTAAAAAATAATCAGCGTAAAAACATCAATCGCATTACCGCGAGCCGATCAATAGAACAACTGTTCATTCATTAATCACTTAACCTCAATCTTTTTTATTTGAAAAAAGAACGATCGATCTATCAGAACGGCTGTCATATTTATTCGGCCAGATATTAGCCTTTTAAAAATACTGGTTAATACTTAAAAAAGTTCCTATAAATAATTGTTTTTTAATTTATTTATTTTTCCTGAAAAATATTTCAAGTAAAATGGGAAAGGTTATCTCTATTTCCTAGCTCAAATAGTAATAGTTACATACCCTTTCCTGCTAACCTTAGCATAATTTTTAGCTTAGACCCTACCCTATCAGCCCGGACCGTGCTACTGAAATTAGTCCAAACTGTCTTATAAAATTGTAGGGTTAAATGCTAGAGTGTGTGCTGTTATATTTTGTTTTACTAAGGAGCAAGGTTAGAAACACCCTTTAAAATATTATAGTAGTTTATAGAGACAAGGGTGATTCAAACCTAGATTGGAGAACATTAAAAATACTTTAAGATAATACTATGACTTTACTGCAATAGGTTAGACAAAACCATAAAGAGCCTTTGAACTATATGATATCGACAGCTTAATCCACCATTTCAATACACAGACCAAATCATCTGAAGACGTAGTTTTTATACACCTTTAAAATTAAGACAAAAAACTTAACCGCTTAACAAAACTCACCAATAAACATGCCAATTAATAACAACAGCATTGTTAATAACTATATTTCACAGCACTGTATTTATGTCACATTATTCAGAACTTTATTATCATTCACAAAAGTATGCACTTTAGTTCACATTACTTTAACTCGCGTGTTTCAAGAGAGCGCTCGCGACGGGACGTGCGGCCGCGGCGCCCGTCACTTGTCAACTGCCAGATGCTAAATGATAAGATACCGGCCCGGGGTTGCTATATGAAAACCGCGGATACCAAGAATAAATTTAATTTCATGGACTATTAAATTAGCCTTTTTTGTCTGTGATTTTTTTGAGTTTTCATTCGGGGATGTTAACGATCTCGCGTAGGTCAAATATTTTTAGATAATGTGCTGTTTTCTGAAACTTTATTATTACCCAACGTAATAAATACATCCAATATAATTAATATTCTAGGATCAATTAGTAAGAAGAGATGCTTGTGCTACGGCGTAGCTTACGTGTATTGGCTACGCCGTAGCAGCTACGTTCTACAAATAGTAGTATAGTATAATATTGAATTTCGCTTTCATTGCATTCAAAATGCTTCATTTGCGGGTTTCCAAATGGTTTTATGTGGAATGGACTGATAAAATCCTTTCAAAATTTCGTTACCTGGTTATAATTCACAAATAGATTTCAGAATTAGTAGTAATACCTTCAGTAGATTTTAGTAATTTTCATGATCAGAATTTGTCATTCCAAGCAGTCTTCCTCCACTTACCTATTAGGTAGTATACCGATATTTAAAACTGTAAACGATGCTTTCTTCCCGAATCATCTACAATTTTCGCATACAGCTTTTCACACATAAAATCACCACACATCAAAAAATACGAAAAGCAATATATATTTTCCCACAAAACACTCAAACTCACTCCATTGCAATCTACTATGATATTCATGTAATTTCCCCTTCATTTCCCTTTATTTTCGGGAAACCATTCCTAAATCTGGCAATACATATTTAATTGAGAGCCGGCCGGCCGGCGCGCGCATGCGCAGATCACCCCTGACATTTTTATGAAAACAATATGTTGGCACTTTATTTTTGGTGTCGGACCTCTCTGGTGCCGAATTAGATAAACGAATTAACGTTTCTAATGGATGAATGCATGTAATGTGATATGTTTCATTTGCAAATAACATCGTTCTTGTTGAGAAAAGTGTGGGTTTTATGTCGTTTTGTGAGTTAATAATAATGTTCTTTTGCAAAAAAAAAATATACAAAATATTTTTAAATCTTGTATGTTCATTCTCGAATATTCTTTTTCGGATTTTCCGAGTGGAAGGTGTGTCAGCGAATTATTGACGACCACTGTTTAGACTATGCCTATTTGAATCGGTTCAGTAGTTTCAAAGTGAAAGCGCGACAGACTGACAGACAGATTTAATCTTGTAAATTACAACATTGGCTAGATTTATACAATGATAAGACACTATCACTAATCAAAGCGTTCTGAATGACGATTCCTGATATGCTATTATACGTGGATCAGTCCACTACACTTTCAATGGAGCAATCTGTTTGTTGATCCATCTGTGCTTACATACCATCTACTGGAATGGCAGCTACTAGCAACGTGCAAACGCGCACTAGAACAAAAGCATTTACTAAATTAAAAATAACAATTCTAACGTAGGCGGAATATTGCAATTAATCGGCCTACGCTTGAATTTGATTTCGGTATAACATTATTTTAAGTGTTTATAATTACTTCCTCAAACAAAAATGTAATTTTTAACTGTTCTGTTGATGGTCAAAATTGCGAACTGGTCGTAGTAATACGCGAAAGTTTGTATGTTTCTCTTTCACGCAAAACTACAGAATACATTTTGATGAAACTGGCAGAAATTTATAGGTGTAGGCATATACATATAGTAGGTATACATTGTAACTACTGTATCGAGAGAGACTAGCTGTTTTTCCCGGTTTTACTCACGCTTATGCGAAATACTTGTTATTCATAGCTCTATCTTCATGCTCTTTAATCAAAATTAAAATTACCAGGGACATCTTTAAAAAAAAACCTAATCCAGAATACTTGCATGAAAGTCGATATGGCTTTAGTAGGAGGAATGTTACTTGTGGGATGACAGCAAATCGAAGAGAATGGAAGAAGAAAACATGCTGCACCGACCCCAAATAAATTGGGATAAAGGCAGGAAGCTGATGATGGATCCAGAATACTCCAGTTAATCAATTCAGAAAATCTTTTTAGTCTGAAATTATTCGTCTGAACCTCCCCAGCTCGATGTTACCGCTAGATAAGTTATAAGCAGACGCTTCCATACAATACTTTGAGTTTCATCTGGTGCTACTGGCATTTGACTGCGCTGATTGCTTGAAAGCGGATCTCACACAACCATTCGGTTTACTTATGTGTTGACGGTATGGAGTAGGTCTGCCATTTAGCATATTTTTATTTCTAATCGATTTCTGGCTTTTTATGTGTATGACAAAAATGTGCAAAAACCGATCCATGCTAATTCACTGAATAGGTATATAACGCTTTCACCAAAATGGCACCAAATGAGACGTTTAGCAGAAATTAAGTAGGACTCTAGAGAAAAAATACAAAAAATATTTATTTTATAGTATTGACAATCATTCGGAAGACAATATAATGATAAAAATCTCTATAATTTCTCTGAAAATAGAATTATTCAGGGCCTACTAATGAACCCCCGAGTTATACGCTCATATCAAAAGAAAGCTTTTAACTCGTTTTGTCCAATCAAATCACGTTACATGGTAGTATGGGACCCAGCTCGATCCACCATGAATTTTCACTTATCCTGTGCATTTGATTGTAAAAAGGCTAACTCAATCTGCGCTATGCGCTAAAACGAGCTGCCGAAATGTTGATTGGTTCTCAATCGATCTGCAACGGGGTTAGTGGAAGCCTAGCTTTATACAGATGTGTTATATATAGATGTGTTTTGGATAAAATAAATGCAGGAACTGAAATTGTTTTTGGCAACTACGTTTTTAAACGACTTTAAATTAAAATAGAAGGTGTATATTATTTTTACTTGCCTACTAAGATGGCTTATGTTAGTTAGGATGTTACTAATTCCTATTGTTTAAGCCCAATGTTTTCTATATTCGGCCCAGTATTTTTAGTAGGTTAATTGATATATCGTTGATTTTATTGCTAAATACTTACATATTCACGATTGAAATATTTCGAACATTTTAGATTGCCGTTTTAATTAATTCTGGGAAAATAGTAATAGTAACAAAATTATTATTTTATTAACTCAATTAGTCCATACCGGTTTTTTGAATAATTTAACTTTTGATTAAAAAGATTATATAGATATTTAAAAAATACATAAAGAAATTCAATATTAAATCAAAAGTATCTACGAGTAAAAAGGTTTGTTCGTCCCAGTTGTGAACAAGGATACTTCCTGGTAAATCTAATGAAACAATTAACGTAATGTCAACATAATTATTTATTTCGCGACTTTTATAAACAGCTCGAAAACCCAACACGGGTTTAGGGATACATTAATAATTTTATATTGTAAAGGAGTTTTCTATAACGAAATTTTCTCTTAAATACTATTAGTATTTTGAACGTGAAAAATTTGAACATAATATCGATGTATGTTAATGAAACTTGGCTGTAATAATATAGCTTACACAACAGAAATAAATGAAATATAGCCTACTTTTTTCCGGATGCGTACAATAGTTCCATTAAAAAACGGGTAATACCGATGGTGGACGCTAGTTTAGTATTACAAAACCATTTCCTTGCAACTTTAACAAACTTATTACGCTCATAGTCTCACTAAACCTCTTGAAGTTAATCTCAAACCGTCACATTTGGCAACCGCATACGACACAGCTTAATAAAGAATGCAATACCAACTGCAGAAATGCATATTTTCTATCAATATAAATGGCACTAGCTTCCCGTTTGGGGGTATATAATGCATTTTAATATGCAATATATCAGAATATCCAGACCGCGACGACCCAAGGAAATTGCCAGATAATTTACTATATTGGCAGTCTTATTATTTATTCGTATTGTGAAATGGAACGTTAATTATTTCAATGACTGGTAGCGGCTTTTATTGGCAATAGTTTTGTAGTTTTATTACAATTTGTATTGTTACTCGTGTTTCAGTTTGATTAAACCATTACATAATAGAGCAATAGACTGCTATATTTCCGTGGTTAATTGTGCCAAGGTACAGTTTTCGCAAAAGACAATGACAACCCCTCCCGTATGTCGCTCGGTCAGTCGCAGATATGTACCTAAAAAAATGAATTGTACAGTCACGAGCAATAATATGTATACATTGTCACATTTCCTAAAATATCTAAACTTCTACCTTTCAAAAAATATGTGTACGCCATATTTTTCTAAATGAATTAACCATCAAACTGTGTCAAAACTAGGTATACATTGGTTTCACAGTAATGTAAACGAAAAAGAATCATTAGAAAATAACCCTTCTAACGTCTTTATACAGTATGCATGACAATTTCCATAAGATGTATACAAAATGTATACATGTAATAGAAATTGTATACGTGTTATCGAAACTGTCATGGATACATTTAAATGACATTGAAAGTGTATAACTACTTTTTCTTATTTTTATTGAAATTCTTGTAACATTGCTTAGAATACAATGCGATGTAGACATTACAGTTATATAAATTAACTAGCTTCTGCCAGTGGCTTTGCCCGTGCATAATATTGTCTTTCATGAATCTGAGGGAAGACGCTTTCAAATTGTTAAAAACCGGCCAAGTGCGAGTCGGACTCGCACGCGAAGGGTTCCGTTCCATTATTTATGAAAAATAAACGTACTTATTACCTACAATCAGCCAAAACACAAACTTTTCTCAACCACAAAAAATAACTTTGCTTTTCATACAAATATATGAATAACAAAGTTATAATTTGTGGTTACTGAAAAAGTGCTATATCTCAAAAACCACTGACTGTATCTTGTTCAAACCAATTTTGGTTGATGGTTTTTGTTAAGATCTATAACATATATTTTTTTTTAGATTTATCAGGTTAGTAGTTTAGAAATTACAGGGGGGGGGGGGACACACATTTTGGCACTTTGGGAATGTCTTACTCTGAAATGATTGACTTTCAGAAAAAATGGTATTAGGAACCTCCATATCATTTTTTAAGACCTATCTATAGACACCCCACACGTATAGGTTGGACAAAAAAAAATTCGTTTCTGTTTCATGTATGGGGAGCCCCCCCGAATATTATATTTTTTTTATTTTTGTAAAAAAATCGTAAAGCGGTCAACACAATACATCTACTTACCAAGTTTTAACTGTGTAGTCTTAATAGTTTCGGAATAAAGTGGCTGTGACATACGGACAGACAGACAGACAGACAGACAGACATGACGAATCTATAAGGGTTCCGTTTTTTGCCATTCGGCTACGGAACCCTAAAAACAAATGACACGTCAATGACGTCACGCACCAAATGACAAAGACAACAATATTCGACTAGGCGCTCTGTCTCTCTCTCACTTATAAAAATGCTTTCAAATAATTAAAAACAAATGACATGTCAATGACGTCACGCGCGAAATGACAAAGACAACAATATTGCAATAGGCGCTCTGTCTCACTCACTCACTTATATAAATGCTTTGAAATTTTTAAAAACAAATGACACGTCAATGACGTCACGCACGAAATGACAAAGACAACAATATTCCACCCTCAATTCCACCAGGCACTCTGTCTCTCTCTTTCATAAAAATGCTTTCAAATGTTGCCATTATTACAATATTGCCGTAGGAAGTTACAACAGTTTTATGACGGTGTACGAAAATAAAATTGTCAGTCGCCGAAGGCTACTACCTACCTTTCTGTAATATCAGTACAGGTAATAATTAGAGATGGCAATATCTAATGGGGTTGTGATTACATATTTTCGAAATTGTACTGTATATATGTTATTGAAGTTTACTTGAGTACATAATTTTGCATCTAAAGGTTAATATAATATTTTGGTAATATTATTGTTTACGAAATTTTGATAAAAATGTGTAGTCAATTTTGACACAATTTATGTTTACATAATTATTGAACACAGTGAAGCATCCTTATTTTTGCAATTAAATGTTGGCTACATGAATTTGAATTTTAAGGGTGTTTCTATGTTATTACTCGTGACTGTACGCAGTGACTCGCGCAGTATTCCTTGACGAGAATTATAACAGTCCAATTTGGAGTAAGGAAAAGGAAAGCCTCACACAGTCTATTACTAAAGGCGGGTACTAGATAATATTATCCGTACCCATGAGATTTCAACTCTCCTATCTTCGTGACATCACTTTAATACAACAAAATTCACATTATCTTGAAGCCGCACATCATCTCTCAAGCACAGCAAATTGAAGCAATTTCTCTTCATCTTCCGACATTAAACATGTATTCAACTTCATCATAATATAATTAACATAAATTCAAAAAATACTGCCTCAAATCTACGACTCCCCGAGGCCCAAAAAGCTAATAATTCAAAAAACCAACTCCAATTTTTGTCGCGAAATCCGTAATAAAATCGAGTATCTCGTAAGCCTCGTATGTCGAGATTAGGCCTCCGTATTTGGCCTGAGAATTAAACCACAATATATTTTGGCCTCAGAAGAAACGGTGTAATCTCACATTATTTGACTTTGCACTTACTTTCGGCGATTTGAACAAAAAATCATGCTTAGTGACGCTTGAATGGACTAAAGTCGGTCAACTGTGTTGGGTTGTGTTGCTTTGTGTGAAGAATAAGGAAATAGTGACCGTCTTTGAATAAACCAAAACACCTTTAAAGAAATCGGGAGGGGAATCGAACCTTAAATATGTCCACTGTATAGAATAAATGCATTATACATTCGTGTTTCTTTAACCTTTTCTATCGTCGAAAAGTTCTTTGTCAAAATCTACAAGGAGCTTAAATAGTTCACGGACCTTTAAGCTTCGTATACAAAATATGTATTCCTCCTTAGTTTCTCCGTCATTAATTAATAGATGACTGAAAGGAATAACTTCAAAGAGTATGTAACAATGCTAGATTAAGTTATGTTAATGTAAACTTGTTATTACTAACGTGCTTTACAATGTGTCAGTAACATATTATGTTCTGTTATGTTGTAACTAATTTATACTTGAAACAATATCTGTATGAAATGGATGAATATATGCGACTAGCTTCTGCCAGTGGTTTCGCCCGCGTCTCGTGGGAACTACTCGGCGCATCCGGATAAAAAGTAGCCTATAGCCTTCCTGGATAATTGGGCTATCTAACACTGATAGAATTTTTCAAATCGGACTAGTAGTTCCTGAGATTAGCGCGTTCAAATAAACAAACTCTTCAGCTTTATAATATTAGTATAGATTATTTTTGTAGGTGTTAAAATTAGCAAGGAAACTATGCTTTATGTCAATCCATTCTGACCTACTGTATTANATTTTTTTTCCGTATCTGAGTCCATAGTCTGCAATGTTGAAAACTGCAAAAAATATATTCCTACTGGTGATAAACTACTAACTTTCCTTACTCAGAACATTCGTAGTATAAGCCGGAATTTTAATGGTTTTGAAGTACTTTTACAGAACCTTGATGTCAGCTGTGATGTCATCGTACTTACAGAATGTTGGTTATCTAAGCATGCAGATAATTTGCCAACGCTAGATGGTTATACTTTATGTAAAACTACGATAAATATCAATCAAAATGATGGACTGGTTGTATATATTAAAAATACACTAAAAATAACAATAGAAGAGCCTTTATTTCAGGGCTGTAATAGTCTCTTAATTAAAATAAACGAAGATACAGTTGCACTGGCAGTATACAGGCCTCCATCTCAAAATGTAGATATATTCCTAGACTCTCTTAATACTATTTTAGGACAACTTTCGTGTTATAACAATATTATACTTTTAGGTGACATTAACATCAACATTGTTCCTGGGAAAACTAACACTCATGCACATAACTACCTGAATATCTGTACATTCCATGGATTATTGCCAGCTCATGATCTCCCTACGCACCAGAGTGGTTCATGCTTAGACCACATAATTATAAAATCGAAATTACCTTCCAAAACTTATATTACTAATTCATCGCTTACAGATCATCAAGCAATATTACTAACCTTACAAATGTCGTTACCTAGAAAAAACTGCATGCGTAGCTTAACAAAACTAAATATGACGACTTTGGAAAACGACATACGCGAGTTAAACCTTGACCCCGTTTACAGTTCTAGTGATCCAAATATTAGTTTGCAGTATTTTATTGAGTCATTACAAACAATTATTAGAAATAATACTACTACTAAAATTATACCTCGAAAATATAGCAATATTAAGCCGTGGATTACGCCTGGCCTTGTCCGTTGCATTAGACACAGGGATAAACTACACCAAAAACTTAAACTTGCACCTGGAAATGAGATACTTGCAGTTACATATAAACGGTACAGGAATTTCTGCAACAACCTACTTAAAAAATTAAAAACCCAGTACGATAAAGTTCAAATACAAAAAGCCGGAAAAAACAGTAAGCTCTTATGGAAAGTTGTTAAAAACAATACTCTCATATCTAAGAAATCAGACTCAGCTCTGGAACTTTTAGAAACCGATATAACCCCAACACTGGCGGCAAATAGAGTGAACCATTATTTTGTTAATATGGGTAAAAATTTAGCAGAAAAAGCTTCATCTAGAAATTCCTCTCCGCAGGTTACAACTGTGACACATAATATTTTAGGTTCGTTTGTGTTACTAGATACAGATATTGTAGAAGTAGTTAATATTATAGATGGGTTAAAGGACTCTTGTGCGGTTGGGTGGGATAACATACCCAATAACGTACTAAAAAGATTCAAGCACATAATTGCACCTCCACTAACATACATATTTAACTTATGTTTAACGAACGGTATATTTCCTAATCTGCTGAAAAAAGCCTTAGTTACCCCTGTTTTTAAAGCCGGAGACAAAAATAATGTTGCCAACTATAGACCTATTGCAGTACTATCAGGCCTTTCTAAGATTCTGGAGAAAATTATTAGCGTTAGACTAATTAAATATCTTGAGAACAACAATTTGCTGTCCGATCGCCAATTTGGATTTAGGTCTAATAGGTCGACTAACCAAGCAGTTCATCGACTTACCGATTATATTTGCACAAGCCTAGATAAAGGAATGCACACAATTGGGATCTTTTTAGACCTAGCCAAGGCGTTTGACACCATTTCTTGCTCCCTGTTATTCTATAAACTTGAAAAAATTGGTATAAGAGGAGCACAGCTTAAATTATTCTCGGACTATCTTAGAAATCGTCAGCAGTGTGTAAAAATTGGTCAATATAGAAGCTCTGAATTAAAAAACAGTTGCTACGGAATTCCTCAGGGTAGTATATTGGGTCCTACTTTATTCCTAATATACATCAATGACCTATGTAGCTTGTCTCTTCAAAATGGTGTCACTATGTCGTATGCCGATGACACAGCTCTTGTGTTTACAGGTCAATCAAAACATGAGGTCTATGAACATGCCCAAAAAGGTTTCAATGTAGTATCTAATTGGCTACAATATAATCTTCTAACATTAAATTCAAGTAAAACAAATTACATCTTATTTTCAATAAGAAATTCTAACATACCGACTACTAACCTAAGCATTTACGCACATAATTGTCACACGAGTACGACCGCTGACACAGCATGCGCTTGCCCTACATTGTTAAAAACTGAACATGTAAAATATTTAGGTATCACGGTTGACACTAATCTTAACTTCCGTAAACATATTGATTTATTATGCACTAGAGTACGTAAATTAATCTATGTCTTTAAACACTTGCGCAACATTGCAGACTTTACTTTAATTCGACAGGTGTATATGGCTTTATGTCAATCCATTCTGACCTACTGTATTAGCTCATGGGGTGGTGCCCCCAAAACTATTCTCTTACCACTAGAACGTGCCCAAAGGGCAATCCTTAAGGTGGCTACCTTTCGTCCTTTCAGGTTTCCCACTCACCAGCTATACAGGGAATGCAAAGTACTAACAGTACGCCAGTTATTCATCTTAAATATAGTACTACTCCAGCATACTGAAATTAGTTTCAGCTCGGTATCTTCCAGCAAGAGAAGAAAGGATTTAGTTTGTACTAACCCTCATACGAAACACGCTTTTACTAACAGATTTTATCTATTTCTAGGACCTTATGTGTATAACAAATTGAACAGACTGCTAAAAATATATAGTGTAAGTTTAAATAAGTGTAACATAATGCTGACAGAATATCTCCAGACCCTCAATTACTCAGATACGGAAAAATTGCTAGAAGTGTTACAATAAACTATGCTTGGACAATTATTATAATATGTAGAGTAATTTATTTCAATAACTTTGAACAGCTTGTCCTACTTAGTCTATACCTAATTATGTGATATGATTATGCTTAAATGAGTATCAAATATTTTGTGATGAGATAACCCGAAACACAGGTTTTAATAAACTTAGTTCGGGTGGTCCCGATGATAGCTCGTGAACGTATTTCTCGCATATAATTATGTTTTAATTTAGATTAAGTTAACTCCTAAGATTGTTATTATTAAGCCTTTTATTAGTATTACTACTGAGCAATTTGTATTTGTAATGTTGATCTATGTTTTTAATAAAAATTTTATTATTATAATTTTATTATTATTTTATTATAATTAGAAACTCCTAATGAAAAAATGTCTTCACCACAAAGGAAGGTTTGATTAAAAAATATTAGAACAAGACATCACAGCAATGCAAGAGTGAGACAGTTGATTATAATCCCAGTGTGTTGTAAGAACGTCGTGTGAGACAAAAAACATGCTTTGCATACAGTAGCGTATCATTTGTATGCAGATGCACTGATGCAATTATGCAACGGACGATAATTCCTAACGCTGGGCAGCTAGGATTGGATTTACGTCACTTTAAAGATACGTGTTATTCGTTTAAAGAAACGTAAGTGTGTTTTTTAATGTGGGGATTTTTTTAGGTTCGATTGGATATTAGAAATGATCTGTATACAGTACTAGCTTCTGCCAGCGGCTTCGCCCGCTTCCCGAGGGAACTATTTCACGTACCCGGATAAAAAGTATGTTGCCTATGTTGTTCCTCAGGATCTATTCTATCTCTGTACCAAATTTCATCAAAATCGGCTCACTGGTTTAGGCGTGAAAGCGTAACAGACAGATAGACAGACAGAGTTACTTTCGCTTTTATAATATTATAGTAAGGATATAGTAAGGATAAGGATTGTACGGATTGTTTCATGGATTTAAATGTATTAAAATAGCGGAAATCCGTGTCTAAGTAATAGTAGCGCGAATCAATCGATCATAAAGTAACAATCTTGTTAGGACGGATTCCTTCGAAAGTAGGTACCGGCTGACATTTCAACATCTTCGGCAGTCATTACTGGTACTCAGTTTGACAAGCAGACTGAAAGCCGACCCCAACATAGTTGCGAAAAAGTTAAGCAAATGATGAAAGTAGAGCGTTAGGAATCTAAGGCAAAAGGGTATATTTTTTTTTCTTTCTTTTGTAGGATTTGGTCTTAATTTTGTGTGAGTGAAGTCGCGGGTAGAAGCTAATCTATACTAATATTATAAAACTGAAAAGTTTGTTTGTTTGTTTGAACGCGGTAATCTCAGGAACCACTGGTCCGATTTTAAAAATTATCAAGCCTTTTTATCGAGAAAGGCTATAGGCTACTTTTTATCCGGGTGCGCGCGGTGAAACCGCTGGCGTAAGCTTGTTTCTAATATAAATAACGAAACCCAAGCTATTCATAGTACTCGTATGTTTAGAAAGGCAAGTACCTTTGTAAGTAAAAGTGTGCATTCGACATTTTAATAGAAAAATGCAATCTTATAAACACAAGCATTCTTTGTCATTGAACGAGCTGGTAAATATATGTATTTACGTAAGGTTAATAACTTGCAAAATTGTACAAAGACTTTAGCATTTTAGAATTAATTTCAGTTTTTGTGTGGGTGTGTATAATACTCACATTGAAAACATAAGAAAAGCTGTAAGTAATTTGATTAGTTTTTTTTTATATATTTTGTCAGAAAACAAATGCTGGAAAATCATAATGTAAGATTTTTAGAAATGTCAAGTAATTATTGTTTGACAGCGAATAACAAATATATATATTTTTTGATGAATGGCGACATTCAACTAAAGTTGTTTGCACATAATTTGTTTTGCGAACAAAAATGTGTATGCGTCCGCACGAGCTAGCATGTCGTTGGTCGAATAAGGAAAGGGCATGTCCTACAAAATTTTACATCTTGAGATATTAACACCATCGACATTCAAAGGACTTGACCTTTTAGTCTACATCCTACTTAATATTATAAATGCGAAAGTTTGTGAGGATGGATGTATGTGTATGTTTGTCACTCTTTCACGCAAAAATTACTGGACAGATTTTGATGAAACTTGGCAGAAATATAGCTTATATGTCAGAATAATATATAGGCTACGTTTTTATGCGGACACGGGAAATAGTTCCCTCGGGAAGCGGGTGAAACCGCTGGGGAAAGCTAGTATTTACCTACATAAATGCCATACCAAGCACATTCAATCAAAAGATATGAAGTTACAGTACATAATGTGACGATTTCATAAAAATGGCTCTGTTGTAAAATTAACCAAAACACACATACGCTTTTTCGTGATTGGATGAAGGTAACCTACTATTTCGCATGCAATTTGTTACTGTTTGCTAAACCAAGTAGCAGCACAAACATTTGTGTGCGTCACAGAGCTGCACACCAGTGAAAGCTCACCTTAAAATTGCTGTGATACATACAAGATACTGCAACTTCCACACAATTTACACTTACAAGAAGAAAAAAAAGCCCAGTATTTTTAAAAGCAATTTAAAGTCTTTTTCCTCAGCACGTAAAAAGGATCGTGTCAGACAAAGCTATGCTACGCGACGCTAACACGCGACCTAATATTTATGATCGAGCCACTTTTCCTGTACAATGTTTTAAAGCATGTTCTGTTACTTTATGGGGCTCTTTTTATTAATAAATTGTTCCCTTTTTTTTCTAGCAAGTGTAATGTGCCAAATGTTGGAAATATTTAAGGGTTTTCAGTGGAGTAGGTATAAGTGGTATACAAGTTAGCAACGATCCAACGAAAATTAATTTAGAAAATTAGGCTTTTGATATCACTCACTAAATGCAGAAAGCATTTAGACTGTTTGTTTCTTTCAACGCGCATATCTCTGAAATTGTTGAACATTGTTTAATGAGCCCTAAGAAATACACCTATAGTCAATCTATATGCTAAAGTAATAAAGAGGAAACATTATTTTATTTGATGGAACCAATGTCCAAAACAAATAATATAGAGGATCCAAAACTACTGAACCAATTTGAGTACCTACAGGAAGAATTTTCTCCGAGACGCGGGTGGCACAGCAAGAAACAGCTAGTATAAAATAAAACAACGACCTACATAATCTAAGTAAAAAACAAAAAAGAGTTATGAAAGGGTGAAACTGCTCACAGCCAGTATTATAATAAAATTGTTTACTACGCAATATTGCGATAAAATTCTTATCTTCCATAATTTCGTTTGACGTAATCCTTTGACTACCTACAGACAAACTTATTAAATTTTTTCTATATATAAGAATTTTTGAAGAATTTAATAAACAGTGACGGTAGGGAATATTTTAATTAAGGTCAAAATGTAGGCGATAGGCTGTATATCATTTTTAAAGAGAGGAAACAAAATTTAATAAATATGAATTTGTAAGTCAGAAAATGTTATAATTAGTTCTTTGGTAGCGTGAATCTGTGAAACACCCTGTTAATTTCGAGTGAATTTATTCTCATTATTATGTCAATTATATTTTTTACGGAAGACTGAAATTTATTTTTACAAGAATTGTTCCAACAAATTATAATAACAGGAATTAAATGTACATACATTTCTAAGAAAATCAACAGTTTCATAATTTAAAATGTCTTAATATAACTAGTACTGCGTAGTAACACACTATGTTGGTTCTCATGCTTGAATTTCATAGCTATCCTTCGAAGATTATAAATGTGAAAATTTGTGACGATATATGTACCTATGTAGGTATGTACGGATGCTTGTATGTATGTATGTTTCCTACTCTTTCAAGTAAACACTACCAAAGGAATTTCGAGGAAACTTAACAGTGATATAGCTTATGTATGTATATGGACTACTTTTTATCAGATTGCAGGACAAAGTTCCCTCAGAATGCGAGTGTAACCGCAGGAAAACAGGTAGTAATGAATAATCACTTAATCATAATCCCAATCTAAAACAAAATGTCACTAATAGAATAGTAGTCACATTAGTTGGCAGAACTTTGGTTTGATGGTCCATTTAACGTTTAACGTCCCAGATAGCGTTTTGTTGATGGAATAAAATGTTGCCACAATGGACGGACGGACAAACGCTTAATGTTATATACTACAAGGGCTAATGGAATATAAAACTCTTGATAGTCGACGAACCGTTTAGTGTTTCTGACATTGTGCCTAAATTTAGAGAGACCTTTTACCATCTATATTTAGAACAAACGGTTGATTTACTAAGCTTTGAGTGTATTTTGTCTGAAATTAATATTTGATCTTCTAGTTATTATTTGAAGTTGACAATTAAGTTGCTAATTAATGTTGAACTTTGTAGTAACAGTGACTAGTGTTCTAATTATAAACACGTGTCTGTTTGAGGACCCATTGGAAACAAAATTCCATATTGTTTGGTTGCTAAGCGAAAAAAAGGGCTTGAATATCGATATCACAATGGAATAGAATACTAAAATGTAGATAACGATGACTGATGAGTTCTACTAATAAATGTACTATTTTAAATGCTATCCTTACCAATATTATAAATGCGAAAGAAAGATGTCTGGCTGCCAGGCTTTTACGCCGAAACTGGACCGATTTTAATGAAAGACATTTAAACTTTTAAACACAAATAGTCTTGAGCCTAAGAAAAGGCATGCAGTACTTTTTACCCTGGTATAAAAGGTTCCCTGGGACAGGGACAGGGAACAACTAGTCATATATAAACCATACCTCCTCTGTAGCTCTCTCTTTCAAAATCACCCACAACATTTAACAACCATAACTTATGAGTTACTCATCAAATAATATGGAGGATCTTAGAACTTGCACTAGAATTCGGGAGCTAGTTTAAAAAGCTAGAGGTGGGCCACATCGTTTGTCCCGCCGCGGGATGGCTGCTCGGCTTCCAAACTATGTTCGTACTGCGGTTTCAGTTTCGTGGCAATATCTTTTACTTTACTTAAGCGATCGTTGTGCAACCGTCGTTGTCAAAAAGGTTCTTGAGTATAGTGTGTGTTACAAAAAAAAAACAATTGGTATCAGACTTTCAGCAATAATGATTGGCTCATTGATTAAGAGTCTTCCATTAACCTATCTATCCGTTTATTAGCTTACTAGAGATAGAAATTTGACATTAGTTACACGCCAGTAATGTTGAATTTCTATCTCTAGTAGCCGAATTGACAGATAGACATATTATTGAAATCCGCTTAAGTTACCTTTGTTCCTGCAATGTGCCGTTTGAAATAGGATTCAATGTGTATTTCATGCCTTAAACAGTACACAATAGTATGTACGGACACGAGTAGGTCAACCTACCCGAATCTATCTAATTTTATCAATTGAACATTAGCCTTCTACTATTGTGATAAGGATGAAAATCTATTGAAAAAGTTTCACAGTATGATTTAGGTACTGGTTTTTATACAATAGCTGTCATAGTGGTAGAAATTATAAAATACGTAGTTCTATTTCTGAAATAGCAACTGCTAAGCAACCAGTTGTATTTACACAATAAGTTCGAGGGAACTTGTCAAAAGGATTTCTCGCTAACAAACAGCTTTTACTAAACGGTTCCGTCGCAACACTTGCACAAACTCACAAACTATTTTATATGAAGAACAAACTGCAACTGTTAGAATTTCAAACAGCTCAGATCAATAAATTGTATTGAAAATCTAAATATCCTTAGGGCCAGTTTCAGAGGTTCCAGATAAAGTTCTAGATAGCTATCTCACAGATAATGTCATAGAAATATTTTTAATTTTGTCAATTTATTTAAATGGCATTAACTGAGCTATCTGTTACTTTACCTGGAAACTATGAAACTAGTACTTAACCTTGTTACTATCAAGTTTATTGTGATTATGTTTATGATGAATCGGTATGTGCTAGTTAGGTGCTCTTTCACGGAAAAATCATTGGAGAAACTTTAATAAAACTCGCATGAACTATATTTAGGACTAGCTGTTTTACCGCGGTTTCACCTGTATCCCCGGGGAACTTATCCCTTACCTAAACAAAATATAGCCTTAATTACTCGGGAATAGTGTAGCTTTCCAACAGTGAAATATTTTTTTTGTAAAAGGGTACCTATCTAGCACACGCCCTAGGTTCTAAAGCCTTTAGGGTAAAACATACCAAATTTTTTTTTCTTTATTACATTAGTACAGATAATGGAAACTTGCACATAAACTAGCTTCCTAACAAAAATAAGAAAATTTTATAGAGTTGACTTTTCTCCAATTTTCCAAAATTCTTGCTGTCAAAATGTATCTACCCAGGAAGCTTCTATACATTGCATATCTATGGCATAGTAGTAATATGCACCTTATCAAACGACCTGCCACTATATACTGATACTGAATATTGAAAATGTAATATCAATTATTTGCCGACTCTCCTATAGCGATTTGGTTTTATTGCAAGCGGGATTTTAGTGTGAAATACATTTTTATGTAAAAATACCTGTACAAGATGAAAATTCCAACATCTGATGGCGTAACTATGAAATAATGTTTATCAAATTCACCAAAATCGATTCAGTAGCTTTCGCGTTAAATATCATGAAATATTTAATAGTTAGCATGGTATTTATTAAATGTACTATAAAAGCAGACGATAATACTACATTTTACTGTAAATTTTACGAGCGAGACTGAGTTATTAGTTGGTTGATTATATTTTCCATCACATCGGCTACTATACTGCGTATCACGGCTTCGATTCCCATACTGAAAATTTTAAATTTTAGCGAGTCTAGGAGTTCTGTGCATGGGTGAAAATTACGACTACTTTTATCAGACATTATGGCATTTCTGGTGTAATATATTTAAACAGATTAAATATAATGACTAGCTTTTTATTAAGTTTTAATAACCCGCTCTCCATCTGACCAATGCCCAAGTATCGTTTGACGATTCGAGTCGGCGTAGTACAGTGGCGCACAGATGCACACTTCATCTTTTACATAACAATTTTCGTATTCCCTTTGCGCGGTACGTGCAGCCGTATCGTACGGTACAGGTGGTGACACTTGTGTTTTGTTTTATTATTTTTAGCGTCTTTGATTTATGTTTCGATTTTATTTTATAAATAGAGTGTATCTTATATATATTAAGAATGGTAAAACGGGTTTAGAATACTAAAAATACAACAATTAAACTATTAACAACAATTAAACTGGAAACTATCCTAACTAAAAAGCGTCAAAAAATTACAGAGATCGAATTTTGAAAAGTCTTTAAAAATATATTTACAAAAAGTTTATTGAAAAAAGATGGCTGTCACCGATGTTTATCCTGAAATAATGTTACTTATATAATATGAAAATGTAATTTGTTTTTAGGAGTTCATGAATAATAGGTATTGACATGAAATTATGAATACAAATGATTAAATAACTTGTTAATATTGACAGACTTTGACACAGATATAACAAGTGAATTGTCGAATAAACTTTTGGAGGACGATAATAATAATTCATCTTTATTTTTCTTTAGCGATTCGCAAACGATAAAAGAAAGCAATAAAATTACATTGATACCATTACTGGATCTAAGACAAATAAAACTTATACGAATTTAAGTGCCGAAATATCTGAAAGTAGAGAGATTGCTTAATTGACCTATGTGTACTCGTAGAGGCACTTGAGACACTTATAAGTTTTATTACTGCGCCTAACATAAATAAGATTAGCGATAAAGATAAAAGAAATAAATGATATCTTTCGAAGAGTGGACTAAAACCAGTCTTTATTTAAGAAGGTGTCATTAGTACTAATGAATTCACTACAAAAACAGGGTGATAATTATAGCTAGTTTGTTTTTGTTTTTATTGAATTTGATATTTTAAACCACTCAAGTAAATATTGTATAGTAACGATATAATTTTCATCAACACTAAGCGCCAGAAACATCAAACTATAACCCAAACCCGACTCCAAAAGTTAAAATAACTCGAGCAAACGCAAAACCAAAATGACTCGCATAACGTCTAGCCACCATTCATTAAATGTCACGAATCAAAAAATAACAGTTGTAAAACTTCTGTACTCGCCAGTACGCTCCGGGCTGACTTGCCAAAGAACGCCAGTCCTCCGCTTTGACTCGCTTTCCGTATTAAATTAACTTTTGTTCTGCAGTGTACCGCTGCATTCGAACGCTATGTTCAACTGTTTTCGTGTAATGCTACATGGTAATGCCTGTTCCTGGTTTTACTGGTCTTTTTGGTGTTTGTAAAAATAATTGAAAACATAGGAAGCTGAAGGCGTGTTTCCTGGATTGCTTGGTCTCTGATTTTTGGAGCTAAAACCAATTTTTATCACCTTTTTACCGTCCCACTGCAGGGCATAGGCCTCCCCTCACACAGAGAAGGATTGAGCGTTATCACCACGCTTGCTCAATGCGTATTGGTGAATTCAGACTTTACTGTCCAGGTTTCCTCGAGATGTTTTCCTTTGCCATTAATCAGCCAATGTAGTCCAAGATTGCAAGATTGCCTGGAATCGAACCCACACACTCGTACCTGAGAGGTTGGTGTTTTGCCCAGTAGGCTTTACCCCTATGTTATCGTATGTTTCGTTAAAAAATCGGTGTTCAAATTACCTGTTTCTTTAGAGTCTAGTGCTATCTTACCTAGCTTAATAGCACATTAAAGTTGGTGAACCTAATGGAAGCCTTCAATAGGTTTTACCGTCAAGACGCGCCGATAGTGTGCCACATAAAAAGTACAGTCTTAACGAAAAGCACCAAGGATACATGAAATTAAACACTAAAAACCGGCCACTAAAAGCAAGTACGAAGGGATCCGTACCTGTAACAAAAAAATCACGTTTGTTGTATTGGAGCCCCATAAAATATATTTTTTGTTACAGTTTTTAGTATGTGTTACGGAGACAACAATAAAATATTATCATCTGGAACCATCATTAACTATCTCACTGTCTTCATCAGATGCAGCCTAGTAACAGACGGTCCCCTATTCCCTTTGGATACGGAACCCAAAAAGGGGACCATAAAAATGACTACCCTCGACGAACGTTAACACACTTCGGCGTTCGTAACAAAAAAATGTGTAACCCTATAAAAACTATACTTAAAAGGCCACCTACATTTCTCATAGAAAATTTACCAACGGCCTAGGACATAAAGAAACCGCTTTATTGGTACACGCGGCAGTTAATTTTCCCGTGAATTTAGATGCCTTATAAAAATTTCGAATGTTACCTATTTTTTATTATTTTATAGTTTTTTCTTCTGTTTGTGAGACTAGCGGCCAGTTTCACAGGTTCCAGATAAAGTTATAGATAACTATCTGACAGATAACGCCATAGAAATGTTGTACTAAATGATATGCCAAGATCCACAAAATATAATAAAAGCTTGGCAATGTGTATCCGCATTTATAATAATATACCAAATGATTTTAAGTCCATGTGTATTAGAACATTTAAGTCTAAATTATATAAATGGCTTAATGAACAAAATTATTACTGTTTAAATGACTTTATGGAAAGGCATATAAATGCACGCTATTTTCTTAGCTAATTTGTATTTAATAACTAATTTAAGTTTGCATGCTATGTACTTTAGCTAAACATGTAGAACCATTGTATACCCTTTATAACATCTACTATACCATGTTTATACGCAAATAAATAAATA
>NWSH02000019.1:533898-565099 GCA_002382865.2 Heliothis virescens | reverse complement strand
TGCTGTGTTAATTTAACTTAAGGAGCTCAGCGATCGAAAGTGGAGCGTTGTAGTGGAATCGCGATCTAATTATACCAGGAGTGCAGCCGGCGAAGGAGTTTCCCAACTGTGAGTATGTTGGAACGTAAGTAGCTGCTGCGAGGCAGATGTATTGATTTACTAAGTTCTCTTAATTAAGACTTTTGTTGTGTCTTAAGGTTCGTTAAAATTGCTGTTTTAGATGTGTAATTTTATTTAAGAGTAGTTTTTAGGGTTTCGTATCCAAAAGGTCACATTAAATACAAAAAACTAAACAAAAATAAGAATTTTAAGGTTTCCATAGCACAAACTTGATTTTTTTTGTACGAAATCATTCGTGCTCGCTTTTTTTACCCTGACTTCTTGGTTTCTTACTAAAACATTAAAAAAACTGAAACAAAACATGGTATGAATCATGAAAATATCCAAGAAATAAGTTCACCTAGGAGGCCACTGCGATAATATATGGGCCTATAAAAGCTCTTTCAAAACGTCAAGCTACGGATGCACGGTTCTAAGAAGTGGGCTTCATGGAAGAACCCGCAAGAATCTCCATGGACACACTTTGAAATAAACCAGGTGTTGACAATAGTTTTCTTACAGTAGAGCCATGCCTGAGAAAATTATACAAAACAAGTGAAGCTAGTATGATGTATTCACTTGAAGTCATTACAAATCTTTATCCAATCACCGTCATGTACAGTCAACAGCAGGTCAACGTATACGAATCTGTCAAATTTGATTTTTTTTCGTTCATTTTGTTTTCGATGAGAATTTTTGGTTGGCTTATGTTTATTTATGTGTTTCTGTTTTTAGCTGCTGACGATATTTTTTTGTAAAGCAAAATAGTTCTGCATACAAAACTGTTTTTTTTTTAACAAATATTTGTCGCAAAGATTAAGGGCCGTCACACAGGTTCCAGATAAACTTCTAGATAGTTATGTGATAAATAATGCCATAGGAATATTCCTAGATAAAGATAAAGTTCTAGATAGATATCAAGAACTTATCTGGCATCTGTAAAATAGGCCCTGCATGAAATTAGACGATTTTTTAAATTGAATTATCGCACCTTATACTATTTGACGTCTAGAACAGTATTGGCTAATATAACGTTTAATTAACAAAGGATTAAATTAAAGGAGTTGGTTCTAGAAACTGTCAGAAACTCTAATTGGTGGCTGAACTTTACGTAACTTTGTATTTTGTAGAAAATCAGTGATAATCAGAAAATGGCTGAAGGCAAGTAGAACAGAATAGATCCTTTATACAGATTTTAATACTAGTAACTACATTAAATAGAAGACATAGCGCCAGTTTCTCAGGTTCTAAATATAGTTATAGATAGCTATCTGACAGATAATGCCCTAGAAATGTTTTTCATTTTGACTACTTTTCTATGGCAGTATCTATCAGACAGAAATCTAAAACGTTATCTCGAACCTGTGAAACCGGCCAATGTATTACTGGATAAAATCGTGACTAAAAGTTGAATGGACTGAAACCAAATGGATGTTCATCTGAAAAATAATTAAACACGGGTAGGTAATTTATACATTGAATTATGTACTGTTCAATTTCGAGATCGTTAAGCAGTTCTAAGGGTGCGTCTCCATGCGGAGCGGCACACTAGCAGTCACGGCAATGATTTGGTGCGCCAAAATGCACACGCGCATCTCGCGGGCAGCTCGCGAGCCGTTTGCGAGCTGCCCGTGAGTTGCGCATTCGCGGCACATTCGCCAGATGGAGACGCACCCTAAGAAGACGCGAAGTGCGCAAACCTTTTTTTTAAGTAAAATGCGATTTAAAACTGGTGCGAAGTGTGGAAGCGAGATGGGGAGGTCTTTGCTCAGCAGTGGGACTCCAGTTACGACACAGATAGAAACTTTAAACAATAGTAGGCAGGGACCTTGTCCACTGCACTAATTTACATCTAAATCTTAGTTTATAGTAGATCTAAATAAATCTAAATAAAAAAAATAAAAAATCAATTTGTTCAGAGTACAACATAAACTTGTAAACTGCCAAAAGGCTTACAAGCGAAACAAATGTATCTGAAAATAATGAACATTCTCCAATATCGTTTGGAAACGTTACAGTTTTCAGCTGTTTAAAGTATCATTTAAATGTGCTTACTGCAAGTTTAAATGGCATGTCGGGACTGTTATCGGATACCTATTATTTTAATTTTAATGATGGAATAAATATTAATTATTGTACAGACAACAGCACATCAAGTTACCACAATCTGACAAATTTCTGCAATCGATTCTCAACCTTATCAC
Organism: Heliothis virescens; assembly: GCA_002382865.2. NCBI lineage: Eukaryota > Metazoa > Arthropoda > Insecta > Lepidoptera > Noctuidae > Heliothis > Heliothis virescens. The sequence continues at coordinate 562,796 of NWSH02000019.1, read as the reverse complement.
AATGGAGGTAGGTTAATGTTCGATTGGTAAAATTTGACAGATTCGTATACGTTGACCTGCTGTTGACTGTACATGACGGTGATTGGATAAAGATTTGTAATGACTTCAAGTGAATACATCATACTAGCTTCACTTGTTTTGTATAATTTTCTCAGGCATGGCTCTACTGTAAGAAAACTATTGTCAACACCTGGTTTATTTCAAAGTGTGTCCATGGAGATTCTTGCGGGTTCTTCCATGAAGCCCACTTCTTAGAACCGTGCATCCGTAGCTTGACGTTTTGAAAGAGCTTTTATAGGCCCATATATTAATCGCAGTGGCCTCCTAGGTGAACTTATTTCTTGGATATTTTCATGATTCATACCATGTTTTGTTCAGTTTTTTTAATGTTTTAGTAGAAACCAAGAAGTCAGGGTAAAAAAAAGCGAGCACGAATGATTTCGTACAAAAAAAATCAAGTTTGTGCTATGGAAACCCTTAAAATTCTTATTTTTGTTTAGTTTTTTGTATTTAATGTGACCTTTTGGATACGAAACCCTAAAAACTACTCTTAAATAAAAATTACACATCTAAAACAGCAATTTTAACGAACCTTAAGACACAACAAAAGTCTTAATTAAGAGAACTTAGTAAATCAATACATCTGCCTCGCAGCAGCTACTTACGTTCCCAACATACTCACAGTTGGGAAACTCCTTCGCCGGCTGCACTCCTGGTATAATTAGATCGCGATTCCACTACAACGCTCCACTTTCGATCGCTGAGCTCCTTAAGTTAATTAACACAGCAAATAATAACGAACTATTTGTTGAACTTGTTGCTTCAAAAGAAAATGTAGTATGACTAAAAATTATTTAATTGCGTGAAACTATCGTTAATGAAGAAATAATCTTGTTGTTATTCCAAGTGAATGTATTTTTCTACGCTTATGTAATTTCTAAGTCACGTATGGAAGCTTTCTATAACCTATCTCTATCTGTAGATTTGCTTACTGGATATCCAAATTGCGTGTTAAGGTTAACCTCAAAATACTATCTACATAAGTAAGTAAAATACATAAGTAAGTAGTAAATAATTACACCACAGATAGATAGATTATCGAAATCCGTCGTAAGCAGCATGGCTTATTACAGGGAGTCTTTATTGAATTGTACATGGTAGATTTTAAATACCTGAACGGTTATCCATACAACATTAAACACGAATTAACTTTTTACAGTGCAGGTAATCCAGAAAAAAAGGCTAAACCACTCACTCAGCAGGAATTTAAAATTAAGCTTAATTCTGAGTGGTAGTAAGCTTATTTTTAAGCCCGCCGCCTGGCTTCGCAGATAATTTCACTCAGACTGCCTTAATAAAAGAAGTAATTAATGTTTTATATTGTATTTTTGGCAGTTTATTTTAAGCTGTTTGTGAAATGGCTGAACGAATTTAAAATAATTTTTACTGTTCTTAAAAGTTGTTATTTATTTAATTTAGTTTCTAAATTCTAAAGTTTCATAGCCAATTGCTGCTTTAAATTAAGATATTCTAGATAAACTCTATTATTTATGAGTTCACTTTCAAAGAAAGTCTCTAAAAAAACACGGTTCAGTAATTTTGGTGATACACAAAAACTGGCCAAGTACAAGCCGGGCTCGCGCATGAAGGGTTCCGTACCATTATCTATAAAAAATATGTTCGTTGCATGGGACCCCCCTGCCCCCACCCCTCAAAACACTTATTTGAGTCTTGTGTTCAGTATTTGTTGCAATATCTACCATGAAGATACACCAGCAGTGAAAGTTTCAACTATCTAGCTATCGTGATTCATGAGATGCAGCTGGGTGACAGACGAATGGACAGACAGCAAAGTCTTATTTATAAGATCCCGTTTTACCCTTAGGGCACGGAGCCCTAAAACGGGATAGGATTCATTTCAATTTCAAAATATTAGCAAGCAAACTGTGTGTTTTTATACAGCAGTAGAACTTAGTAACTGCGTACAAAACTGGCTATTTTATTGGTCTTTATTCTTTAGCGAACAGGCTAACAATGGCTACACAACAAAGAGTAGAACAAAATAGATAGACGGACTAACGACACAAAAGACTGCATTCATGAAACACGTTTTAGTGAATACTTTCATTTCGAACGACGTGAATGTTACAATGAGAAAGTTGAACTGTAATTTATTACGAGTTTGTTCAAAGAAAATTACTATTTCTGTAGATATGATGTTGTTGTCTAAGTTGGAAATAGAATTTTATAGTGCTGAATTTAATGAGTTGATCAAATAAATTTCGATTAAAAATTTTAGTGAAATTAGGTAAACACTAAAATTAAATACTTTTTTTTTATAATGTGACAATATACAAATATGAATTTGATAAAAAATCTAGTAGATAATTTTATTGTTTTAACTAAAATAATCCTACAATTTATATTTTACTAAAAAATACAGTTTTTAATTAAAACACCAGATAATTGACCTAATACAGCTACACCGACCCCATAAACCCCTAATGAAGCATCTCCAAAATTTGTTTTTCATTCCGTAAACAAAATACATCCATTTTCATCCTCTTATCAGCATACGTTACTTCAGGCTGATCCTCCGCCCTGTCACAGCCGCCATCAATCTTATCGGTGAATATTTCTTGATTCTTACCCTCGAAAAAATATGCCACAGGAATTTATATTCCCTTCGTACATACGTGTAGTGATGTGGTTTATTGGCTACGGTTTGAGAAATACGGAGGGAATTTCGATGTTTTGGCAATATTGCGTGTCTGTAGGCTTAGAAGTGGTTTTTATGTCGAGTACTTTGTGCGTATAGTGTTGAATTTGATATTTCAGTTGCTAAGTGAAAGTTTGGCACACAATTCGACAGTCGTCGTCACAGCCAAAAACGTCCACTGACGAAGGCTTTCGGAGCAAGCTGGGGGATTTACCCATACGCACCACGCTGGTCTTGCGTTATGGTGAGCACAGTAAGGGATATTTTTTACGCTACAAGGCATTTAATAACCCATTTAATGCTATGTGGTGGTTATATACCGCAACCGTTTGGTAGCCGGAGCTTCGTCAGTTTTTCAGCAAAGTGCACCACGGGCTGGTGGAGTTGCCAATTAAGGCAGGAGAATGATAGCCTTTTAATCCATTGACACATTCAAAATACCTTTGATCCATCGAACAATTTTCAAGTCTCTGTCGTAAACGTAAATGGTACTTATAGATTTTCCCTACATCCCTTAATCCCGTATCCCGCGAGGTACATCCCTAGCTGACGTCGATCCCGCACAATGTGTCGGATCGGCGCTGCGCGGTTGACAAGCGCTTAATCAAGATCCCCGGAATTCCCACGTTTTTCCAACATTAACAACGTCGTAGTTCCAGACGAGAGTTCAGTAATTACTTGCAGATTTAAACGTACAATGTATTGGCAGTACTAGTGTGTAATCGATTGTTTAATGAACTAGTCAAATTATCAGAAGCTGAAGGCAATTTCAATTAACATTCTAGAACTCTATCGAAGTATAAATAGAATAGAAGAAATATGAATTTATAGATGACAGCACGTCTAGTTAGCACAATCTGTCAAGTTACTGCAATAGATTTACAACCTTATCACAACAGTGGGAGATAAAATTTGACAGATTCGGGTAGGTTGACCTGCTGCCGTATGTACCTACAATATGGTGATGATGGCGTCCTAGCTGATTGTCAGCCACGACGGCTGTTCTCATATAAGGAGATCAGCCAGCTGCGCAGGACATATTTTAGTACACAAGCATTTGTGCAGACACAGATGCATTCCCTAATTCCTCACTCTCATAACCCGATGGGACGTCCCGACCCGGGAATCGAACCCAAGACTTCGTGCACCGCAGTCGGCTATACGACAGCTAGATCGACGAGGCAGTACTTTATGAGTCACATAACAAACGAATACTCAACTGGAAACCAGACTCCCTCAAACGAACACCACTAAAACAAAAGATTTCAATCGCTCCCCAAATTCGTACGTAATACGAATCACAATATATGAGAATAGTCATACAAAAAGAAAGGAAAAGAAAGCTAATTCCCTCTGTTATCATACACGAACGAGCGAATAATGGTATCGGAGACGAATTTGTGGGCAACCCTACTGAGATACGCGACGATTAGCTGGGAGGAATACTAATACTGGAGATACGAGATGTGGAAATAATATGTCGTATGTATAAGGCTGGATTTTTGGGACTACTCAGTGAAACTACTTGTGGTATAAATCTAAAGATTAACGGCCGTTCCCAATAACCTATCTATCTCTGGATTTGCTTACTAGAGATAAATTTTTTACATTAACCCCATACAAGTAATGTAAAATTTCTATCTCTATAGTAAGCAAATCCAGAGATAGACAAAATATTGAATTCCGCTTTAAGGGTCTTACTACAAAAAAGATAAAGACACACACAACACGTGTTTACGAAAATTTTATATGGAGAATTTTCTAAAACTCGTATTGAACATGTGTTTATCTTTATTGCAGTAAGACCCTTAATTTTTAAGTTGGTTTTCTTGAACACGTTCATATCAAGAAGTAATGGTCCAATGAAAACTTCTTTCAAAGCCAAATAGCCCACTAATCATAAAAGCTTTAGCCTACTTTAAGCCGACTTCAAAAAAAAGAGGTTCTCAATTCAACCGCGCATATACTTTTTGTCTTTGGTGCTTCTAGTTATTGATGTCAGTATTTTATAGAATTGAAGTGATATTAATTTAACCTTAGATATTAAATTAACCTTTTGTCCCATTAATCTCATGCTTTCGAAGGCTTTGTCCCACCTCATAACTGAAACAATAGTACATCCTGAACTATCCTAAGATACAATCGGGCATCCAATCAGCGCGCAGATTGTAACCAGGCGTTAGCAAACACACAATTAGGGCTGGAAGTCATTACGCACTTAGCTCCGGAATTACGCACGCTAATGACCATTGCATAAAGGAAACTATGGTTGGTGTTATGAGCCGTCCTAGTGGGCGCTTGCGTTTATAGACGGGGGAAAAGAGGGCCGTATGTGGGTTATAGTATGAAAGGTTATGGGTAATCTGGGTATAGCAGTGTTTTTGTTATAAATAAGTAACGTAAGTAAATCATGCTAGAATACCTACGTCTGTTCTGTGCAGCCAATTTGATTTGTGTGATATTTATACACACACAAACTCAAACCAAGAGCTGGTTTGAATTTTCATACTTGCTGTACTAAGTATGAAAATTCAAACCAGCTCTTGGTTTGAGTTTTTGAACTTTTAATCGTAATTTAAGCCCGAAAACAATTAGTTTTGGAGACTCACGGCCAGTTTCACTGATCTAAATAATTATCAGATAGATTATGCCATAGAAAAGTAATCGAAATTTAAAACTTTTATATTGCACTATCTGTCAGATAATCTAGAACTTTATTTGGAACCTTTGTAACTGGCCGTCAGTATTTTTAATAACATTAAAAAGTATTAAACATCACAAATCCGACTTTCTTACAAAATATAGCCAAACATCCCAAAGCCTATAAGGGGTTACCAATCACCCTCCTTCACCAAACGCTCTAAGGTTTCCACTCAACTAGCACCTAATTCTTTAATTACCACTAAGTGAGAGCCCCGACTCCGTTCACAAAGACTTGTACGTTCATTACTGGTTCTAACAACAAAGTGAAGGCCAAACCCCGCGGTTTCCAACTGCGCTGTTACTGCTAACTTAGTCCTATCTTTACTAACTTAACCACCGTTATTTAAGTTTAAATTGTGTAGCTTAAGTATCAGGTTTTGTTGTCAGTATTTGAGAACCTGAAGCTTTGATGGGCTACGATTTGTTCATAAGTTTCTAAGTTCAATAAATTAAATGAGTTTGTTTGTCTGTGTTGGAGGTCTTGGAAAATGCATTTTGTGACTAAGTAAATACTTAGTCTTGGCCGCAACTTGGTATAGTAATTTTGAGTACGTCCCCTACAACTAAAACACTAGGAGTGTTTAAAACAAAAAATATTTTCGGTTGGTAACGAACGGAACTTCACTCGATGTCATTTAATAAATACTCTAACATACCTATGTGAATTCAAAATGGTATAGAGAGAAAAAATATTTATTTGCTTTTTTTTATTTGCACCCCGAGCTGCTGCTCGGATCTATGTCCATGTGACATAGATTGTATTTTATTCGGCATACGGAAAGAATATCGAATTCCCATAATAGATTCTAATAGAATACAGTAAATAAGACACTAAAATCTCCCTAAAAGTGTTTACAAGTTCATCAAGGAGTTGTTCCTTAAATACTTGCCAACTTAAACAAATCCATTTAAGATTATTTTGTTCCTTTCTGTAATATTAAATGTTTGTATCGAAACTTGGTTTGTAGGTTTGTTGGTTTATCAATTACAATTCGCGGTTATTCAGACGGAATGAGCGTTAATGATGTTTACCAGTATCTGCTTTAATTATAGAACCATTGAAATCTGGTTTGATACGAACAAAAGCTTTGAAGTGAAGGTTTGGTTAGCTGAACTTGTGAATCTCAAAATTATGAACAATTTCGTGTGGTGTCTATGTGCAGTTCTCAAGTTGTGTTAAGGCCTTCCTAGTCCTTTTATTTCAAGAAGTTTAGAGTCCCTAAAATAACACAATTAAAGTCACCTTGTAAAATATTTTACTAGTTTGCATAATCTATCATGTCTTAAGGAACAGTATACAACTTAATTTTAGTATGTAAAAAGGAAATTAAAACTGAAAACAGTTGAAGTTTTTCATAATTAATGTGAAGCTTGAATATTCAAAATTAAAATTAATGTCCAAAGAAGATACGATATATCACACAAGCTTAATATTTTTCGTATAATCTGCGGGTTTCCGAGCGCAATTTCGGTCCGCGTATTACAAAGACGTTTTTTTGTTCGTGACTCATCCAACTCCCGATATAGTAAGTTGGAGCAACAATTATAGCGATTTCAACGAATTGATCAGTCTAGTGACGGTTAAATTGTCCTAGTTACAGTCAAGAAAGTTTTGTAAAACTACTGTTGCCTTGTTTGATATTTAATTGTCTCGTTGTCTTTAGAGTAGCAGATCCAAATCATGTCGTTCACAGAATAGAAAACGCACTATAAAATCTCGTCCGAAGTCCTATTATTGATTGTTTCTGAAAATAAAGTATCTATCCCCCCGATATCGCCCTAGAAAAACGGTAACGATAGTTTAAGATGCAGTTTGATCATTGACGAACAAATAATTATCGAGCTAAGGTGAAAATATAACAACGGTTACTTAAAAGTAATCATTACTTCGACTGCTTTCACACTAGCGAATTTCGTCACGATTATTTCTAAGAGCGACAAATTCCGCACGACAAACAACGTGTCAAGTGGTTTTAGATGTCATTGCTTTGTCATTGCCTGTACCTACAGTACAGGTAGTTGTCAATTGTTTATTATTGCGTGTAAATCGGCTAGTATGAACCGCCTTCACTGTGACCACAACCCACGGCATGCTAAAGGGAATACACGTTAAAAACGCGGATTAATGAGCGGCGAGAGCGCATCCATTGGAACGAGACGAATCTGGCTTCCTATTGACTGATTGTGATTTATGTTCCGCATATCGCTCCCAGCGGACTGGGGATAGATACCGGGATTTTCATTTATGCTAGATAGTACTTTGGAGTAATTATTTTTATGGACTGAAAATGTAGGTAATGGGGACCAGGGTGGTTAATTAAATGTAGTGTCTGGTATGGACTTTACAAACTTTTTGTCTGTAGTCAATCTTACGAAGTATGCCTTACGTTATTTTTTTCTTAATAGTCAAAAAGTTTGAAAGTCTGTTCAAACTTACTGCTTAACAAAAGATTTCGACGAAATAAGAATCTCCTCCTTTTTCGGAAATCGGTTAAAAAGAACTCTAAATCTAAACTTAAACCACGCCAATAGCCTTGCAGCTCCATTGATTTACAGAGCCACTCAATTTCAATTAGCCATGAGCCCCCATCTGCGCAAATGGCAAACATAAAACATTTTAAATTCCTTCCTCACGTCTACATCAGCGCGCAACTTTCAACTATATCAGTAACTAGCTCCAGTATTGAGAATCTGTGAAAAATTGAACTCATTTTTCTCGCAAATTGTAACTGAAGTAAAGGAAATAAATGAGCTTCGAGCTTGTCGATAGTTTGTTAGACGTACTTCAGCGCTTATAGTAGGTCGATGGTTTAGAACAATAGTGCTGTGGTTTGTACAATACAACTACCTGTATTGGTCGTCATATAAAATTCTATGAACTGTATAAGTGAATTATATAAGTGTCAAATTATTCGACTGAGCGCTTGAAGACAAGATGGGTAGCGTCTAGGGCTTCGCGTGAATAATCTTGGCGGGGCCACTACCATACCTCTAAATTTACCTAAGAATTATAAGTGATTGCTTCGTGAACATCTACCAAACGAAATGTGGGGAAATTGTTTCAATCAAACCTTGAGCTAAATCATGATCAGTTATGTAGCACTGCAGGCTTCTTTCGCTTACTCAAGGTAAGGTGTCCACTTCAAGCTTTAAAACCCAGGTTTCTTCAAGTTATTTTGAGTTAAATAAATAAAACCGTTTAAAAAAATCTTCAAAGTCACTTTAAATTGATAAGAATGCCTGAGACACGTTATACTTCTTATTTGCATTAAACCAGATATTAAAGTCTTATGCCTAAAATCTAGCATTTATGATAATCGAACTTAGAACTTAACCCTTTATTGTCCACTATGCAACAAAACAATAGTTTGTCACAATACAAACTTTATTCCCACATTTCCACTTAACATTCACACTTCCTTGCTCCCATTAACCCGTCTAACAACGTCATGTGGCGTACGGAACCCTCAGGAGCCTTTTTGTGTGGTTCCGCAGGCAAGAGCCCGTTCAATGGAAGTACGTCAATATAATTTAGAGCGCCCGACATCAAGCGATTGATGGCACATCGAGCTACCGCGACTGATTGCTATCACAATTTTGAGATGAGATACGAAATTGTTTGAGAAAATTACTGCTGGTTTATTTGACTTTTTTGTGTTAGGTTTTGAAGTTAATAAATTCTAAAGTCTAGATTTAGGTCATACGTTGGTTCTCAGCAGCTGTATGCGGTTAGACTTGAAGCGGGCCCCTACGTTATTGGGAAAAGGCTAGACAGATGATATACCAGCTGAGATACCCGCTTGATGATGACTCTAGATTTAGGTCCCCATATTCTTAGAAAATCGCACTGTTTAATTTTTTATTACGTATGATCTTTAAGTATTTGGTTATTTATGAAGTTGTGTTCAACATTAATATGCGTTACACTTCGTCGAAATAAATTAAACTCCTTTTATGTGTATGACACTTTCACATTTACAATCTGGTTATCTTTGTGCATAGATTTGTTTCTGAAATTCCAATTTTCCAGTATATTGCACAAAGTTCAAAAGACAAATAACTTAAATAAAAATATGGCAACAAACAGCAATTCAGTGTGAATTGCGTCTGGTCGCTTTTCTGTCTGTTACGTCTTATCATATTCTTTATCCTCGGTAACATTTTACGACGTGCATAGAATAATATAACGACCGACCAACATTTCTTATTTCTGATGTTGTACTTTAAAATATATTTTTGAAATATAAAATATCTTCAACGAAGTGTTTTACTTCGTGCTTGAAGTGACTTTTATTTTTTTAATTTTGAAATTAAGCTGTAAAAAAGGACATTTTTCAAAATCTTATCAGCATCCAAGTTCTTGTTGATGTAATTCAGCCTTCTCGACATAATCGGGTTCGACACAGCGTGTTTTCTTCAACCGTAGTCTTATAACTGCCGACAACAATAATAATTAGCTTAATTTTTTTCTAGTCATACCTCGATAGATTCGTCTATCACACATTCTCCATATAAATTCAGTATGGAGGATACGTTTATTAAAATATTAATTTTCTCCTAATTAAAATCCATATCGCAACTGCGACCCAACTATCGCCTAACAGTTGCAACTATAAGTTACAGCATAAGGTCCCAACCCGTTGGATTATCGAGTCTCACCACAGGCCTTAATACCTCTCTAACGTAGTTATTGGGCACGATGTAAGGGCAGCCACACACGCTTGATTGGAAACGCGACCGGCTTCTGTCGCGTAAATAGACGTAATCTAGTATCGTTAGGGAGCTCGTTGCATGTGTATAACGCCTAAGGCTGATGCTTGGTGATGTAAGGAAATGTTCTGTGTAGAAGTATTGAGGGTTCCTTTATGAGAAGTATAAGAGTTGAATGTAGTAAGAAGTGATTGTTGCATAAAATAGGTATGTGGTTTTCTATATAAAAAATATAACTGGAAAATTATTTAAACAATAAAAATCACGTTTTTTACAAAAATCTTTTAATTCCAGCCTGTACAAAATATATCAAAATTGTACTTTCTTTATCGAATACAATAAAATCTAACGACACTTAAAAAAACTTATTAACAACAAAGATTTATAATATTTTGATAAAAATGCCATCAATTTTTGATGTACCTAAGTCTCAGTGCTGTATTTTTTTTTAATTCTTTTTTTATTTATTTTTTTTTTTTAAATAAAAAAATATATATCAATAGTTACATAATATATAATACAATAACATAATACTCTTCAATCAACTAATCACCCTTACCAATACATAACATACTCATTGCCGCAATTTGAACCTGACATAATTCCCCCCCTCAACCTTCAAGTTAAATGTGTCCTTAGCCAGTACAGCAGGGATGCAAGTCTTTTCGCAGGGAGACAGCTCCATCTGCTGGATCAGCTGGTATGTCATGACCTTGACCTCGCAAAGAGCGAATCTTGATCCTGTAAGAATCACAATTTAGTATATTAGGTGTTGTAAGAAACTGCAAACGCATAATCTTACTACAAAAGAGATAAAAACACGTGTTGAACATGTGCTTATCTTTTAAATAATCATGTCGAAGTTGGCACATACGGCAGTACCGAATTTACGAGCCCCGTATATATTACGAGAGAGAAAAGTTGGCCACTTAACGAGCCCCGTATGATTGTGAACTTACGGTACGGCAGTGAATAACTTCAGGAGGAAACCTGGAGTTAAAGTATCTGATTTTGCAAGTTCATCTGGAAAATGTGAAGAATTTCCTAGGTGGGGATAATAAATATGCATAATTATCGACAGTTACATAGCAACCAGAGTATCCACATGTTTTAGGTTGTATCTACATTTTTATTACATCAGTAAAAGTTTTCAGGGATTCAATATTCGCTTTAGATATTCATGTTCTACCAAATATTAATAAAATAGCGACAATCCAGATTCCAGTCTTTATGTTACAACTTCAATCGTGAATACCATTCTAGTAATATCTGGGAATGACAGAGCTATGATTTTGGGGCACTCGAATATTAAAACTAATAAATGGAATCAGATTTATTGTCTGTAAATCCACAAAGGAGTACAGAGAATATGCATATTTAAGCCAGTCCCGAATCCGAGAAACCTTTGTGCCAATATCTGTGTCTGAATTCGGAATGGTTCAATTCTTTCAAGGTAACCTTCGGATTTGATATGAATATTTATGACTGGAATAGCTTCTACGTGGTAACCTTGAAAGCTGTAGCGCAAAAATTCAAATGCTTTCGTCTACCTTTACCAGGTGACCTATTGAAGTTCTAAAGAAAAAAAAACTCACCTTGTCAAAAAACAACTTATCGCTCCCTACTTTGGTAGATAATTTACCTACATTATATAGAATCTCTTATATATGAAAATGGATTGCTATTCGTTAGTCTCTCTAAAACACGATGATGGCTGGACCGATTGGGCACATTTTGGTTTTAAAATGTTTGTAGAGGTCGAGGGAAGGTTTAGACGATACGAGGTGGTACGAAGGTTGCCAGGCCAGCTAGTATTACAATAAAATAGCATATTTACCAATACAATTTCTAGGTCCAAGTCCAAATGGCATGTAACTGAATGGCTTGATTTTGTGCTTGTTCTCCTCCGAGAATCGCTCCGGGTCAAACTTGTAAGGGTCCGGGAAGTATTGAGGGTCGTGGTGGACAGACCACGTCGGGATCACCACAGCCTCACCTTTACGGAGCTGAAAATATAGTTTTAATCCTTATTATAAATTATATTGTTAATGGTTTTTTTTGTTGATTGCTTTCATGTTATATCTGCGGTACCTATAGGTAATATTAGTACATCAAAATATCAAAACAAAGGATATGATATATCACCGATAATATAATACTTCCGTTCTAGTATCTAATCAAGGATGGAATTTTTTTATCTTTAAAAACTAATAAGTGATGAAACTTTATAATATTTAACTCACTATGAAATCCTTGTCTGTTTTGTCATTGGGTTTTCCTAGGTTGTAATCTTTGGTACATTCTCTATCCAAACCGATTGCTGGAGGCCATAGTCTCAGCACCTCTGTAAATTACACATTGAATATAAGACACAAAAGTACCTACAATTCATGACTCATCATTTGAATGACCTACTCTCCTTTCTTGTTCTCCTGGTACTACTACAATGTTATTATTCTAACCTTTAAAATCATCCGTCTTCTTTCGAATTTTGCTACATTATCAGACAAAACAAGGTCAATGTCATCTACTCATCGGTTATTTCCTTCTAACATCAACATTATCGTACTTTGGAATCGGCACAGGACGTCTCCTTTTGTACTCCTTTTCCAATAAAAACATCATCTAAAATTACTTACAGCCTCATCTTTCACTCAATCATCCATAGTTTCTTTGGTCATCCCCTTCTATATCCTAATTTATGAAGGCCTATCAAATATTTTTTATCTCACCTGAAATAACCATATCCAAATAAGGCATGTTCTGTATGGAATTGAAGTCGAACTTGCCGCCGTTCTTAGCGTCATGTTCCTTGATCTCATTTGCCAGTTTCTCCTGCACCTCAGGGTGGACTGCCAGCTCATAGATGAGGAACGCCATCGCTGATGATATGGTTTCGTATCCAGCAACGAAGAATAGTACCGCTTGGGCTGTCAAGTCATCGTCTGTCCATTCTGGAAAGCAAAATACTCTATTAAAACCAGTTTATGAGTTTTTTTCCCTAAATGACAAATGAGATTATGATTGGTTAGTGAAGGTATATAATTAGATAAAATTCCATACTATGTTTCTTGCTTTATGCACAAACAACTTTAAAACTCACGAACCTCTTTTGACAGTAATTTTTCCAACGTCAGATTCCTCTACTGTTGCAAATCCAGTATTGGCTTCAGCCGCTTTTTCTTCATGTGTTAGTTTTCCTGAAAGATCAAACTCATCATATCATCTGTCGAGTCTTTTATCATCTATGTTGAGTTCGGCTTCTAGGGTGACTGGATAAAGCTGAGTATTTTTTTTTAATTCAAGCAATCCGTCTTTGTTGCTATCAGAGACAGTATCACTGTTGGGAAGGAAATATTACGATAGTAGCAACATAATAATTATATGATGGATGACCTCGCTGAAATATTTTTTGTCTCCAGTAACAACATGTTGAAAAGCAAAACGATGAATACATAATGATATGTTTTCAGTTTTCATTTTATCTATCATTACGCTTGTACAAAATGCGACTTCCTGTTGTACTTTGGTAATTTGTTTACAGATTAACGTCGCCACCAACAAATAAATGTTTTAAATCTTTTGAATAGGTACCTTTCTTGGCTTCCATGAGTAGATGTATCATATCAGGTCTTAAAATATTGTTCTGTTGACGGTTCCTCATTGTACCGATTACAATATTCCTGAAGAATGTCGCTATGAGTTCCGAAAACATTTTCACGTTGAATTTCTGTAAAATTGAAAATAGGTAAGTATTTCATACTCTGTTTAAATGCCCTTTTATGCTGTAACATTTTTATTTAATGCTTTTGGAAAATCCATCACGATTGTAGTTCAGAGTCATTGTTAGCAATGACTTGGTAACAGCATTAAGCCCCTAGTGGAGTAATTAATCTCTCGAATCTTCTTTGTCATCGATACACGACGAATATTTAGGTATGGTTTCCCTTGCTGTTGTTATTGTAATAAAAAACATTATAATCCCCAGATAAATAAAGATAATAAAAGCAAATAAATATTATTGATATGAATATAATGTTCACTTCGATAAGGTTGCTAGGCGGATTGCACAAACACTTACACGTGCCATAAGTATTGCATTGAATTATGCACATCTACGAATTTGTCTACACTGATGGCGTCCTGGCCAATTGCCGGCCATGGCGGCTATTCTCATATAAGGAGATCAGCCAGCTGCGCAGGACATATTATTGTACACAGGCATTTGCGCTGAGACAGGTGCACTCCCTATTCCCTCANCCTCACCTTTACGGAGCTGAAAATATAGTTTTAATCCTTATTATAAATTATATTGTTAATGGTTTTTTTTGTTGATTGCTTTCATGTTATATCTGCGGTACCTATAGGTAATATTAGTACATCAAAATATCAAAACAAAGGATATGATATATCACCGATAATATAATACTTCCGTTCTAGTATCTAATCAAGGATGGAATTTTTTTATCTTTAAAAACTAATAAGTGATGAAACTTTATAATATTTAACTCACTATGAAATCCTTGTCTGTTTTGTCATTGGGTTTTCCTAGGTTGTAATCTTTGGTACATTCTCTATCCAAACCGATTGCTGGAGGCCATAGTCTCAGCACCTCTGTAAATTACACATTGAATATAAGACACAAAAGTACCTACAATTCATGACTCATCATTTGAATGACCTACTCTCCTTTCTTGTTCTCCTGGTACTACTACAATGTTATTATTCTAACCTTTAAAATCATCCGTCTTCTTTCGAATTTTGCTACATTATCAGACAAAACAAGGTCAATGTCATCTACTCATCGGTTATTTCCTTCTAACATCAACATTATCGTACTTTGGAATCGGCACAGGACGTCTCCTTTTGTACTCCTTTTCCAATAAAAACATCATCTAAAATTACTTACAGCCTCATCTTTCACTCAATCATCCATAGTTTCTTTGGTCATCCCCTTCTATATCCTAATTTATGAAGGCCTATCAAATATTTTTTATCTCACCTGAAATAACCATATCCAAATAAGGCATGTTCTGTATGGAATTGAAGTCGAACTTGCCGCCGTTCTTAGCGTCATGTTCCTTGATCTCATTTGCCAGTTTCTCCTGCACCTCAGGGTGGACTGCCAGCTCATAGATGAGGAACGCCATCGCTGATGATATGGTTTCGTATCCAGCAACGAAGAATAGTACCGCTTGGGCTGTCAAGTCATCGTCTGTCCATTCTGGAAAGCAAAATACTCTATTAAAACCAGTTTATGAGTTTTTTTCCCTAAATGACAAATGAGATTATGATTGGTTAGTGAAGGTATATAATTAGATAAAATTCCATACTATGTTTCTTGCTTTATGCACAAACAACTTTAAAACTCACGAACCTCTTTTGACAGTAATTTTTCCAACGTCAGATTCCTCTACTGTTGCAAATCCAGTATTGGCTTCAGCCGCTTTTTCTTCATGTGTTAGTTTTCCTGAAAGATCAAACTCATCATATCATCTGTCGAGTCTTTTATCATCTATGTTGAGTTCGGCTTCTAGGGTGACTGGATAAAGCTGAGTATTTTTTTTTAATTCAAGCAATCCGTCTTTGTTGCTATCAGAGACAGTATCACTGTTGGGAAGGAAATATTACGATAGTAGCAACATAATAATTATATGATGGATGACCTCGCTGAAATATTTTTTGTCTCCAGTAACAACATGTTGAAAAGCAAAACGATGAATACATAATGATATGTTTTCAGTTTTCATTTTATCTATCATTACGCTTGTACAAAATGCGACTTCCTGTTGTACTTTGGTAATTTGTTTACAGATTAACGTCGCCACCAACAAATAAATGTTTTAAATCTTTTGAATAGGTACCTTTCTTGGCTTCCATGAGTAGATGTATCATATCAGGTCTTAAAATATTGTTCTGTTGACGGTTCCTCATTGTACCGATTACAATATTCCTGAAGAATGTCGCTATGAGTTCCGAAAACATTTTCACGTTGAATTTCTGTAAAATTGAAAATAGGTAAGTATTTCATACTCTGTTTAAATGCCCTTTTATGCTGTAACATTTTTATTTAATGCTTTTGGAAAATCCATCACGATTGTAGTTCAGAGTCATTGTTAGCAATGACTTGGTAACAGCATTAAGCCCCTAGTGGAGTAATTAATCTCTCGAATCTTCTTTGTCATCGATACACGACGAATATTTAGGTATGGTTTCCCTTGCTGTTGTTATTGTAATAAAAAACATTATAATCCCCAGATAAATAAAGATAATAAAAGCAAATAAATATTATTGATATGAATATAATGTTCACTTCGATAAGGTTGCTAGGCGGATTGCACAAACACTTACACGTGCCATAAGTATTGCATTGAATTATGCACATCTACGAATTTGTCTACACTGATGGCGTCCTGGCCAATTGCCGGCCACGGCGGCTGTTCTCATATAAGGAGATCAGCCAGCTGCGCAGGACATATTATTGTACACAGGCATTTGCGCTGAGACAGGTGCACTCCCTATTCCCTCACTCTCATAACCCGATGGGACAGCAATCCGACACGACCGGAGAGATATTAGACGCAGGACCGACATTAACGTGCTCTCCGATGCACGGGTGAATTAATCACCAATTTCCAACTCCGGGCTGCTTTGTGAAAGTTTTAACCCACAAAGTAATTTCGGCCCGTCCCGGGAATCGAACCCGAGACCCCGTGCACAGCAGTCGTCTATGTGACAACTACTACACTATACATACTACCTTATTACTGCCTGGTTGTATTACACAAAGAATTCGATAAAGACAGGGGGATGATGATGATAAGTTGTATGATCTAATTTGAAGATCACTTGTAACTAAATGCACTCACCCTCATAATACCAGGAAAGCAAGAATACCCAAAGATCACCAGCATCTTTTTGAAGTCAAAATTAGCAGTTTCAGTGCCGATGGAGTAGAACTCATTTTCTCTGTCATTGTGAGAGTCCACTTTCAGGCCGAAGGCACAGGATGCTATTACGTCGTTGGCGTATCGGGTCATCAGGTCTTTGCATTCAACATCTGCATAGTTTGCTGTGGATGATAAGAAGTATATGAAATCTTTCAAGACAAAAATTTGCACTACTATGGATAAGATTGGCCTTAAAGGGCTAATTATCTAAAAACTGCAGTAGCACCGTCAAGATAGGAAGGTAAATATTGCCCAGTTTTAAATAAACCCTATTCACCTCAGTAAATGTTCATTAATATCATCTTACCTCCAGACTCTTTGATCTTCGTTTTTAAGCAGTTTATCATCTGTTCGCTGACTTCCATCATGAAAGGCACCATCGATCTCATCTTGGAGCTAGTGAACGCTGGACTCAGCGTGGAACGCATTTCCTTCCATTCTTGCCCTGTAAAGAACTTGTCTTACTTTACTGATACTAATATTAAACCCGCTTAGGATGAGTAAAGTATAGTAAAGAAGTAGTTATTGTATTGAATGAGTAGGTTACAGGTGTTAGGTAAGGGAGACAAACTGAATTCAAATCCCCAATTCCCTTTCTTCCTTTTGACTTATTCGAAAATTTTCGCGATCGTTACTGTATTCCCTTCCATTTTCCTCTATTATCTGTCATACTTTCAAACATATTCTTAATTGAAACCTTCATCTGACTTTGATTATTATTAGTAGGACTATCGGCATTCTTATCACTGAAATACTTCTGTAATCTTCCATATTTTGGTGTGTTTATAGATTATGTTGGACCCAACAAAATGTATCTACATACCTCTTAAGGAGAACAGGTTTCTTCCGAATAGAGGCTCAACGTCACCATCAGCTAACATGCGGTGATCAAGGAAGTGTTCAAAGTCCTTGACGGTGATCCTCTTCACCAGCTCGAGGTCACGAATCATCACGATGTTCCTCAAGAAATCATAACGGCCCACGAACCTAGCAAACAACAATAATTTACATATTTGAATGATTGAAGCAATGTTTTTGTCGTTGTCTTTTTCTCTGCATAGTTTTTCTTTTTTTTGATACTAGCGTAGGTACTACTTGTGACTTGTGTCGTGTTTAACTTTGCTTATCCTCTTTTTTGACTTGACTAGACGCAAAGTTCTTCATTCTTATTTTTCTTTTCCTGTTAGTTCTTCAGACATAAGATATTCTGCTCTTGATAATTGATCCCACACAGTATATCCTCTATTAAATACTTAAAACTAATTCAGTATACTACCTACCGCTCTTCAGGAAAAGCCTTGTATAATTTGTCGAAGTCTGCAGAAGCATGTTCTTTACGCATAAGCACTGTGCCCAGGTTGCCCACTAGTGGGACTGGCTTGAAGTGCTTGACTCCGTAGTTGCTAAACCTGGAGTAGACCTGGCGCAGGTACAGCGTCAGAGCTGCGACGAGCACCACGAGCCATAGTAGGGCTATCATTGTCTGTAAGGGTTGAAATAGATTGCTTATGTTTAAACATTTTGGATGCTATTCCTTTACCAAGTTGAAAACCAAAACTATTATTTTGTCTAGTATTCCATTGTGCATAACTGAATTTCCTACTGTTTTCGTAGTCATCTTTTTAACCGACTCAAAAAACTTTTCATGTCATTTATCTTGCACAAACACTACAACCATGAACTTAAATGAACCTATGAACTTAAACACACCAATAAATGTGTAACTAGTTTTATTAGTTTGATAGTTTCCGAGTCACGCCTACGACACCGTGACGTGCATTTAGTGGAAATATAATGTTTGAGCAATTCGGCTACTTTATACATCTCCTATCAAAAGAATTTTGCTTTAGCACATTGATTGGAGAAAAGTTAGGTGATTACGATAGCGCTCTTTATCGGTCACTTGTTTTTTTCGATATAAAATAATGATTTTAAATGCAAAACCGACCCGCTAAAACACACAAAGAAAACAGTTGTGGCTATGCTGCTAGTCCGGTACAAAAAACTTAAAAACTATGTTATAACCGCTTTTTAAGAGATTTTATCATTATGGTATGACGTCAAACAAACGCCATCTAAAATAACTATGATAGACGCGTTTTGTTTTGTTTACAAGCAACCGGTTAGCATGACCTTGTGTTCCGAATGTCCGACTCGTGTTAGATACGCGATAGATAATAACAAAAATAGATGAATTAAAGTCACACAATAGCCATTGACCACTGGATATTATCAAGTATATGACGAATTCTGTAACAAAATAGATTTGAAAATCGAAAGTTTAAATTAAATTAATTTTGGTAGAGCAATCACCTATTTATTCAAAAATTTTACCTTTAATGTACATTCTCCAGTAGTTACGCAATATCATAGTCAAAATACACATAATTACAACAAAACAAATGCATTAAATAAAGGCCCAATCTTATCACTAATACATAACTATTTATTATTACGTAAATAAATTCCTTTTATCTAAATTACAAAAAAAAAATGTAAAAACGCGACTCACGGCTAAAACACGATAGATACTGCCGGTGTGCTCTGAAGCTATGTAGATACAAAATAAATATCATTCACTGTACTGGTTTGGCTATATATCTGTGCTGTGATATCGCTTAGATAATCGCAAAAAATATTTCCATGATAGTGTTTATTTACGTATCTATTTTTTATCTAAATTATAATTCGTGGGGTGAGAATTTGTAGGTAAGTGGCAAAGTAGCAGCCATGGGTGGGAATCGTCGATGTCATAACAATTTAACCCGTGTTTCGGAAGGCTCGTCGAATTAGTGAGCCCTGACTGTCGTTTGAACATCTTTCGCTGTCGTTATGAATAATCAGAATCCAGAAAGTGACAACCATTGTACAGACAGACACCAGACAACCAGACACTTGATGCTGCCTGGGCTGATGAGGTCAAATAGGGAGTTGCTTCATGTAAAACTGGTACCGAGCTTCATATGTTTGAACTGATAATCGACTCCAACACAGTTGGGAAAAGGCTAGGCATATGAATTTGAGTACAATTGTAGTTGGAGTTAAGATTTTTCGAAGTTTCGTTTGAAAGATTGTCTATGGTCCTAACATTAATACTTTTTATTGCCGTTTCATATCCCATACAATTTGAGTCTCTCGTTGGACAATTGAGCGAGTGGAATAAAAAATAAAGTCATCGTACATAATACTAGTAATTGAATGCGTCAATTAATGTGACCTTATCTAACATCAATTTAACTGGAAGCGATTGCATTGTTAGCTGTTTGACTTTGAAGGGACTTTGTAGCACTTCTAGTGATAGTTTACCATGCTTCTTTTGGTTATGTAAGCCTGGTACTTACTCTTCTGCTGCAAATCTCATAATGAGATTTACGATTGAATTTCTTTGGAAGTTTAATTTGTCCATTGATAGACTAAATGATATCATATTGATACTTCTAAGCTCATTTAATTCAATTCCCTTATTTTTTATGTTATACCTACAGTTATTTTGCACCTAAGGGTTATATACAGACCGTGGCAACTACTCCGCGCACCTGGATAAAAAGGCTTCCTCGATAAATGGTCTATCCAACACTGAAACGATTTCTCAAATCGTACCAGTAGTTCCTGAGATTAGCGCGTTCAACCAAACAAACTCTTCAACTACCTACTTTTTTTTTTAATAGCCTTTTTATCGTCCCACTGCTGGGCACAGGCCTCCTCTCACACGGAGAAGGATTGAGCGTTAACTAAGTACCTACTTACCTACAACTAATTAAAATAACGTGACACATTGTCCAAACACGTACTTATATGCACGTAATCTTCACAGGTTATGTTATAAAAAGGTAGACAGATATTATTTATTAGTTAATTAATAATTTATGCAAGTCATGATTACGATAGCAAAAAGGCAAAACTTGTTGGCGTCCGCGGTTATGCTCTCAAAATATTTTTAAAATTAAAAAACTTACCTTAAGCATGTCATTTTCCTTATTTTCACATTTAAATAGTTCGAGGTAGTTTTACTCACGTGTGCTCATGAACTAGTATACTCGCGGTAAGGTGTAGTTTCAATCAATGGATCAAATATCTTCAACCACAACACTAGGTTAACCACGATTTGTGGAAAGAAAAAATAAATTACTCTTAAAAACTTTAAAAAATTACACTATGTTAGAGCAGACGTCACACAATTTCAAAGTCAAAGTTATAATCATTTATTGAAACTCGGTTAGTAAATTAACACTTTTTCACGTCAAATTACATTGAAAAGCACCCCCAAAAACCCCCCTTTCACCGTTTCCTAGTGTTATGGCTGGAAAGAAGAAGAAGTGCAGCAACACAGCTGTCTATTACGATTAAAGTACATTTGTTTATAATATATTTTTTTTAACCCTAGAGTACTACTCATGTTGCGACATACAAAGAAACTACTCATACGTCTGCGAGGCGCTTCGTATTGACTAACCTTGTTATTCAGAAATTATGGGTATGATTGATATATTGTCACTGTTTCTGTAATTGTGCATATTACTACAATTAAATAAAAAGATAATTTTTTATTATATTTATATATTTTAATTTTAAAATCATTAATGAAAAAATCCTTAGGAATAAATTTTAGTAACCCAGATCATGAAACAGTATTGTCAATAAAAAATATAAAAAACAACTTAATGTATATAATTCTTTTGATAAATAGTTATTTATGAAGTAACTAACAAAAAACATAACGTACAAAGTCACAAAAAATATTTTAAATGCATTTGATACACAAATGAACTTGATGTTCGCCGCAGATAGATTTTGGCACCTGGCGTACATCATTTTGGACATATTCTTCTTTTTAGATGTACAATATCATCTTTTTTGGTAGTTATGGGTACTCATTTTCAACCGACTTCCCAAAAAGAAGGAAATTCTCAATTCGACCGCGTATATATGTACAGATATATATTTATTTATGTGTGTTCCCGTACATTTTCGTCGTTTATGAACAGATTTTGAAAAATATTTCTCTGTATGAAAAGGTATGCTACCAGGGTGGTTCCGTTGCCACCACTTCAGGTATAGTCACTAAAAAGCGAAAAATAAAAAACTTTTTACAAAAATCGGTCTATAAGTCGGTAGCAAAATAAATATACTACTACTAAATATAAACCGGTGCACCTATATATATATATATAAATATGATAGATATATATATGTATACACCTAGATTTTATAGAAGACGGTTTTATTTTTTGAAAAAGAAATTCTACAGAAGAGTTATTAAAAGGATTTTTCAGGAGGACTTCGATAATGTTCCGGCTTCTGCGTTTCAACGTTATCCTATATATTATGGCCACTTTCTTCTAGCTAACTAGCCATCATATCAACAGTATCTATTTTATTGCTAGTCATGATGTTGAAAATTCAAAATATACCTTGAAAAAATATAAAACGCACTTGTAGTAACTAATAATTCAAAAAGAAACACTAACAAAATAATTCGCAAAACTTACACAGAAGCTACTCATACGTCTTTGGAGCGCCAAGGGTAGTTATATAAAGAAAACTAGTACAGTTACCGTAACGCAACTACGGTCCTGCGATATATACTGCCGATGACTGAGATGTCCTGGAACGTCAATACTTTACGCGCGAACGATAAAAATATACAGCAATTTATCTAAAACGCTGGCGCCTCTGAGGCGTAGAGTAGTATTCTAGGGTTAATTACATAATATTAATTATTAATAATAACGTATTTGTCCACTTCAGAGCTGCCATCTGCTTTTATCTGTAAAATAATCGTTTACATTATAAAATGCTTTTTTAATAAGAATTTCTTTAATTTTTATTTTAAAATACCCGACGAAAAACTTATGCTGGTGGTAATGTATTGGAACAGAAGAGAAGAAAGTATATTCTACAATCAACTCAACCTTATACTCAACTACATAAACAATAAATACTCCAAGCATAACGTAGTTCTCGGCGGGGATTTCAATATAGATATTTTGAAAAATGATACTAAATGTAATCAGTTCATAAATCTAATGTCTGAATATAAATATACACAACACATCAAACACCCTACCCATATAACACAAACTGCATCGACATGCCTAGACCTTATATTTACAAATTTTATTACTAACGATTCAAACTCATTTGTAGAGGACCTAGGATTCTCAGATCACTGTTGCACAATTATAGATCTAGATATCCCACAGCGACCACAACAAACACTTTGGTACACAGAGAAACGCCTATACACTAAAGCTAACATACAATCTTTTAAATCAGCATTAAAATGCATCAATTGGAGAGAAGTCTTAATAGAAACACAGGACGCTAACCAAAACTATAATGCTTTCTCCGAAATATTGATTGACACCCTTAACCAACACATACCTAAAATAAAAATAAAATTAAGAACATTTTATAAGAAATACTGGCTAACAAAAGGCATTAAACATTCATGTACAAATAAAAGATTACTTAAAATATTAACTTTAAAAACAAATAGTGACATAATAAAAAAATATTATAAAAAGTACGAAAAAGTTTTGAAAAAAGCTGTGACTGTATCGAAAAAACTACAGTATATCAATAAAATTAAAACTTCACAAAATAAAGTTAAAGCCATGTGGAGCATAGTAAATGAACGTACGAATAAAAAGACGTGTTCGAATAAAAGTAATATTAAATTAGAAATAAATAATATTGTAATCGAAGATCCTAAGGAAATAGTTAACCAATTCAATAACTTCTTTGCATCTATAGGTGTTGCATCTTCGTGTCCGAGCGTCAGTGAAGCCCAGGGCATACCTGTCCGCAACCCGATAGAAAACACGCTCTTCCTTCGACCTTTAGATATTCAAGAAACTGAGAGAATCATAAAGTCTCTAAAGAATAAAAAAAGTTACGGCGTAGATGAATTACCCCCGTCATTAATTAGACAATGTGCTGATGAACTCGCGGTACCTTACTGCGTCTGTATAAACCAATCTTTCGATGAAGGTATCTTTCCTGACCAGTTAAAGAAAGCCATTATCAAACCAATACACAAGAAAAATACTAAAACCGACCCCAGTAACTATAGACCGATAGCTCTTCTCCCCACATCATCCAAAATATATGAAAAAGCTATGTGTGTCCGCGTTTACAATTTCTGCGAAAAATTTAAAGTGTTTGACGAAGGACAACATGGATTTCGCAAACAGCGATCCACATCCCTAGCGGTCTATAAATATATGCAGGAAATAATAAATGCCCTCAACAACAAGAAATACGCAGCAGGAATACTTTTAGACATGACTAAAGCATATGACAAAGTTCAATTTAAAATCCTTCTACAAAAATTACACGATATAGGGATCCGCGGAAAAACACACGACTGGTTTGCATCTTACTTGAAAGACAGAGAGCAATATGTCGAAATAGATTACTTTGACCATGATCTCAAGCAAATAACGCATGTCAGATCTGACAAAAAAATTATTAATGCCTCAATTCCACAAGGTAGTGTCATCGGATGCCTCCTATTTATTATTTACATTAACGACCTACCAAAAATCATGGATGAACCATGTATATTATTCGCAGACGATATCTCTCTACTTTCTACTAGCCAGAACGTCAACGATATCAATGAACAATTAAAAACAATATTACACAAAACAACAAAGTGGTTAACTGAGCACAACTTAGAAATAAACTACAAAAAAACGAAAATAATGACTTTTCATCCACGTCAAAAAGCTCCGATAATTATCAACCTTACAGCTAACGGCACAAAAATTGAGGTTGTTAACAATTTCTCTTTGTTAGGTCTCATCATAGATACGCACATTTCCTGGAAGCCACACATCAAACATATACACTCAAAAATCTCAAAATTTTGTTATGCACTACGGGAAGTTAAAAAAACTACCGACTTGCAAACTGCCCTCACCACATACTACGCCTACGCGTACTCATGGCTTAACTACGGTATTATTATGTGGGGAAACAGTACTGATGCCCATTCTTTATTCATCCTCCAAAAGAAATTAATCCGAATAATAGTAAATATAGACCAAACCGACAGTTGTAAACCTATTTATATACAATATAGAATATTAACATTACCTTCCATTTACATCTTGGAAATATGTAAATTTGTAAGAAAAAATACAAACTTTTTCATAACCCGTGGAAATAAACACAACAACCGGCCAGTTAGACACAAGAACATGTTAATGCTTCCCTCTTCACACATGACACTCCACACCAATAGCCCTTACGTAATGTCTATCAAAATCTTTAACAAATTACCAGATTCCTTAAAAAATGAAACAAGTGAAACTAAATTCATACGCGCACTTAAGAACATTCTCGTTAACAAAGCCTACTACTCGATAAATGAATATATGAATGATAATAATATTGTCCATATATGTTCAACATAGTACATAGCAACACATCACACTTCCCTACGTCACAGTCCTGTAATAATTAAAAAAAGATGTAAGTACCTAACAAATACGTGTTATTAGAATAATAGATAATTTTTGTTCCTATATAAAAAACATAAAAATAATAATACTAAGCTCCTATGCCAAATAAAACTTTGTTTGTTAAATTTATATATATATATATTTTGTTTTAATAATAGTATGTAATTTTAGATGTAAGAATAAATGTTATTTTGCTGTGCCCTACAGGGTCCACGATCGTACTTAGCTATAAGCCTCATTGTAACACCTCTTTTAAAACATTGTGGAATGCAAATAAAGAATATGAATATGAATATGAATATGAATATGAATAAAAGAATTGTTACTTAGTTCCAAAAGATGAACTAGTATTCTATTTATTAATGCATTGTATTGTAAATGACTCTTTGCGCTGCGCATACGTTCATCGCTTACGCTGGACAAACGCTAGTGTGAAGGCGCTTTTCATAAATTAACGACATTGAAAACACCTTTTTGTAAATACAGAATTTAATTTATTGAAATAATAATTTGTATATTGCATTTTGTATGATAAATAAAGAAGTCAAAATCTTAAATGATCAAAGATCATAATGCAATAAAGTGCATACTAAGGGCATATAAATAAATACCTAAATCTAAAGTCACTAAAGTTATTACTCTAATCGTCCTATAAATCCTGCTAATGAAAATAAATTCTAAAACATAGACAGAAGAACATACAAATTAAACTATAGTGTTACATGATGTTATGAATCATTATGACTACATCATTTTATTAGTGCATTTTATGTTAATTTTAACCTTTCTGCTTGACACCTACCTTTTATTCGGCGGGATATTTAGAAGCTCAATATGGTATTCTAGAAATTCTACCAAAATATTCTACATTTAAAGCTCATTGAAGAAAATTTATTTGAAAATAATATGAACAAGGTCAAACAGGTTCAAATAATTCATTAATTTCATATTTCTATACATTCATTTCTACACAAAAACCATTTGAAAAGTTGAAAATCATAGAAATGCTCCAATATCAGGTCGAAATACATTAAAGTTAAGGTAGATGTATGAAGTAGTAGGTAGATGGTATGAAGCATGTACAGACGACAGAAGGTCAACGTATACGAATCTGTCAAATTTTACCAATCAAATATCAACCTACCGCGATTGCAATAAGGTTGAAAATTCATTGCAAAAATTTGACAGATTGTGGTAACTTTATGTGCTGTCGTCTGTACAATGAAGAAAACAAACTCACAACTTCAATCTAATGTAAAGTCAGAAGCTACAAAAACAATCGGATTTTTTTAAGTAAACCCTTTTATGTACGGAAAAAGTAAGTATTTATTTTTGTTTTATGATATTAAAACGTTACGTCAATGGGTTTGAAAAGTGCTGCAAATAATAAGGAAAGTTTTTAAAAATATTTCCCGTGTAAAACATTAAAGTAAAAAGCCTCAGCGATAATCCTTTCTTGGTAAATTCAAAGTAAACAGAAGGAAATCTTTGATAGTAATTACGTCTTTTATGAAAACAGTGTAAATTTTCAAAATATTTATCCTTATTTATATATTTTTTTATATTTATAAATGTGAAAGAAACTCTGTCTGTCTGTCCGGCCTTGAATCCAAAACTACTAAACCGATTCATGAATATAAAAGTTACACAGCCTAGCGCCTAAAAAGGACCCAGACTATTAATGCCACTTTCTTTTTAAAATATCAATTATGTTTATCTGCATACAAATTAACAAAAAAGAATTAACAATTTATATTCTATACGAGTATTTTGTTAAGTATTCAAAAAATATGATTACATTAATCAAATAAAAAACTCATTGATATCCAAAATCATTTATTAAAAAAAAACATTTTAAACGATACACCTACACTTCAATGCTTTGTACAATTTATTTTTGATACACTTCAAAAGTATCGGAATATATAATTAACAATAACAAAAATATATACACAACTATACACGTAATTACATAAGTCTTGTCACCCTTACCAATATATAACATTTGATCTATTTTATACTCCTTACTGGCGCAACTTGAACCTGATATAATTTCCCCCCTCAGCCTTCAAGTTGAAAGTGTCCTTGGATAGTACAACTGGTATGCAAGTCTTCTCGCAGGGAGACAACTCCATCTGCTGGATCAGCTGGTATGTCATGACCTTGACCTCGCAGAGAGCGAATCTTGATCCTGTAAGAATAAAAAATTGTATCAGTAGTTTTAAGAAGAATAGCAAAGCTGAAGTGGCAATGTGCAGGACACCATAGCTCGCAGAACAGATGAAAAGTGGGACAGAAGAGTTCTCGAGTGTCGACTACGATCTGGAAGATGCAGCGTGGGCACACCCCCACTAGATGGACGGAAGATCTCACCAAGGTCGCCAAAAAGCAGTGAATGTGGATTACTGAAGATCGAACAAAATTGGAAATTGAATTGACTTTGAAGGAAATGGCAGATAAGAATGTAACCTCATAAACTACTGGACTGATTTGAAATTCTTTCAGTGCTAAATAACCTATCCAACGAAGAGAGATAAGCTACTATTTATGCGCATACGCGAAGTAATTCCCACAGAACGCTAGTGTAACTAGTATTATAAAAAGATATTTACCAATACAATTCCTAGGTCCAAGTCCAAATGGCATGTAACTGAATGGCTTGATTTTGTGCTTGTTCTCCTCTGAGAATCGCTCAGGGTCAAACTTGTAAGGGTCCGGGAAGTACTCAGGGTCGTGATGGAAAGACCACGCCGGGATCACCAACGCGTCGCCTTTACGTAGCTGGAAAGAATTTTTTTATTCTTATAATAAATTCTCTTAATTAATTTATTTGCTTGTAAAACATAAAATCTATGCCTTGATTTATAGACTACTGCTTATTTGGATTCACGCAGAAGTTCCGGAGAGAAATGTTGCAGTCGCTGTAGCTAGTAATTTTGTTTTTAACAATTAAATAATTTCATGTAATATATATGTTATGGACCAGGTGATTAATGCGGGCATTATTCATAATGTGCGAGCATTATGAATAATGTTTAGCTCTATCGGGCTGAGTGATTAATTACTATCTAAACTTCATTGTTTATCACATTGCACGGTCATTATTATATTGCTACATGACATTTGGGCAATTTGATAATAAAGCTAAATTTGACGCGGTGCGGGGAGGGAGGAACGCGTGACATGGTTTGACCAATCAGAGACCGCTATTCAGCATGCAGCTCGTGCGACGGGCGCTATTGTTTGTGTTTAGTTTTGCGTTGTAAGCGAATTGTCCAAAAAATACATATCCTAGAACATTAGCTGAAAGTTAGGTTTTAATGACAGAAACGAATTGCTGTAAAT
>NWSH02000019.1:510274-522173 GCA_002382865.2 Heliothis virescens | reverse complement strand
TCTAGAATGTGTAATCAACCTTTTGATTGTATATTTAAACAATCAAAAGAGAAAGAAAAGTATCATAAAAGAAAAAAAGATAAGAAAATACTTTCTATGTAAGAAATGTCACCAAAAACCCTGAAGAGAACTCAAAAACGGAATAGGGAAAATTTCAAAGCAGAAGAGCCTGAATTTACCCCGCTTACCAGATTCATTATGTGTGCACCTTCCAAAAACAAATATATTTAGTTGCTATGCATCGCGGTCGGTTGGTGCTAAGAAATGTTCAGACAAACCTGAAATTTTATCAAATCTACACGTGTGGGTGTGTAGTGCCCCGGGGCACTGCCCCGGCTAGCCCCTTCGTAGCTACGCCACTGTCGCGAGGGAACGCAACGTATCTCGCATTAGTACTGACGAGCATTGCCTTTCAACTTTCAGTAGAATACCTGATTAGGCCACTGTTATAGTGCAAGCTGTTGATCGCGTAGCTAGTAAGATTTGGATTGATAATGAAGTGTAGCACTCGGGTGCGGACGCCGTATAAGTAACCGTAAGATTGTAATTTTCCCCTACCTGTAATTTTTAAACTACCAAAGTAAAAACTGAAAGAAATGTATGTTATAGATCTCAATAAAAACTACCAACCAACGTTGTTTAAAATGAAATACAGTCAACAGTTTTTGGGACATAGTACTTTTTCAGAAACCGCTAATTATAACTTTGTTATTCATACATTTGTATGAAAAACGTAGTTATTTTTTTGGCGTAAAATGTTTTTGTTTTTGCCAATTGTAGGTAATAGGTACGTTTATTTTTCATAGATAAGGATACGGAACCCTTTGTCTGCGAATTTAACTTGCACTCGGCCTGTTTTTTAATATTTTACATGGACTTGATGATATTTTCTAATTACCGTTGCATCAAATATTCAACATATCTAATTACCGTACACATATTTTTTTTAAATCTCATTATCTAGAAAACTACCAATAATAGTTAAATGCCAAATACATTATTCGATTCGTACCTTTGATGTGTTTCATATTCTAATGTATTTAATGTCAAACCAGGGAAAAATAAAAAGGGTACGGTAATTAGGCGAAGAACGCTTTTTTGGAGAATGGCCGATTTACGAAGCATATTTAGAAGACAAAGAAGAAAATAATGGCAGAAAAAGACGCAATATATTCCTGACTGACGCTTTGCTTGGCCCGTGTCACCCCCCGTCGCCATGCGGACTCAATTCGTTCCAAATAATGCATGTGAGTCGGCAGTCAACTCATTTTGCGTTGCCGTGTGAATCCAATAGGACTTTTGTATGTAACCAAATGTGGCAGATTTTCTGCGACCGAAATTCTGCGACTGACGACTCTCAAAATAACGCTCGTTTGGCTTCACCCTTATTTTTAATGACGCACAAAATGTGTCACGTTAGCATATCCACTATTTTGGAATGCATTAGTTTATTTTACACGTATTAAATTCCTTAACATAATAATTGACCCCACTCATTTTCTTATGGTTTGAACTAATCCAATCTTGGCACCTACCTCTCTTCAGGGAAACTCTTGTACAATTCGTCGACATGTTGCCCAAGAATGGGATTGGCTTGAAGTGTTTGACTCCATAGTTGCTAAACTTGGAGTAGACCTGGCGCAGGTACAGCGTCAGAGCTACGATGAGCACCACGAGCCATAGTACGACTATCATTATCTGTAAGGGTTGAAATGGTTTAGTGGTGTTCAATGATTTTGGGTGCAATTTCTGTCATTGTCATAGCCGAAAAATGTTCGGTGCTGTATGAAGATATTCTCTTAGTTTAGGGAATTTGTACATACTAAGTGCGCTAGGCATGCATGTGGGATATTATTAGGCTCGGAGATACAGCTGCCCTACTCCGAGCAAGGCAATTCATATCCCATTTAGTACTGTGAGGTGTTATACTGGCACCAGTCGCTCCCCAGAACCTGGTCCGATTTTGCAGGGTTCACCAAGGACAAGTGAAGTAGCCAATAGGGATAGGACAGTGTTGGTTTGTCCCCTGAAACTTCTCTATTATCCCGCTACTTCTTTGTTGAACATGATAACTATTATTTTTTTGTATTCTCTCGTGTCTATATTAAACGGACTGTGGTTTTTTTGCATGCAGCATGTAGAATATACTGATCTCCAGAGCTGCAGTTAAAACTAAATACATGCTATGTGTATTCTAATTGATTATATTCGTTTTAACACTAAGCAAATATAGTTTGTACGATTATGCGATATAAAGCGACAATGACATAACTTTTGGTTTTACTTAATAAATATTTTTAGTAACTAGTTTAGTCTAGTTTGATGATAATGATGATGAGTGTATCACTAAAACATGACTGTTTATTTTTTTATAATATAAATAAATTCCTTTTATCTTGATTACAAAACAAAATGTAAAAATAAAAACACGACTCACGGCTAAAACACGATAGATACTGCCGGTGTACTCTGAAGCTATGTAGATACAAAATAAATATCATTCACTGTACTGGTTTGGCTATATATCGGCGCTGTGATATCATGAAAAATATTGCCTTGATAGTGTTATGTACCAATTTTTATCTTATCTATATTTCGTGAATTACCTATTGGGAGAGTATTGTATTTATTCATGCATATGTAATAGTGCTCAGGTCAAACCGTAGATGGATGACCATCGAGGGCAGAACAATTTTCTCCGTGTTTCAGAAGGCACGATAAATTGGTAGATCCCAAGTGTCATTTGAACATCGTTGGCTGTCCATACGAGTAGTCCAAAGCCAGATAGTCGGACAACCAGTTGCCCGGGTAACCGGGTTGAGGTTGTAATAAGCTGCATCTGGTCAGCCTGGTAACCGCCCCAATATAGTAGGCCGATGAATTTAAGTTCACTACAATATTTATTATTTATTGGGCAATAAATAAACTACTAGAATAAAAAAATATAAGTTGTTATATAAAATACCAGCTAACTAAATAACATCAATATAACTGGAAGCAATTACATTGTTAGCTGTGTCAGTTTGAAGGTACTTTGTAGAACGTCTTGTTGAAGTTTACCATCATTCTTTTATTTATCAGATCCTGGTACATAAGATCAAAATATTTGAATGGATTGCCATAGTAAATATAGAGATCTTCTCTTTCTAGATTTGAATCTGGAAGCTTCGCAATATGTCATATGTAACAGGCACAATGTCGAGCGGTTGACTCAATGATATCATGTAATCTACTCCTACATACAAATGTCGTTCAATCATCTTACATTTATCGTCTACTCACAGCTATTTTGCCCCAAAATAGTTACGGATAGGCACGCACACTTATTTTTCATTTTATTTTTTAGACTACTTAAATAATTTCAGCGCTTCTGTACTAGAAATTGAGAGCAGTAAAAATATATCGCTCGATTTTCTGCTCAGTTTTTCCAAACGATACAGCTTGGTTTGTATGGGCAGTTTTTGAAACACCCAGGGTAATACCCTCCAGTGTGAAAGCGGTATAAATGTCAACTTTCGCACTAGTGTTTGTCAATTGCTGTTGCTCGTTGCCTCTCGGAAAAACTGAGTGGAAAATCCACTAATGTGGAAAAGCTTAAGCTAAAGTGACACATTACACAAACACTCACATATTACACGCATTTACACATAATTTTGGTAGGGTATTTTCATTTACATAATATAAACAGGCTTAAGATTATTTATTATTAATTTGAGCACGTCATGGTTACGATTGCAGAAAGGCAAAACTAGCGAGTGTCCGCGGTTATGCCCGCAAAATTATTTTTAAAATAAATGACGTACTTTAAATATTATCATACCGCTTTTTGGTTCATTCTCTAGACCCAGACACCTAATGAGAGCCCCTTGAGGTGTGGTTCGTGACTCCTGGCTATTAGACTGTAGCTGTCATGACGATAGCCGAATTGACATTCGACAACCTCGAGCGCTAAGTCGAAATACTCGTACTTCATTTGTTTCTCTATCTCAGTTTTTATTAGATTTTCGTCATGCGGAATAGACTCACACTACTGCTCATATTATTAATTTATGGTAAACCCATAAAGTAATACCAGTATTTTTTATATCATACAGTCTGTATTTGACTGTAGATTTTACGATAAATATCGATAATCGTCCTATAAATTCTATAAACTCTCGTACTTATTAAGTACAAGGATATGAAAATAAAGTCCAAAAAATAATCAGGAACAAATATCGAATAATCGATGTAGTTAGATACGATGTTATGAATCATAGCGATTACTTTATTTTATTTTTGTTTGTGATTGTTATCAATCCATTGGTAATATATCAATGGTAGTTAGTCATTAACATTAATCTGACATAGACGGACATGCCTTGGCTCTTTAGAAGGCTAATGGAGATATGTAATGGTGGTATAATACTTACATATACTTATGTCAGAACAGACTAATAAAAGTTGTTTTACACACACACTATTTTAGGCAAAGAACTGACCAAAACAGATTAGGCACACGGAAACTGTCTCATTGCGAAGTTCACGGTCTCCAGTGATGGCCGCGGCGATCAGCCAATCGAAACTCCGCTAAAGTGATACTGTCAATCTTATTCCTTTGCCGTTCAATAGATGACGCTGCTGCGCTGCTTCAAACTATATGATCTACTTGAACTGTGGCCGTCAACAGATGACGCTGTTATCTAGGTATTCTCTCAGATATATGTACAACAATTCTATGAGGGTTCAAAAGAAGACGTAGTACCCTTGCGCTTCGCTTGGCTTGTCCTGGAGAGCAGATCGTCGTTACAGCCTAAAGACGTCCACTGCTGGACAAAGGCCAAAGCTGGAGGATTTGCCCTTGCTCACCGCACCGGGTATGCATATTGCTGAGGGGTATAACACAACACTAGGAAGCGATGAAAGGGGAAATTTTGGGGATTCGGTCTAATGTAATTGACGTAAAAAGTGTTCATTTGATAGCTTAATTTGTATAAACAATAAAAAAATAAGTGTGGATAAAGATAAAGTACAGACAGGTCAACGTGTACGAATCTGTCAATTTTACCAAATAAATATTAACTTTCTATTATTGTTGAAAATCTATTGAAAAGACAGATCGAAGTAGGTTGGTTTGCTGTCTGTACATACCTGTACTTTTTGCATTAATTAAAAAAAATTGTTATGAACCATTAATTCAAATCAAATATTTTTCCTTTCATTTATATTTACCATACAAATAGCAGTCAGTTAAATATTAATTATTTTCAGCAGAAATTTTGAGCATGACATCGAGACAATAATATTATGATGATGAATTTAAATAATTATTCATAGGTTTACATTCGAATCCGTCTAGACCGATTTTCATGGAAATTCATTATGATGTTGTTAATTAATATTTTGTACTGGCGTTAATTGAAGATATCTTGGGCCCACAAGTTGACGTTTTGGTTGATGTTTATTTCATTTTCCTGGGGTTAAACAATATTTACTTGGGTTTATTATTATTAAGTATTCATGAACCTCTCTTACACGTCCTTTATTTTGATATAACCATTTAAACCACACGAAATAAAAGACATTTCTGGTATTAAATTAAATGTGTGGACCATATATCGATGATCGAGCAGATAAGCATCAAGTCAGTTATAAGCAAATGTCATTTTTTACATCTATTGAATTGAAAACTCACACATTCGCCCACTGCCGCCTGGGGCTCAAAATGAATTGCATAAATTATTTAGTAGTACCTTAAGTTTTAAAGTTTCGTCTTGCTGTGAATAAAAACTCGACATACAGACAACTTTTGTCAAAAAATAACTAAGAACCCACCTCAGAATAAACGAGTCTCCACCTCAAACGAACTCACTCGTGCGTACTCCAACGCTCCTCATTACGCAGTCTCTGCGTTCATTACGTGCGACGCGTCATCCATTGCGCGATCGGCTCAGGATTAAAAGATAGAAAAAGGTGAAAAATTACGGAACGCACCGGCGGAGATTACTGGCTGGATTACCTCCGTGTCATTTATCAACTTCATCTCTGAGTTGTTGGAGTTAGGGCTGAAGGTGGTACAGAGTACAAGTTTAAGCGGTTTTAGTAGTATACAGGATTCATTTACAATACCTAAAATTGTTTTAGTTACCTATAGTTTGATCGTTACTGGAGAGCTCACGGTTTCGGCTGCAGGATTGTTCGAAACCTTGGTACTCAAAGGGCTCAAGAATGAACATTGTGGGTGGTAAAAGTCTGGCACTCCCTCACGTTGCACTCACAGTTGGAGGGGTGAATGTTTACGCTAAGGATGTCCAGAGAATTCTTACGGCAACCCACAATAAAATAGCCCCACAGCTCGGCTTTTTCATCCGGTTGACTTCGATACAATTACGTTATCGGTCAATCAATAAATAAGGATTATACAAGATATGAAGAATCGTAAACTCTTATCCTAAAATCATTCTCCAATTATGATGAAGTTTGTTAAGTAGTTTGGCCACATTTCAGCCCCACAAATATCGTACGTATTAACGTATTTTCGTTCATCAGAAGTTAGATTAATAATTGATGCAGGAAATAATTTATTAAGTAATATAAAGTAATAAATCGCTTATATCTTAGACCACACGCCAAAGCCGCCCTGTGACAGTGACGCTAGGGCGCGCAAACATCCCGATAACTAATACTTGGTCTGGAATATTTGGCACCAAGAAAAACTATCTTCCCACATTTTTGTACACCTTTTGTTACTAAAAATATTCATAGGAATGTAGAAAATTGTTTTTATGCCTATAGTTAGATTTACAGGTGAAAGCAGGAACCTAATGTTTTGGTTACAATTTTTCGATAAGTAATCTTTTATGTTCAGCCTAGAGTATTCCCAACTATGTTGGGATCGGTTTCCAGGGTAACCAGATGCAGCTGAGTGCCAGTGTTATATATGGAGCAACTGCCTTGACGTCCTCAACCCAGTTACCTAGATAAACCGATATCTCTTTGTATGAATGGTGTTCAAAATGTCTGGTTTCTGACAACCGACGATAGTTTTGTATGAAATTCTTCAAGGCACCATGAATGGACATTGCTTTTCGACCCAGTTGATGTAAGAACATGAACAGTGAAAGGATTTTCTTAATATCTGCTTGCTACTACAACAAAAACCAAATATCACGTAAACAAAGTTTTTTTTAGAATTTAATTTCTGATCCGTTTGGCGTAAAGTAGCTTTGTATATTTAACCGAACTTTCTCCAGGAATTTGTTAATAACACAAATGATTATTTTGTTCGAAATAATTTTCTTGGTAATGGTAATTTAAAGACGCTGAAACACTTGCTAAAAGCTTGTTGTTTAATTTGAACCGCAAACATTTGTGCGAAAACGGAAACTGAAAAATCGAAATCAGTCTTTTTTTCGTAGTAGAGCAATTACAGTCGAATAAAAATGTCGCTTCTACAATGTGTTCACTTTCACCTATATGCCTCAGGGTTATATTCCGTTTTCCATTATTCTTAAATGAGAAGAGTTTTTTTTTTTATTTTCGTACATATTTATAACACAGCTGTAGAGCTCGTGGCTAAGTCAAGTCCGCGCGGACCGATCGATCAATTAAGCAACGCTAGGCATGGTCGATTCGTGGATGGGTGACCATCTTGTCATAACGTGCTCTTCCGTGTTTCGGAAGGCACGATAAACTGGTGGGTCCCGGCTGTCATACATCCATGGACCGACCGCACCACATCTTGGTAGCCTGCGCGGTTAGCTAGAAGAATATCTAATTATCACAAACAGCAGAATACAATAAGAAATACCTTATTGTAAAAACAAATATTTTAAGTGTGTTATTTAAACCAAATAATGAACTCAATGATTAACAGTGATTAACACTCGATTTTCTGCGTGAGAGGAGGCCTGTGCCCAGAAGTGGGACGGTAAAAAAACTTATGGTGAGTCACTAATATTGACTAACATCATACCTATTAATGCAAAAAGATTCAAAAAGATGAAAATAGTGGTATATTCCTTCTGTATAATTGAACTATTTACATACAATATATTAGTAATAGTCGACAAACAAACTGAAGTAGTTCCCCACTATCTCAATAGTAACCTTACTTAACCCTTGCCCTTGGGTTATCGTTGAGCTGCTATCGTTACCTAATACAGTGAGATGGCTAGCAAAAGTTAGACAGGATTAGTCTCTTGTGAATGGATTTAGTATAGGTAGTTACATATTTTGATACATAGTGCTATAGAACGGATTAGATCACTGCTTAAATAAATTACACTCGAATTTCTTGCATTGATGCCTCTTCCATGTACTTTTGAGACTCTTCCTTATGAATGTCCCAAGGTTTACCAGTTAATAGTGCAATTTCTGTAAATCCTGGACAAATGGCAATAACCCTCACACCAGTTTTTTTGTAGTTAAAAGGATGGCCTAGTGATCTGGTAAAGCCCATCACGGCATATTTATTCCCATTTTTAATAATCCATAAATTGAAGCTACATTGAAGATACCACCAGAGTACCACCTCGACCTCCCCGGTCGACCTCCCCGGTCGACCTCCCCGGTCGACTCTCCAGTGCTCAAAGAACTTCATGCTCCATTCCACTAAAGCTATACAGTTGATTTCTATCGTCTTCCTGACATCAGTCTCATCGAGTATGCCCGCATTGTTAATCAAAACATCAACTTCATATTTTTGTAAAATACCACTGCTGACTTTTTCCAAATCTTTTGTTATATCACATTTTATAAAAACTGCTTTGTCTTTTCCATATTTTTCAGTAAATTTTCGAGCAGCTGCAACCCCGGCTACTTCATTGGTGTCCAAAAGGATCAAAGTTTTAGCTCCATTGTTTAAAAACTGGTTGGCAATATCATACCCAATGCCTTGCACTGCTCCAGTTATAACAACTACTTTATCTTTTGGATTTCGATCCATTTCGCCGTTAACTATGTAAAATAAGTTGTTACCAGTAACCGTACTAAGGAACTAAACCTAAAGAAAGAAAAAAATATTATAAGCAAATACAAGAAAACAAAGTAATTTGCCTTATCGATCGCTAACAGCAATCCCAAGATTGGCAGATTGGCTCGAATTGATAGTCGCGAACGGTGAGTTGCTGGTTGAAACTACATTGCGACGAGATGTTTTACGGGTTTTATTTAATCATCATCAGGCTATTTATCGTCCTAGTGTTAGGCAGAGGCTTCCCCTCTCAGAGAGATTGAGCGTTAATCATCACGCTTGCTCATGCGGGTTAGGTATTTCATGGTTATTTCAGACTTTACAGTCCAGGTTTCCTCGAGATATTTTCCTTTGCCTTTTAATCAGTCATTGGTATGGTACCTCAGATGGTATACTTAGGAAGTGCAAAGAACCTAGAAAAGTTGCGTTGGTTCTTGGCTGACCTGGAATCGAAGCCGCAATCTCATTCAGGAGAGTTTGTTGCTTAAATCACTAGGCCAGCACGACTATTTTTTTCTATTTTTAACCGACTTCAAAAAAAAGGAGGAGGTTCTCAAGTCGACCGTTTTTTTTTATTTTTTTTGTCTTTGTTATATTTTCACTTTATGTACTTTTGAAACAATTTTATCGGTTTCCATTGTTATTGACTATTTAGTAAATCTTAGCAATAAAATCACGTCAAAATACTTATTTAAAGGAGATATCTAATTCTGGGCCTGAAAATCATTTTGCCTGTACAAGAATGAGATATGTACCAAAATAATCGTCTATTTTCCGTTATTTATATAATTTTAATCTTAATCTTATTAGCAATAGCCAAGTATATAAAATAATTCGATTTCTTTACATAAAAAATCTTACTGAATGTAAATGTCAAGTTGTCAACATGACAGATGTAATGTCAGTTATGGTGTTCCTTATATTAATGAATAGGTTCTCTTTTATTATTCATAATAATCTTAAAAAAGAAGATGGTCGTCGAACCATTCGTAATAATGTGTTTTACTTTAATATTTTATTGCAATTTCAGATTATATCAAATCCACTATTAAATAGAACATTAACAAATGCATGCTGGCTAGGCCTTCAGTAAACACAGTTTTTAGTTGAGGTTTTCAGTAAGATCAACCACGAATCTCGACTCACGAAAACGAAATCTGAATTCTGAAGTCAGGGTCTCTTGTTCGGGTCCGGCCAGACAATACTCTACATAGGGAAGTACTCGTATATGAAAAAAAAAATATCCTTTAATCTTCTTTTAACGCTTACCTACTGTATATGTTTTGCATTTTTTTTTTTAGGTAGGGTATCTCGCGGTTCAGCCGAGAGGCTGATTTTTTTTTTGCATAATTTACAAAATGGATTTATACTATTCCTTGTAACGAAACCATAGCTCGCTTTTAAATGCGGCAACGCCATCTAGTTATACAAAAGACAACATATACCGGGAACATTGAAAGCAAACATAATCTAAAATATAACATTGTCTGATTTTAACAATTTGGCCATTGCTGGGAGACGTGATATTCAGGTTCTTGAAACCTTCGTAAATACTCTAACTTATGGCCAAATTCCAGCCTTGTACATTCCAGGCCCAAATTTGTATTGATTTTAAGTTTCTCCTTTAGTTTTCAGTATTAGTCGTTATAGCGAAACAAAAACACATCATGTGTGATCAACTATCTATCACGGTTTAGGAAATTTAGCCAGGTTGTTACAGACAGAGAGGGATTTTTTAGTAATAGGGTCCCGTTTTACCCTGTGAGTACGGGTTTTTGAAAAAATTAATGTCAATAGAATAATCATATGTTTTAATAAATTATGGCACCCATTTTACAAAGTAAAAGTCACAAAACCTTAGACACATTATTTAGCCACTTCTACTATAGGCTTTCCACCTTCAATGAGCCAAGCAGTTCCACTGTTGGCCTTTTGGTAGATGTCCACTGCAGCTTTACCTACAGCATCCACTTTCTGCCATAATTGTGCTTTGAGGAACTTTCCAAACTCATTATCTTGACCCATTTCCCAGGTGGCAGGCTGATCGGTCAACTTCGTTTCAGTAAAACCAGGACATATGGCTATTACTCGCACACCACTCCTTTCAAAGTTAGCTGTATGTCCCAGAGACTTCGTGAATCCCATAACGGCGAACTTCGAAGCTTGGTACACTGGCAGGAACTGGTCTACTCTGTAGCCGTATATAGAAGCGAGATTGATGATCGTGCCTCCATTTCCTCCTTTATCTTTCCTCATGTGATCCCAGAAGGTTAATCCCCATTCAGCGACTGCAGTCACGTTGATGTCGATAGTTTTCTTAACTGCACGATCGTTGA
The DNA here is from genome assembly GCA_002382865.2 of Heliothis virescens. Lineage (NCBI taxonomy): Eukaryota > Metazoa > Arthropoda > Insecta > Lepidoptera > Noctuidae > Heliothis > Heliothis virescens. The sequence goes on along the minus strand of NWSH02000019.1, from coordinate 510,884 downwards.
GTATTCCGGCATTGTTGACGAGAATGTCGACTTTGTAGCTATCAAAAATCCACTTCGAAACGGTTTTCGTGTCTTCTGTGACGTCGCATCTGAGGAACGCTGCCTTATTTTTTCCATGTTTGGCTGTAAGTTTCTTTACAGCTTCAGCCCCTAGAGTTTCGTTGATGTCTAGGAGGATAGTGATTCTCGCTCCTTTTTGAAGATAATTGTCTGCAATTTCGTAACCGATGCCTTCTGCTCCGCCGGTTATTACAACTACTTTGTCAGTTAAGTCTCTAGCCATGGTGTCGGGTCGTCGGATGCTGTTTGAGTACTAATTGATTTTAGTGTTAACCTCGTTTTATATAGAGTGAGTTAATTTACTGCACAGAACGTGATAAATAGTCACAAACAAGTGATTAATTCGTTGTTTAGGTCATTTAATGTAAACTATTTGAAGATAAGCATTGAACTAATCTAGGGTTGTGTGGTATTTAATTTTGTCCTAGCTATCTGTATCAGTTATGATGTCGTAATAACAAGCGGTATAGTCTTGTTATTTATAAATATATTGAATTAAAATACTGGATTATGGAAATAAAAGTATATTCAATTAAATACAAAGTTTTTC
>NWSH02000019.1:492981-510174 GCA_002382865.2 Heliothis virescens | reverse complement strand
AATCTCAAGAAATCCGCATAAAAATGCTTGATCCCTAGACACTTTTGATGTGTGTATTATTGTCTTGTTTGGTGCTTTAATATGTATTATACAGTTACCTCTAGTCATTTTTTTTCGTCCAACTGACGATTCTTCTACAGTCGCGAAACCAGCAGCCTCATCATTAGACTTAACTTCTTCATGAGATAGTTTTCCTGAAATGATATAAAATCATTACTACTAAAGAGAATCAGCATACACAAGTGTCTCCCTCAATGTAAAGGACTAACTTATCGCTAGTCTTAAGATATAGATGGACCAATGAAACTTACTGAAAGCAATCAAAACTATGAGATATCAATCATTTAGCTAAATAATAGAATATTTAATGATGTCACCTTTTTTGGCCTCCATAAGCAAGTGAATCATATCAGGTCTGAAAATGTTCTTCTCTTCCCTCTCTTTCATCGAGTCTAATACTAAACGTCTGAAGAAATCCTGAGCAGATTTTGGCACAACATCAAAGGAGATAAGCTGTAATTGTTAATAAGACATAATGTAAATAAAAAAAGTAACAATTATCTAGAACTAGCTTAAACTGCGTTAAAAAATTCGTCACCGTCACTGTCACCTGAGAGCGTGCCTTAAAGGCTGGCAGCATTGCCACGCTGGATGGCAATTCTTATCCTTATCTGATTATAAGTAATTATATTTTGACCTTGGAAGTCTTCATGGTAAAATATTGTTGAAGTTATTATTCAAAACATTAAAGAGAACCAAACGTAATTTACCTTATTAACAAAAGGCAGGCTTGATAACAGGATAAATAGCAGTATATGTGAAAATTTGAAAGTAGAAACTTCTTTGCCCATCTTGTAGAATTCGTTGTCTTCATCAGTGTGAGAATCCACCTTCAGGCCGAAGGCACAAGAAGCTATCACATCGTTAGCAAAGCGTGTCGTAAGGTCTTTGCATTCAACATCTATGTAGTCCCCTGGGAACATAGACAGAACAAATAAAGGATTCAAAACCTTTGAATTTTTTTTTTTACTAGTAAGACTTAATGTTGGAAAGTACCTTCAGAGTTTTTCAGTTTATTCTTCAAAGAGTAAATCATCTGTTCACTAACTTCCATCATGAAAGGCACCATTTGTCGTATCTTGGAACTTGTGAACGCTGGGCTCAAAGATGAGCGCATGTCTTTCCATTCAGGTCCTGAAATATACAATTAGAAGTCTTAAATAGTATGTTTTCCAAGTAAACTGAGATGTAAAGCCATGTCTCTTTAAAGCAGTTTGCGAAATTATACATTACCTTTCAAAAAGAATAAACTTCTGCCAAACAAAGATTCATCAGGTCCAGCACTGGAATGATCTACAAAGTGTTCAAAGTCTTTGATGGTGATTTTCTTCAATAGTTCTATATCTCGGATTAGTACGGACTCCTTCAAAAAATCATATTTGCCAACGAATCTGAAAAAAGTAAAAAATACGATTTTTTATTTTTATCCTTGAATTTTTATGCAAAGATGTTAAATCTCATAACTAAAGAAATAAAAATGTTGTATACCTTTCCTCCGGGTAGCTGTTGTACAATCCCTTGAGAGTCTCTCCAATGTGTTCCTTAGGAAACAACATGGAGCACAAGTCACTTATTATTGGGATCGTTTTCATATACTTAATGCCTTTTTCCTTGAAAGTGGAGTGTGCCTTCTGGAGGTAAATTACCAGTAGCGCCACCAAAACTGCCACCCATATTAGTAAGATCATCATCTGGAAAGAAAAATATATCATCATTATCATCAACACATAATTATTTACTGTGCTGAATTTATCTAACACAGAAAATAATTAAGAACTATACGGACAACTTGATACAGACTGGCGATTTTCAGATTGCTTTCTTCAACAGGTTGGTAAGATATTTTTTTTCTTGTTTAGTATCTTTATCTTAATAATAATATAATCTACGCAAAACTACAATCTCTTTTGTTCAAACTTTCAATGATATTATTAACAGTGTTTTATCATTAGTGGGTTTCCCGCACGGTTTTTCCGATGAAACGGTTCGGTTCGTACAGACGGTAGAAAACAAATAGCAACTACGAATACCGATACGATAGATTTTACCGCTCGTAATATGTCGCACGCATGCGCTCGGTTTTGATCCTCGTGATAAAGATCCATTTGTGTGAAAGCTCTGTAATCCTCAAATTATGATGTCATTTCGTTTGTCTATACACTACTTATCAGATAAGTCCCGCTAATTACTCGATGAATCTTCTTTGTTTCACTATAGTGATGAGTCTTATTTTACTGAGAGTTTGTTGCTATAACTGGCAAGTAGATCAATGCGAGAATTCCATTACTCTGAAATTCCATTTCCATGCAATAAAATCTTGATACTCGCTCCACTACACGGGCTACTATGCAACGCCGTCGATTTAAAAATAAATCGGTTGTTTTTCTACTCTAACAACCAAATGAGAGAGCAGCTACGATCTTGCTCTAATTGATCATTCATGTTTGTATTGAAAGCTACTATCGATAGTAATGAAGTAAGATAAGAATTAATCTGTTTGTAAAGTTCTTATGAAAATAAGAACTTTTAACTTATATTATACAAAAGCAGCCCATAACATAACTATCACGGCGTATATGAAAAGCCAAAGCCATAAAAAACTGTACCAGGGAAAAAAATATACAGGCTGCAAAATTACGAAACAGAGTTTAATAATAAGTATAACTAAAGCTACAAATGAAGAACAATATCAATATTGTCATAATAACAGCCATACATTCACAGATAAGAACAAGTCTTAAGATTAAAAATAAAAATAAACAAAACGCGATGACGCAACGCTACACAAAATCAATGTGTTACTTACTTCACAGCCCAACTCACTATGCGGGAGATGTGTGAAGCTTGGTACAATGCATAGGCTATTATATTATAGCTTTGCAGATAAGATTAGCTAAATGTTTCGATGTTATTTTTGATATTTCATCAGCTTTATATGTTATCATTGTGATCAAATATTAGGATTTTAACCCTATCAGCGTAGCGGTCAAGGATCTAGAAAATATTATCTTTGAGGTTAACAATATTATAATGATTACTAACCTTTCGATGTGTTCCTATACTCCAATGTATATTAAAAACGTGATGTTAACTTCTTGTTCTTCATTTAATGTAATTAATTGTTTAATTATAAGTCTTCTTACTACGCGTATGTTGGTGAACGACCGATCGACCACAGTGAGGTTAGTTACGCAACATTTGTTATTGTCGTGATAAAATTCAGGGTCATTGCCAGAAATGTTTGTCGGCGTCTAGCCGAGATATAATATGGTTTATTATTGTGTTTAGTCAAATACTAAGTAACTCGTCACTTATGTCAAGAGTGATTGTGATTTCTCCTGTATCAGTATTTATGTATTTTTTTCTTAAAAAATATTTTGGGTTAGATAAAAATGCTGATGATTTTATTACAAAATTAAAAAGGCCCAAACAATTATTAAACTCATCAAGTTACACATTTACATCTACATCTACATCCTTAGTCTAAATCTAAGCCAGTGTCCTCCTTTCAGTCTCAGGTTCATATTGTCAGTAGCAAGCTCTGCAGGAATACAAGTCTTCTCACACGGAGACAGCTCCATGTGCCGTAGGATCTGGTACGTCATCACCTTTAATTCGCAGAGAGCAAATCTTGATCCTGATGATAAAGATAATGATTTATTTAATATTAAGTAATTAATTCAAATATCATTTGTACAACTGAGATAGAAAAAGTAATACATAAGACTATTTAAAACAATCGTCCAATGTTCCTAAAAGTTAAATGTTCGTTATGATGTTATTTGTTTGTCCGTCCTTACCAATGCAATTCCTAGGTCCAAAACCAAAAGGCATGTACGCAAGTGGATTGATCTTATGCTTATTTTCTTCAGAGAATCGTTCAGGGTCAAACTTCTCAGGGTCGGGGAAAAATTTAGGATCATGGTGGAAGGCAAACGCCGGTATTTGAATGCCACATCCTTTACGAAGCTGTAACAGAAAAATATAAATAAATACATCTGTTGGACTAAGTATTTCATCATTAATATTGGTTAATACCAACAATGAAATCTTTTTCTGCTTTCTCGTTTGGTTTTCCCAAGTTGTAATCTTTGTTGCACATTCTATCCAAAACCACTGCCGGTGTCCAGCGTCTCAAGAGCTCTGAAATATTTTTTGGTTATTTTAGTAACGTCAAATATTTTATTCCTACCATATATTGTTCTAAGAATCTTACCAGAAACAACCATATCCATATACGTCATGTTCTGTATAGAATTGAAGTCAAACTTGCCACCATTATTATTGTCGTATTCCCTGACTTCCTTCGCCAAGCGTTCCTGTACCTCAGGGTTGACTGCCAGCTCGTACAATAAGAAAGACATGGTAGATGAGATGGACTCGAAGCCCGCCACAAAGAATAAGAAAGCTTGAGCTACCAAGTCATCGTCTTTCCAAGCTGCAAGATTCAGAATTGGTAATAAGTTCTCCATTTCAAGTTTTTTCCTTGTAGCTAATGTAAAGTTCATTATTACCTCGATTGAGATCTTTCTGTCCAACTGCAGATTCTTCGACTGTAGCAAATCCTGCAGCTTCATCATTAGGTTTGACATCTTCGTGTGATAGTTTACCTGAAAAGTTTATCTCATGAATCATTCCGGAGAGTACATATAGCTAGCTAGTAAATGTAGCTACTGATTTAAAGGTATTACTTGTACCTTTTTTAGCTTCCATGAGCAGATGAATCATATCAGGTCTAATTATATTGTGTAAATCTCGATCTTTCATTGTATCTAATACCAAGCTCCTAAAGAATTTCTTGATGGGTTCCGATATCAAGTCGCATTTGAAAATCTGTAAATAGAGATTGTTGAAATGTCATCGAAAGTATAAAGTTACTAGCTTCCGCCAGCGGTTTTACCTGGTTCCCAAGAGAGCTACTACCCGGATAAAAACTAGGTTATCTGTTATTCTGATATATTAACCGTATTATTGCCAAATTACTCTGTTTCATCAAAATCGGTACATACATACATCCTTCGCATACAACTTTAGCATTCATGTTATTAGTCGGATTAGCAAGATTCAAGAATCCAAATATTTGCTGGCGTCAAAGATAATCTTATCTTATTTTGAGTAATAATAATATCAAGAGTGTAATTTTTATCAGATGATGTAACAAAATTATAGAATTTCTGATTTACCTTAACAAGCTGAGGTGCATTGATAAGAAGGAAAAACAATAGCATTTGCCGAAAGTTGAAGGTTGTCGCAGTTTTGCCCATAGCGTAGAACTGGTTGTCCCCGTCTGTATGAGAGTCCACCTTCAGACCGAAGGCACAGGAGGCTATCACGTCGTTGGCGTAGCGGGTTGTAAGGTCTTTACATTCTACGTCTACATAACCACCTGTCAAAAAGAAAAAAGTCCACAGCGTCATCAATTACTACTCCTATATTTTTATTTGATCAATCCTTGATGCAATTTTTTATACCAATTTTCGTTTCTGCTAGTATACCTTCGGAATCCTTTATTTTCTTCTTGAGAGACAATATCATCTGATCACCAACCTCTACCATGAAAGGCACCATCAGACGTATTTTCGAACTGGTGAACGCTGGACTCAATGTCGAACGCATGTCTTTCCATTCTTGACCTAGAGAATGATAAAATATCGCTATACAAAATCTTCTTTTTTTAATCATATAAAGATACAATTCAGAAATAGTACCAGTTACCTTTCAAGAAGAACAAAGTTCTGGCAAAAAATGTGTTCTCTCCGAAGGTACGGTGATCCAAAAAGTGTTCAAAGTCTTTGACAGTAATCTTCTTCACCAACTCAATGTCTCGGATCATTACTGACTCAGTTAAAAATTCGAATCTACCTACAAACCTGAAAATAAAATAATTAATGTGGAGTTCGGGTCTGAATACGTAGCAAACATTTAGGAATCAAGTAAATAAGTCATTCACTGGCATGTATAAATAAACGTATAACCGAAATCAACATTATAGTGCAAGATTACTTATCATTGTTATTGAAAACAAACAAAAAATATGTAAATAGCTGTAAGAGTGATATAATGTCTAATCTTTACCATTAGGGGTCATAGGAAGTGAAAAGATATGGTACCCATGAGGATGTTTATTAAAATCACTTTACGATAACGTGGAGATAAAACTATCATCAAATGTTTAGTCATAACGAGTCACATCTTTTAATAGGTCAATGTCTTGTAGCAGTTTTACAGATTTTATTATACTTACAACTATGTATTGTACTTTACTATTATTTTCGTTTTTCTCACAGTTATTTTCTTCTTACCTTTCTTCTGGAAAACTGTTATACAGCTTGATAAAATCACAGGCATAGTGGTGTTTCCTGAAGACGACTTGGCCCATATTACCCAGTATTGGGACTGGCTTGAAGTGCTTGATGCCATGTCTGCTGAATGAGGAGTAGACCTGCTTGAGGTACAGAACCACCACGGCGATGAGAACTACCACCCAGATTAGTAAAATTATCATTGTCTGGAAGAAAATGGTTAATTTCATTTAATGAGACTGATTTTTAGGGTTCCGTAGCCGAATGGCAAAAAACGGAACCCTTATAGATTCGTCATGTCTGTCTGTCTGTCTGTCTGTCTGTCTGTCCGTATGTCACAGCCACTTTATTCCGAAACTATTAGGACTACACAGTTAAAACTTGGTAGGTAGATGTATTATATTAACCGCTTTACGATTTTCGTACAAAAATAAAAAAATAATAATATTAGGGGGGGCTCCCCATACATGAAACTGAAACTAAAAATATTTTTTTTCATCAAACCTATACATGTGGGGTGTCTATGGATAGGTCTTAAAAAATGGTACTGAGGTTTCTAAAACCACTTTTTCCTAAAGTCAATCATTTTAGCGTAAGACACTCCCAAAGTGCCAAAATGTGTGTCCCCCCCCCTCTAATTCTTAAACTACCAGAGTGAAAAATCTGAAAAAAATATATGTTATAGATCTCAATAAAAACTACCAACCAAAATTGGTTTGAACAAGATACAGTCAGTAGTTTTTGAGATATAGCACTTTTTCAGTGACCGCAAATTATAACTTTGTTATTCATATATTTGTATGAAAAACAAAGATAATGGAACGGAACCCTTCGTGTGCGAGTCCGACTCGCACTTGGCCGGTTTTTCTTTTTTGGTTAGTTGAAAATACCATCCCGTGATACCATCGCATACGTATATGAATCTACCTAGATATGTTTCGAATGTCAAGGATACAGTGTTAATCAGGTAAATTGATTCCATTCATTTAAGTTTGTTAGACGCCGCAACTGGTCCTGCTCTTGACCTAACAATGTGAAGGTCAATCAAAATAAGATCTCCCGTACACTATAAACTGTCGGCCAATAATGACTGATGGTTTAGTTTGGAGTTAATCGTTTCATAAGAACCTGTGCAAGGTCTGTTAAAATTTTTACTTTGACTAAACTTTTTAGTTAGACTGATATCTATCGGATACTTCAGCGTTGTTATGTGAGCACTAACATTCATTTCTATAGTGATATATGAGCTCGATCAAATTATTGGCCGAAATTGATTTTCAGTGTACTGCGGCTCTACAGATACAATTTGTTTACTAATATATCGTAGTAGAAAAACAATTTCATTTCATGTTTTATTTCTTTTCTAATTATGTTTTGGATATAATTGATTGTTATTTACCTATTGTCTGTAGATTACGGAGCACAAATAGAAAATGCAACTAAATATCAAAATTAATTCCTCAAATATAGAGTTGTAATATAAATCAGAGTATCAGTAACAAAAATATAAGTAAAAAAAACAAGAAAATATCAAATTTTAAAGAAATATACCCTCACATCTCCTAAGTCTAAATTAATTTAGCTGTTTACTTACAAGCGCACGTTAGGATTCAATATACATCAACGTACACTATCGTAAACAGAAGCGTTTGAGCGTGTAACTCACTGCACTGACAAATTCACTCTGCGTTTAAACTGTATACACTTCGTCACAAACAACACGTCTGTATCCCTAGTATACGGACAAAAGGGTGGCAGATTAGATTAGAAAATTGTTTCTCCGTTTATTTTATCAGGTTTTGTAGTTCAATCGACTATTTATGGGATCGGGTAGGAATACCCCAAGGATAGATTCTTAGACCATTGAAGATTTGCCGCAGAAGCTTATTGCAGATATTTTAAGCTTTTTCTTTGTAGAAACTATTATGTTCAGGAAATCTTCAGAAGAAGTTGTTGTCTTGATTATTAAAAGCAGTTTTGCTTTTAATTTAAGTGAAAATAATATGAAACGAGTGATTTTTAGCATGCTTGTCATTTTATTTAATTTACCAGTGCAAATCAATCAACTTATACATACTTAATAATTATGCTTAAATACAACTTAACAGTACAAAACATCATCAATACCTAAACAGTTTTAATTCTAAAACTTACACATAAGCTATACAGGAACATAGTGCATATTCATGTCACTTAAGTTAAATTAGTATTCCAAAACTTAGACTGTAAAATTAAAATGATCCATAAATTAGTATAATATGTGCAGTCTACAGTCTAAGTCTAAACCTAAGAGTGTGTCCACCTTTTAGTCTTAGATTTAAATGGTTAGTGGCAAGCTCGGCAGGAATGCACGTACTCTTACAGGGAGACAGCTCCATGTGACGAAGAATCTGGTACGTTATCACCTTCAGCTCGCAGAGAGCAAACCTTGATCCTATAATAAAAAAAAACATGTTTATTGTAACCGAGTAACAATAGATAGAAGATAGAGTGGAGAAAAAAAATCAAGAAAGTTGACTCCACCACCATGTTAGATACCTACATAGCAGTAAAGAGACTGAGGCAACTTGGTAAAATTATAAAGAGTTATAAGGTAGTCGTTTTATTTGGACAATCAGATGTCTGTATTTTTAGGTATATTTTTTGCAATTTATATCTAGTATAATTTGGATTGAGATAAGATTACCAGCTTCTAATTGATACTTTCATATCTCTTACCTACGCAATTCCTTGGTCCAACACCGAAAGGCATGTATGCATTTGCATTGAATTTGTGTTTGTTTTCTGGAGAAAAACGTTCAGGGTCGAACTTCTCTGGATTAGGAAAATACCGAGGATCGTTGTGAAAGGCGTAGATCGGTATTTGGACTCCTGTGCCTTTAGGAATCTGTGGAAAGTAAATCATTGTTATAACGAATTTTCAAAAAATATATAGTATGCATACAACGAAATGTAAAACTTTTATAGGACTTACAATATAATCCTTTTCGGCAGCATTGTTTGGTTTCCCAAGATTGTAATCTTTAGTGCATTCTCTATCTAAGACCATAGGGGCTGGCCATTTCCTTAATACCTCTGAAAAAACAATTTTATTAGCTCCTTTAAACATTGACTGATCCTTAATAAAATATCAAAACCTATTTAATAAAACCTTACCAGAAACCACCATGTCCATATATTTCATGCTCTGTATGGAGTTGAAGTCAAACTTGCCACCGTTCTTATCATCATGATCCCTGACCTCCTGTGCCAGTCGCTCCTGTATATCAGGGTTCACCGCCAGTTCGTATAATAAGAAAGACATCGTCGCTGATACCGTTTCAAAGCCAGCAATGAAAAATAAAAATGCTTGGGCAACTAGGTCCTCGTCCTTCCATACTGCAAATAGCAATATTTAATTATTTTTAATTTATTTTGATCAAAGTAAACCTCCATGATACTCTGAGTATGTCTGCTTTTACCTCTTTTCAATTCAGTCATTCCAATTGAAGATTCTTCGACGGTAGCAAATCCGACTGTATCATCATTAGACTTTACGTCTTCATGGGTTAGTTTACCTAGAATTGTAAGTGTTGCATCATTTAAATTATATATCTTAATAATAGGCGACCAAGATCATAGAATCCACTTTACGGTGGCAGTGGTAACTTTTGAAGCATTGCTATTTACCTTTATTAGCTTCCATTAGCAAATGAATCATATCAGGCCTGATAATGTGCCTCATCTCCCGATCCTTCATCGTATCAAGCACCAAGTTCGTGAAGAATTTCCTGACTGAAGCCGGCACTATGTCCCATTTGAAAAACTGAGAAAAATCAAAAACATTCTTAAAATTTAAGAATTCTGTGTAGGTAAATATTACTACAAATTATTTTATTAGTAAAAAAAAAGATTTAGATACCTTAGCAATCTTTGGTGCATTCAAAAGCACAAAGAACATAATCATTGTGCGAAAGCTGAACGCGAATAGCGACCTGCCCATTGCATAGAACTGGTTGTCACGATCGGTGTGAGAGTCCACCTTCAGGCCGTAGGCACAAGAAGCTATCACGTCATTGGCGTAGCGTGTCGTTAGATCCTGGCAATCAACCTCGATGTAGTCATCTGGTGGCAAAAAAATTGTCAAAGACAAATGTAAACTGTAAATAGCACTTTTCGTTACATAAAACAGCCCCAAAAACGCCCGATTTTAATTTCAAATTGACCTTTACAGGCTGTCATATTATGTCTGATGGAAAAGAACTGATAGGAAACCCCGTGGACATTCTTCTTAAGTAAATAATGTTTGCAAGGATTCGTTTAACTCGTCGTGCTAAAAATCCAAACACAGTTTATAACATTATACCTGTCGAATCCTCCAGCTTCTTCTTGAGAGACAAAATCATCTGATCGCCAACTTCTACCATGAAAGGCACCATGTGCCGTATCTTAGAACTGGTGAATGCTGGAGTCAGTGTGGTACGCATGTCTTTCCATTCTTGACCTGTAAATGATCAAATATGTTTTAGTTATTTTCTAATATTTCTATATTTTATTTATAGAAAGAACATGTTTAAGCCCAAATAATTATGTTGTACCTACCTGTTAATAAGAACAAAGTTCTATTAAAAAAAGATTCAGCTCCAAAGTTGCGATGATCGAGAAAATATTCAAAGTCTTTGACAGCAATTTTCTTCACCAGTTCTAAATCCAGTATAACAATGGACTCGTTTATAAATTCAAATCTACCAACGAACCTGAAAGATAGAAAAAATTATATTCAAATAATGCCTTGACAGACGCAAAAACTATTCTACAAATTAATCACAGTGAACTCCAAAGCCAATTCAGTATTTAGAGGGTCTTAGAAACATGTTTTAGAATAATTAGTCTCACTCACTTTTCTTCTGGAAAACTTTTACAAAACTTGAGGATATTGTCAGCATAGTGGTTTCTTCTGAATATGACAGAAGTCATGTTGCCCAGCAGTGGGACAGGCTTGAAGTGCTTGATGCCATCCTTATTGAATGTGGAGTACAGTCGCTTCAGATAACGCACCAATATAACAGCCAGGACCAGCGCCCAAATATATAGAAGCATTATTATCTGTAATGTTTTATATAAACACAATTAGGTCAATTCGCACATAGATACAAATGTTTTGATTCACGAAAGTGGTTAAGCTATACTCGTGTGTTTAATTGCAAATTCGGACAATGTGTCTCATTCGGTGACTCTGCCACTACTGACCCATACTCGCGCTCGCGACTTTACGCACACAGAAACAATGTGCGTGTATACTTGTCTTACATTTACACACGCAAATATGTTGCACCCATTTTCGCGAAATAAAGCATCTGTACCGCCTCTTTAACCACTTATATTGTGTACCAGTATATGTAATTAAAAATTAGTGTTTAAAAATTACCTTATAATTAAGACACCGGAAAAATAATGCAATCGATCTATGTTAAGTAAATTAATTTTTAGGCAAGGTTAAACCACAATATTTACTGTCAATAAACAACAAAAAACCGCGCTCGCAATTATTGTTCTGTGTGAATTCACTGTCAAACACAATCTGCGTCCGAGCATTTTATAAATGCATATTTGTAGTCCGGATAAAAAAACCCAATTCTTTAATCTAATCAGATTAAAATTCGTTAGTTAGCAGTTATTTCCTTATCTCTTGGTGGTATTTCATCAGCTTTGACCTAATCGTTTATCAACAAATTATCTCCAATGTTATGGTACTACAAGCAACACTTTTAGACAGAGTACCAAAATACCTATCGTCCTTTAACATTTTGTCCTGCTCGCATTTTATATCGGACTAGCCGATTTCCCGCGGTTTCACCAGCATCCCGTTAGAACTACTACCCGTACCCGGACAAAACATAACCTATGTTACTCGGGGATTTCTAGCTTCCGAACAGTGAAATAACTTTTAAAATCGGCTCAGCAGTTTCGGAGCCTTAAGGGTACAAAAAACAATCAAAAAATATTTCCTACTATTACACATAGTCTGTACGACTATAGATACATAAGGCGTATAATATATTATAATGTTTGTTAAAGTTGTTAAATTATAAAGGTTTAAACCGCCAATAAAAGGATTTTACCAATTCAATAAATTGGGTAAATACTGTAAAAAAATTAAAAAGGAGATTGACCATTATTGGTGTCGAAATTCATAAAATTGTGCCACAAATTTAACAAGCAGTTAATTATTATTATCTTTATTTTTGGAAACCAGGAATGATAATAAAAAGTTATAAATCATCCGCATAGTGTCAGAAAATATTATTGGGCTCGATACTGATAGTAGTCAAAACATCGTCCATAAAAATGTCATCAAGTTTTAGTTTTCCAAAAAGTTGCACAGCCTTTTTTTTTAAATTCAAGCAAAGTGTACCCTTGATTATACATCCATGCATTAAAATTGTATGAATACAAATATTGATATTTTAATATCTAGTTAATATCATTAAAATTGCATTTTATGGCAAATATTCGCCAATATTAATTTATAAAGCATTCTTAATTTGAAAATTAAATATATTTGATTTTACTATTTTCATTATATAATAAGGCAGTTTGAACGATTGCCTTAGGCGGGGCCTAGACGGACAATGTAATTGCGTAATATTATGATAAAAAATATAGTGCAATTATTTGTTCGTCTAGGCATCGCCTAAGCCTGACTGTCAAGTTGCAAATAAACGCGGGAATTGAAAAACATTAATATTTTGTGAAATTGAAACGAATGTGCTTTTTCTGTTCTCAGGTTTATTTTAAACATGCTCACGAATATGATTTTTTTCTAATTTCTGCAAAAAGTTATTAAAAAGAAAATACATACATTTTAATAGTCTAGTGCAGTGGTCGGCAACCTGCGGCTCGCGAGCCGCATGCGGCTCTTTGGATGGGAAGCTGTGGCTCTTTAGTTCCTTACACAAATATTATATATTTTAAAAAAAAAAAAAAAAAAACATTTAAAAAGCTTTCTGAATCGATTAACAAAGATTCGGCACCATTTCTATCTATCAGCCACTTGTATAGACGACAGCACATCAAATTACCACAATCTGTCAAATTTCTGTACATTAAGCCGTCGTCGATCCTGCGCCTGATCTCTTACCGGCCGTGTCAGTCAACCGTCCCGTCGGATATAGACAGTGGCGGCGCTAGGCGTCAGCGACCGCCGAAGGCCTCGCGCCTTAGCCTGGGCCTCGCAGAAAAACAGGTCCTATTTATTTTCGTTCCGCCAATCATACTGGCTTAGATTGCCGACCCCGAACAATTAGTAAGAAAGCTAAGCAGATAATAATAAATCCTCGAACTGATAAAAATTTTCGCGCTCGCTTCGCTCGCGCAATCATATTACATGCTGCCTGTATTTTCCTTGCTTTATGACTCTACGAATTAACTAAAAAAAATGGCGACAACTTCAGCTTTATTACAATACATACATATACATTTTTGTGACTTGACCTAAAACTGTCAAAAGAAATCGCGGTCGCTCCGCTCGCGCCCTTTTCCTTTCGATGTTTGCACATCGAGTTATAAAAAAATTTCGCGCTCGCTACGCTCGCGCTTTCTTATTTTTTCCTATGTATTTTTCAAATAATTTATTAGTACTTGACCACACCTATATGACCCCTCTCCTCGACACAAAAGCTTGATCCGCCCTTGGGCCTCACGAACTTGGTGTCGCCGACGTACACATTTGGTCTAGCGCCACCACTGAATATAGTGAGTGGCAGTGGCGGCGCTAGGCGTCGGCGACGTCAGCGACCGCTGACGGCCTCGCGCCTGAGGGGGCCTCGCCGAAAAACTAGTTACCTATTTATTTTCGTTTCGCCAATCATGTTTTATCCTCGAACTGATAAAAATTTTCATATTACATATAGCTTGTGTTTATCCTTGGTTTATGTCTCCACAAATTAACTAAAACAAATGGCGGCAACTTCAGCTTTACAATATTAGTACCTAAGTAGGATACACATTATAAATCTTTGTGACCTAAAACTGTCAAAACAAATCGCACTCGCTCTGCTCGCGCCCTTTTTCCTTTCGATGTTTACACGTCGAGCTGAAAAAAATTTTCGCGCTCGCTTCGCTCGCTCATTCATTGTGTTTCTTTTCTTCGTAAACTATACATTTATCAAAATATAAACATTTTCATTGTTACTTCTTCTTATCTAGTGAGCTGCAGGTTTAAACACTTAACAAGCCCTAGTGTCTGAGTTTTCTCCGCCTGACAGCCTCTGACGTGGATTTATAAGTACGACTGCTACTGAGTAACATTGGAGGACAACACGGCTTTACGTGTTCTCCCTCAAAAGTTAGATCCGCCCTAGGGCCTCGCGAACTTGATTTCGCCTACGTACACATTTGGTCTAGCGCCACCACTGGAGAGTGGAACGAAGAGAGAGTGAACTCTATGAATGCGAAACTTAGTTAGTTGGTCACTATAAACAAAGTCCTGCGCAGTGTAAGTCGATGTCAGTGAGGACTACACATTTCTAATTTATTGTAGGCATGAAAACATTTTGTGGCTCTTTAAAAACATAAAAATGTTGTAAATTGTAAATTTTGGCTCTTTTGACTCAAAAGGTTGCCGACCCCTGGTCTAGTGAAATGCAGTCTCCTAAGGGTAAAGTCTTATTCAACTTTTGCTTATAACTGCTATATCCGGATGTTTACATGAACATGGTTTGTTATATTTAAAAGACCTGTGATAAAGCTTTACATTAAGCTATACAAAATTGTGGCACTACAAATTCTGTACCGACACCAACAGCCCCTGTAATTTGGTCAATCTCCTTTAATAATCGATATCTACAAAGACTTGATTACTAGGCTGACTAGTCATCATACCATGCTAGATAGGAAACCCTCACATAGTTGGGAAAAGCCAGACAGATAATGACTGTCTCACGGCTGTATCAGCGGTCCATTACATAAGACTTGAATTTTATCTTATCTTTATAATAACGGTGTTTGTTTTTATTCTGCCTACAGAATTCTTATCAATGGGTTCTGTTTTGATAGTCTAGGCAGAATAATAGGAGTTTATAGGGTACAATCATAGTTTACTTGCAAAAATACTTGAGTATCACAGTATAAATAAAAGCATTAATAATTTGTAATTATTGTACTTTTTATGTCTTTATTTAACATGAAATTATAATTATTATTGCAAATATTATAACAAGCAATGATTTGTCAAATTACATCATTCTTCTATCAATAATCCGCCATAATTAATAATCTCTATCCTATATTACAATCACTTTATTTATCACAATCACAAATCCATCACTTTAATATTGAAACAAAAATAACTAATTAATCTCTTGATTTCAGCATATTGTATGAAAATAATGTTTTCGAACAATTAATATACATAAAGATATTAACTTATTCTTAAGTATACAAATCTAAAATGTTCATAACTTATATAAACAAGATAACATCAAAACCTTATTTCATATAGAGTAAAATAGAGTTGAACTTATCTAAAAAATCTTAATAGAAAAATTGGTCCAATTCATTAAATATAGCCACCATCGTTAGAGTGGAGAAAGACATATATCTCACCAAAAACATGCTAATTTAATAATATCAACTTCAACAACGATATTAAAGCTTCATTCCCATTTAACAACAAAATCTCACTTCAATTTTGAACCTAAACATCACAGTTATTCGCATATTCCAATCACTCCATTTTATATATTTCATTAAGTGTCTATTCCGAGTTTTGAGAGAGAACTGCCTCGTTGGTCTAGTTGTCGCATAGCCGACTGCTGATCACGAGGTCTCGGGTTCGATTCCCGGGACGGGCCGAAATCGCTTTGTGGGTTTTAGAAACTTTCACAAAGCAGCCCGGAGTTGGAAGTTGGTGATTGATACACCCGTGCATCGGAGAGCACGTTAATGTCGGTCCTGCGCCTGATCTCTCTCCGGTCGTGTCGGATTGCCGTCCCATCGGGCTATGAGAGTGAATTAATGATAAGAAATATGTGCAATTATTTTCGTCTAGCATCGCCTAAAGCTCTGACTGTCAGTAGTGAACATAAACCGGAATGTGAAAAACATTAATGATTTTGGTAATTGACTACGTAATGTGCTTTTCTGTTTCTCAGGTTATTTTAAACATGCTCACACGAATATGATTTTTTTCTAATAATTTCTGCAAAAAATATTATTAAAAAAGAAATACATAACATTTTAATAGTCTATGGTGGCAGTTGGTCGGCAACCTGCCAGGATCGCGAGACGCAAGCGGCTACTTTTGGATGGAGAACTGTGGCTCTTTAGTTCCTTACACAAAATATTATATATTTTAATAAAATAAAAAAATAAAAAACATTTTAAATAGCTTTCTGATCGTTAAAAAGATTCGCACATTTCTCTATCTATCAGCCACTGTGTATAGACGACAGCACATCAAATTACCCAACATTCTGTCAAATTTCTTAATTAAGCGCGTCGATCCTGCGCCTTGATCTCTTACGGCCGTGTCAGTCAAACACCGTCCCGTCTGGATATAACATGCGGCGCTAGGCCGTCACAGGACCGCAGAAGGCCTCGCGCCTTAGCCTGGGCCTCGCAGAAAAGACAGTGTCCTATTTATTATGTCGTTCGCCAAATTCATACGGCTTAGATTGTCCGACCCTGAACAAATTAGTAAGAAAGCACTAAGCAGATAATAATAAATCCTCGAACTGATAAAAATTTTCGCGCTCGCTTCGCTCGCTGCAATCATATACATGCTGCCTTGTATTTCTTGCTTTATGAACTCTACGTAATTAACTAAAAAAATAAAGGCACAACTTCGCTT
>NWSH02000019.1:447624-483989 GCA_002382865.2 Heliothis virescens | reverse complement strand
AGCTCTCTCTCGGAATATCTTACACTTCTGTAGTATAGCTCCCTCACGTTCTCCCTTAGTCTTCTGCTATCTTTAAACTCTAGCCAGAAAAGTCGATCCTTCCTGAGACCACTAACGGTTGGAGCTATGCTAGTTACTTCGATAACATGCATATTGATCTAACAGTCTATTCCGCCCCACTATTTAAGAATTAAACCCATAAGGAATAGCGCATAAAAATCCTCTACTCCCACAATCGTGCACTGCAACTTCACCGCCTTCGACTTCGACAGTAGTCGGCTTTCTATATATCTGTCTAACACATTTTCCTAATATAGTTCCTACAACTAAATGCGAAGTTCCCGTATAATGTAATTTCTTCCGTGCGTTCTAAATGATCCATACCATCAATTCTATGTGCTAGCCCACAATAAAAATCCTGCTTCACAGAACGCGTAATTCTACTCTTCCACATGTTTCCACCTTTCCTACCTTTCGTTTCCATCTCAGATAGATCTTGATTGCGTATTGACACTATTCAGTAATCAATGCGCACTGCAAGCATCTTGTCGCAACAATACTATTTTTAGTCAACTTGAGCGGAAGGGCGTGTTATATATATTTAACTAAAATATCTACAATATAATAATACTGATCCTTAGCAAAATAATAGAGGGTTCTTAGTCACCTAACATCCTTAGTTGCTCTCTTAATGTTTGCATACCAAATAATTATTCACCGATGAATAGTTACTGCACATATACTTTTTTTATTATTAATTTATTTCAATTATTCCTATTTCCATAACGGCGTCGTCTTTAGTTTCCGAAATCTGTGTCTGAAGCTCCATTTCTCGACTATATCCTTCCATACTCTGGATTTACATATAATGTCCCTTCCGCACAAAGTTATTTCCCATCCTCTGCATACTAATCAAGTTCCTGCAAATACCCCGGTGCCTCACAATGAGTTCTGCTCTCTTCAGGTGAGTTATATTCCCTCCTCCTAAAAGTTTATAATAATCCATAAAACGTGATTGTGAGAAGTAAATAGTTCGTTAACCCTTATCTCCTTTAATTAATAGAAATTATTATCACCTATTAATAATTAATGGCGGCTCCCCCTATACTTTATGTAACAGCCGGTTTGTTAATTTTCAATGATAAAAGTGATCCAAAGCTCTTTTATTTTTGTGTAGGAATAATATATTTTTAATTTATGTCTGGTTGCTTCTTTGATCGTTTGCGAGAACATTGATGACATAAAAATATTTAAAATAATTTCTATTTAAATTATTCCGTGGGGCAAAATGAAACTTAAGTACCTTTTACTGTAATATTTTTTTTCAATTAGAAACCAGCCGTGGATGCCATTTGAGGATATTCAAATCTTGCTTCGTGTTTCAAAGTTTGCGAAACAAAAATGGACGAAATGCAAACAACCCAGGTTCGATAGCATACTGAAATGACGACGGTCCCTGAAGCTTTTCGTACAAGTTAATTATATATTTAACAAAAAATTATACGGCTCTTTTTTGGGCGAGTCGGAGTCTTTTAACCCTAATAATACCCAAGAGAATAAAAGAGGAAGCCGTAGGGCCTAATATCTCTTTACTAAAGATTACTGAGACTAAGATGTCATAGTACAAATAGTAGGAGAGCTATGTTAATGGCAGCCCTATCGCTTCTCATCCTGCGCAATAAATAGTAGCGAGAGGCTGACCTCGCCTTTCTGTGTTGTTCCTCACGCCGTCCTACTGAAAACACTAGTTCTCATCGTGTATTATGGCGTCAATAGCATGGGCGTGTTCCCACTCGGATGGTTCCCTAATATCGGCTAACTATGACCGAGGATGCGTCCTTCCGACTGCATCACAATAATACATCTCTCATTGGATGATGTCATGAGTCCTCGTACCTCACCAGCTTTTTCCTCCGAAGAGATGTCATCCAGTGACTGTACCTAACTCGGCGGAGTCGCTGTAAAATATCTCGAAGGCTTACCACTGGATTCACGGGCTTTCGTGAGCTCCCAGGGCGAATCTTATCGAGGCTACTCTCTCCCTTACACTAAACTTTACTGTATGAGAGTATATATCCTTATCCCTCACTATATAAATTCTTAAATTGCTCATTAAACGTGTATGTGATATCACAGTTCAAATAACGACAATAAACTAGATATTCTACTCGTTGAATGAAATTAGTTAAATAAAGCTCATTTCTTAATAGTTTCTGAGAGACACTATTTCAACGTCCTAAAGCACTGTAGAGTTGGCCCTGTCAACAAAGAATTATAGAACTAGTTTCATTCCAATATGTATTTCAATTGGTTATACTTTCTTTATTACTCCACCTCACATGCTAAATTTCGGGAATACTCTCCCGGGAGTCGTGTCTCCTCCTCACACTTTATATTAATTTTGTGGATCAAAGGCATTAATCAAAAGAGCAACAGTCATTTGGTATTTCCGTGAGGCCGCACGGGCCTACCGCTGATGATCGAGTATGTCGATGTCGTTTCATAACCACCTCTATTAATAGGCTATTACATACGCATCCCACGCGAAGTATATCATACGTTCTTTGTTTCATCTCCAAAACCCATCCCTCAGGGGTTAACGCGGACTGCCCCCTTATAATAAATACTAAATTTTCATCCCGTTCTGTCCGTGAACAGGTTCCTTTGGGCAGAGTTCTGAAGTCATCGACTTCCATATGAGATAGTGGTGATACTCGGCGATCGGCGGACATCTTGATTATGCTGTTTTTTAAAAAGAGAAGAGCTCACCGTCATAAAGGACATTCTCTCATACATATATCTGCTTCCAGACTCCTCCCAACGTCTCAGTAGTCGTTACCTTTTACGTCTAATCAGTGCCGAAATCGGTCGAGAGATTTTTCCCTCGCCCGGGACGGGCTTAATATACCTTCTGTGCAACAACAGGTCTTCTATTATGTCTCTGATACAACTCTACCCGAAACCATGATACCGAAAACCAATACTGCCCACAATAACCTGGCTGTATTCCACGCACAGGTACCAGCGCCCCTTGAACATGGAGATATCCGATAATCGTTATCACATCTATCAGGGTCTCCACCCCAATATTGTTCAAAACCATATAAACCACCTACTTCAACTGCTTAAACGCGGACGGAAGCCTCTTCATCTCAAGCTCCGCTACTAATCTCTCTTTCTATGAGTAAAAGTTCTATCATGTAAAATTTCTGCCCTCTATTTAATAGCACCTATTGATATCCATACTCTGGTTAGATACGGCAACAAAAATCCTCATTTAGTCAACTTATGACTTGGAAGCTATGAACAAAGTGTTACTATACACAAAATCCCCAATTGAGAGATACAATGTAATAACCAACCAAAATCTTGCTCCCCGCGCGAAACTCCGTAACTTGATAGACTACCGCCTAACCACTTTAGCAAGACTCAGAATATGAGCTGTATCTTGTCCACCATTTCTCACATGCAAGTATTAGTTAAATATTATAGTCTGTATACTTAGACGAAAGGAAGACGAAAGAATATTGGTACTCACAATCATAACCGTTAGTAATTACATTAATCTTGGTCCTCCGATAATAACTTGTCCCTACACGATAGCCCAACGTGCCCGCAAGTTTTAATGCTGGGAACAGTGTGTAACCCCTCACTCCCAATTAAAATCCCCACTCGTACACTGCTTATAGCTATTCACGTACAAACCAGCTGTTCACCTCTAGAGACTACACTAACGACATTCCCATCAAGCAATTGATAATCTTGTCTTCTGCATCGACTCATGTTTTCGACTAGCACATGGCCAATGTGTGTCCGCTGCCCGGCACACAGGAACAGCTTCCCATTTAGGTGCTATGACGCCCAGTGACGATTCACAAACCAGTTATGGCTTTGAATCATCCCTACCCTGTGGGTATGTGGAGGAAAATAATGGCCTCCTGGACGCGAGGTACAGCACCAACCACGGCGAGTCGAAGCACGCGCCACCATACACGATCCCTAGAATCACTGGTCTGTAACAACTGGTTTCACTATTTTTTACTGCATATTTTCCTCTTCGCGTGTGTGTTAGTATCGATAAATACAGGGGCACCCTTTAACGCTTCTTGTCCTTCATTCTCTGGTTTTTACCTATGCAAAAAAAGATCTTAATATAGGTAGCGCTTTCATTATCGGGTTTGCATTCTGCTCCCATTCTTTGTTCGCAAACTTTTGAACACGAACATTCAGAGTCCCAATTTGCAATAATGCGAGCACCAGGCATTCTTTCTAACCATTTAGCTGTCAAACCCAAAATAGGCGATACGACAGTGAGATCATCCTCACCAACTCTCATAGACTAACCACCACGACGAGTAGTTTATAGCTCTCTTCTCTCTTTGATTCTTGTTCTGCTCACGGAACAAAATTAATATTAATAACCTTGAGGAAGAATTAACTTTATTAAACTCACTTATTTTACTGCCGCGATCACTCGAGCGATGTGCCTGTCTCAACGGTACAGAATAGTAACTTATACGTAACCATATTAAAATATATTACAGTTAGTACACCATTAAATGTTTGATTCATTCACTTGCCAGTGTGAGAGCAGTTTCTCATGTGTCCTCGGAAAACGGGTCTCGCAGTCACACGTCTCCCTATGCCCTAAGGTAGGCGCAGTCTTCCGGTGCTCTCAACAGAACTTGTTAACTAGCCAATAAAGACTTTATGCAGCGATGGACACAGGACCCTATGTCCCGCATTAGTGACCAACGCGAGGGCTGACTGCACAGGCTGCACCGGTAATGTAAGATAAGCTACTTTCCTTTCTAAATAGTTTTAGAACAGCATATACGATGAAACATTAAGATCGCATGAAAGGTCTCCGTAATAAATCTGATTATAACGCTCTCCGCTAAATGTATGCCCACGTATAGGAGCGAGTGTCAGAAGAGCGTCTAGGAAACTACTTCAGTACTCCCTTAAACGAAGATACATAATGTCAGCTGCCGACATTTGGAATTAGGAAGTAGATGTATAAGCGACTTATCTTAGCGAAATAATGTCCGACAATAAATATAAGGTTGAAATTGAATCATTATTTAGTTACGACAAGTACCACGAGAGGCAAGAAGTGGGTCTACCGGGAGATTCGAATTTGCTTTAAAATGTTATCCACTGAGTGTATCCACAAAGCTGATTTACTTCTTCAGCATATCGACAGAATGTGTTATTAGAAAAGACAGATTTTTGTATTAACTATTTTTAATAAAAAAAGTTTTAATTTTTAATGTTTATAATTGATTATATTTTGATTACGATAATATAACAAGTTATTGAGAATCACTGCACTGTTTGATTTATTATTCCTAACGCACATGATTTAAAACTGATTTTCCTGCTGACTGTACTGACAAAATGCTGTCCAAATATAATATTTATTTTTATAATGCTTTGACGAAAATGTGTGGAGCAATTTGAGAACTAACCCATTGTATTATTTGTTTTCGAAAATACAAAATTCTTTTTCAATTTTAAGGTCGTGGGGCAAATTGAGAAACGATTTAATTCTTATTTTAATTTAATATTTTTGTCGTGGATGACTTTGGGAATACTTCGTGGATCAAAATGAGAACAACCCCATTATCTACATATAAATTATATTTCTATCTGTTAGTTTTGATTCGAGAAAGTTTATGATCCTCTTATAATCCAACCTTCAAATTATTCTATGCCACAAGACTCTGCAAAATCATCGTCTATACTATTAATTAATATCATGCTTATCAATCAATAACACTACTGTCTGTAGTTTCTTTAATTCCTATCATGAGTTCAGGTATTTTTATCAGTAAGTATCATCAAATTAACCTCGTGTAAGGTTAGATAAAGAAACAAACAATCAATAATTATCTTCATTACGTTTAAGTACATAATTGTAATATTGTATGTAAACACATTTTATAGGTACCACGTGTTTTTCTAAGTGTTAGTAAATACGCTTTATTTGTCAATGCCAAGGTAAACCACTCATCAAGATCTGTGTATGACTAACAACTATTGTTAATGTCTATTAATTAATTTACTTCTTCTTTGATTTGAACAGTATCGATTTCTGCAATCGATCTCTACTATTTTTAATCGATCTCCCAAAAAAGAGGTTAACAATTCGGAAGTTTGTATTTTTTCTATAGGACAAGATAAAGAAGGATTAGGTGTAAAAGACAGCATATCAAGTTACCACAATCTGTGAAATTTCTGCAATAGATTTTCAACCTTATCACAATAGTGGTAAGAATATTTGATTGTTAAAATTTTACACATCGGGTACCGTGACCTGCTGTTGTCTGTACAATAACATTGATTTAAGGTATTTTATACCTGCATTATAATACAAACTTCAATGTCAAAATATTTTTTCCTGTTGTACCTACGTGCCATAGAATTCAAAACATCTAATACAAAGAATCAACAATCTCAAACTTAATACCCAACATTTTAATCTTATTAAAAGCCGATAGTAAACACATGAAAACCGGTTTGTTTTAACAAACACTACTTAAAATCATATTATTGTTTACTAAATAATTTTGACACGAATACCAGGCATGATAGAGGGTTAAGTTTTTATTTTATACGACGCATACAATATGAGGTAACATTTATTTATTGTAATGAATTAATCAGTAAGCCACATAATTATTTAGTAGCTTCAACCCGCGGTTACACCTGCATCTTGTGAGAACTACGTCTTCTCGAACTCAGATAAAAGTAGCCTTCTTCCTTCCATAAATCCTTCCATAAATGGGGTATCTGACACGAAAATATTTTTCAAATTAAAACACTAGTTTTTGAGATTATGTTTAAACTAACAAAGTCCTCGTCTTTATGAAACTCGTATTAGTTTATCTGGTGATAATTGCTAATTTAAAACGTCTAAAGTACTCTAAACCGTTGAAACAATTCAGATTTTTGACATAAATATTACAATAATTTAGTTAAAGACCAGACCAGACACCCCTCCTTGATCGGACCAGGAGTTCCAGAGATTCATGCGTATAAGCTAACAAACTCTTTGGTTTTGTTATTACCAGTACTGACGATATTCAATCCTTTATGAGATCATGATAAGTAAACCCCCCGTATTTTGCATATTTATTTATTTATATTATTTATTAGTAAGAGGATCACGTAGTATTTGATGTTTGCAACATACTTGTAGAAGCGTAAATAGGTATCATTTTACTCGCAATATGCAGGTAGGCATGTAGGTATGTACCTATTAATGATTAAAAACATTTGGTTTTGTACTGAAACTTAATTAAATAATCATTTTTTTCCAGGTACAATCAACTGATTTCTTTTTTAATTAAAATAATTTTACAGGAGCAGGAGTTGCAATGAAAATTAAATTTTGAGCCATTCAGTTAAGGTTGCTTTTTGATTGCAGATTATTTTTTAGTGTAGTTTAAATTCTTTCTTTTCAGCTGATTTGCGGTCAATGACTTTAATGGATAAAACTGGTTTTTATTATCGCTTTCATTATTTTACGTAATTTTAAATTCTTATATAACTAGTAGGTATTATTCGCGTTCTAGTAATCTACAAATTTCATAATAGCTAGGCTCATTCATGAATTTGCAATTAATTTACCGATATTGCTACTAAATAAAAATTTTTTTTTTCATATGCAGTTATTTACAAAGACCAGGTTTTTTAGCACTTTATAGGCAATGTTTTGTTTAATTTCAAACAAATTGTGTAACAAAAAATGTAAACAAACAAGTTTTTGCCGACTACAAAAAAAACTATCATAAAAAACGTAAACAAAACAATAAAATAAATGCAACGTTAAAAAAAACTTACTATTTTATCACAACACTAGTTTTAAAACCGGCACAATTTTCGATACAACAAAAAAAATACGTTATTTCGAATTCGAGTTTACGTTCGAACGTGTTGCTTGAAACGCGTATAAGTCGTTTCTGATCGCACTAAGAGGGGACTAAGCTGATATATACGTACGTATGTTTGTATATCTCACGTTATCTCTTACTAGTCATGCGCCAGACTTCATAAAAGCTTAACAGTTATTATTGTTTATAAAATTAGTATTATTAAAAATAGAACGTATTTATCTGTCTGATATGATAGCACGTTGCGATGCGTAATTTCGAAGCCGGATTTTGAGACTGATAGGTATAAGTTTTATTGTCATTGTTATACAATAAGGAAGTCTTTTCGAAACTATGATTCGTGTGGATTTCAGTTTTTTTGCATAAGAAAGTTTTTGAATTAATTTCACTCAAATGCTTCTTTGGAAAATATTACAACTTAGAGGAGAGTCTGTATTAAGATCTAAGATCTCTTGAACTATTGGCACTTACAAAAAACTGCATTCAACCACTTCTTCTTTCCAACGATAACACTAGAAAGTGGTGAATGTTGGGCGCTTTTGGGGGTGCTGTCCTTTGTAAATTTTGAAACGTGAAAAAGTGCCTAACTAGTTAGCCTACTTGCAATAAATGACTTTGACTTCGACTTTATAGATACCCATGCGTGATTACTATGTCCTAGTTTTATATTATTCTTTGTTGGAGGTCCAATAAACAAATAAAATAAATAGATACGGCAGATAAAACTGATAAATAGATGCCACTTTTAACCCCGTGTAATTATGTATGTTGTCAAAACAAAAAAGTGTTTACTATTAAGTAAAAATTATAATTGGTTGGATTATCGCTGTTCCTGTACAAAAACATTGAAGATTGTAATGTTTTTGACATGTTTTTATTAGGTCGACCTGTATGTAACTAACATGTAATGAAATCTGCGGTCACTAATTTAACAATCTTCTAAGGATTCGTAGCGTCATGAAAATTGGCAGTAGCATGTAGTTCGGATGACGATACAATAATATGATACTGTCGAACTGATCTCATGATGGAACCGAAAGATATGAACTAAAACTTCATGTAAAAGCGTGTTTTTCTAGTGTTTTACAGGATTACATTGCTTTTCAAAAGTACTGTCAACTACAAAGAAAGTATCCACGAGCATGTGGGTGATACAACTTTCACATAGCGGCAGGCTATTTTTCTTCACATTATCAAATAAAAATCGTCCTATTAATGTGCTTACTTTACTGTCATCAATAGTTTTAGTTAAAAAATGGCAGCAATGGTCGGAACAAGACGTTGTATCACCGCATTCATTCAAAGAAAGTATTAAGATGCGTTCCAACCTAGCTTAGGCAATCTATCAATTTCAAAAATATCTATAACACCTTCCTAGAACACATAGAGCTACCTCTTAACGTTTTGACGTCAATACTATCGATAGATCCGGGATTTAAGTGCATAACTAGCGAGCTATCATGTCAACAATCCTTTCGAAGGAACAGATAGGAATTTATCTCTGTAAGTAATTAATATAATCTAAGGATAGTCATTGTGAACGTCAAGAAAATAGAGATACTAGTCGCTAAATATAATACTAGCCTAGGGAAGAATCTAATCTCTACTAATTAATCGAAAAATAGATCCTAAATCTGGTTGATATACTTTATAAGTAGACCGAACTTTCAAGGTCGTAGGTAGACCAATTTGTATAAAAAGCAAGAACTAATAAAAAGATGAAAACCTGGAGAATGACAGACATATTTTTTCATTGTGCGAAATTGCTAATAAAACGCTTTTGCCCAAAATTGAGTTTTTTATTTATCATTTAACGATAGTCAACTCGTTTTCCGTCAAAACACATGGTGTATTTGACTAACAACTGTGTCCAATACTCTGACTGACTCACTCTGAAATTCATTCATAGGTATTTTATATTTTTATATTATCTGTTAAAATTGAATTGCAACACAATTTACCCACTTTATACGTAAATAAGAAATCAAAATTACTCCGTATTGCTCAAGTTTCCGTTTTCCTCAATCTTCGCTCCGTTGTATTGGCGCCGTATTTCACAACATACTTACTTTGATGATTATTTATATTTAATTAAGTACAATAAGTATACAGTTTAATACTAATACTAAGACCCTATTATGTAAATCATGGTGATCAATTTGTCATAGCAAGACAATTTGCATATTGCATCACTTATTTAGACGCAAACTATTGGCTTGTATCTCATTGATACTACGGTGCATTTCAAGTAACCAAGGTACAGACGACAGCAGGTTAACGTATACGAATCTGTCAAATTATACCAATCAAATATTAACCTTCCGCTATTGTAATAAGGTTGAAAACCTATTGCAGAAATTTGACAGATTGTGGTAACTTGATGTGCTATTGTCTGTACATTATAGAAAATAACTGATTTTCATAAGCAAATCAGTTATTTTCTAGTTGGGAAGTGGGAAAAGGCTAGTAAATAATTAGATACTAAATAATTAGACAACTATGTTGGGATCGGCTTCTAGTCTAACCAAATGCAATTAAGAACCAGTGTTTTACATGGAGCAACCTATTTGACCTCCACAACCCAGTTAGCCGGGCAACCCAATACCCCTTGGTTGTCAGACTTTCTAGCTTAATTAGTACGAACATTAAAAACTTTCGCCAAAACTTCAGAATTTCTTTGATGGTCGTAATATCCAGTTATTGCATGTTTTACATGTTTATTGCAATCTTGCGTCAGTTCTTCACTTACCTTCAAACCTGTTTCCAAATAGGAGCGGACGATTCATGGTGTGCGTGCGCGCGTTCGAATATGAACCTTATAGCTACTGTTGAAAGCTTAAATTGCATTGACATTAAAATGAATGCAATTTTAGCAGTCAACAATGATAAAAGGGAGAGTCAATGACCCCCAACATAGTTTGGAAAAGGCTAGGCAGATGAGGATTGGTACTTGCCAAAAGTGTTATAGCACTACTTTAACCGCCTTATAGCTGAACAGTTTTGATTGGCAATTCATACGTGTTTTGGGAGGTGATCTGACCCAAGAAAAAAATGTATCATGGATATTTAAAAGCAGTAGTATTTTTACCGGGTGCAGAAAGTAGTTCCGTCAGGATATGGATGAAACTTCTAGTATACTACTTTCGTTGGTCTAATTGTCGCATTGCCGACTGCTGAGCACGAGGTCTCGGGTTCGATTCCCGGGTCGGGCCGGAATCGCTTTGTGGGTTTTCGAAACTTTCACTTTTGGTCCTGCGCCTGATCTCTCACCGGTCGTATCGGTTTGCCGTCCCATAGGGTTATGAGAGTGAGGGAATAGGGAGTGCACCTGTGTTAGCGCAAATGCTTGTGCACTATAATATGTCCTGCGCAGCTGGCTGATCTCCTCATATGAGAACAGGCGCCGTGGCCAATAATCGGCTAGGACGCCATCATCATACTACTTTCTCTTTTTTTCTATATCCATCCTATCCTTTTGTTTCAAAGTAATTGGTTTCATTGTTCACGAATTGTTGATATTGTTTCTAATTTAAATAAATGACTTTTATTTTTATTTACTTACCTACAATTCTCGGTAATGATAACCTACTCTTATTTTCACTAGTCATGATGAAGATCATTTTCTGACTTAATGTCAGTCTGTATGTATGTTAAGTTTTGGCTATTAAATTACTGAACGAAATTTGATGAATCTTCAGTACACATCCAGAGACATGATACAGAGAGTAGGTACTTCTAGTCTAAAGTACGAAGAACGAAATCAATTACAAGGAAGCAAATTAAACTACAAAAATCCTTTGTAAATTTTATTTTTGGCAACAATAAAAAAATATCTTTACTAAAAATAAATAGAAGAAACTATCCGATTATCAAAATATGTATTTAAGATATTGACATCAATTAATATTTGTGTGTATTAAGATAAAAATATTATTTGATGTATCATTGTGACAATGAAGAATATAATAATATCATTAAAATTCAGGTTGAAAACATGTTGACACTTATTTGAGTAGGTAACTAACTAAATACGATACCTAAACTTATTCATAACTATCTGTCTTAATAACAATATTTTTGACCTATTTCAAAAAAAGGAGGGCTTCTCAAATCAGCTAATTTCAAAGTCAAACTAATTGTTTTTATTTCAAATAGGCCTTTCAAAAGCTCTTTTGAAACATCAAGCTAGTTGCACGGTTCCAAGAAGCGGGTCTCATGGAGAAGAACCGGCAAGAAACTCCATGGTTTAAAAATGATGAGCAATATTATACACGTTATAATTTTGTTTTAACATGGGACCGTAGATTTTTGTTTCAGCCACTATCGGAATAGAAAACCCACCCAGGAAACACTCGGTACCATGCGGCAAGGCACCCCCTGAACCACCTATTAGTGGGCAGGCATGGGAACTCTCTCTGAAGCAATCTTTACAATATCTATACTTATAATATTATAAAGCTGAAGAGTTGGCTTGTTTGAACGCGCTAATCTCAGGAACTACTGGTCTGAATTGAAAAATTCTTTCAGTGTTAGATAGCCCATTTATCGAGAAAGATTAAAGGCTTCTTTTATCCAGGTGCGCCGAGTAGTTTCCATGGAACGCGGGTGAAACGGCTGGCAGAAGCTAGTAATGAATAAAAGGCTTTATCTATCTTGTATTGTATTTATATCCTACTAGCTTCCTCCAGCGGTTTCACTCACTTCCCGAAGGAACTAATTCCTGTACCTGGATAAAAAGTAGCCTACATAAATATTATTCTGACATTATGCTTAAACTATACTATTAACCGCAATTATAATATGAAGTAGTAGAACGATAAATAATAATAATCTTTGATCCTCGTACGTAAGTAAATAAACAATTTCATCACAAAGGAAAAACCGGCCAAGAGTGTGTCGGGCCACGCTCAGTGTAAGGTTCCGTAGTTGCCGTCCGTCTCAATGAGTAATTATTATTTTCTCCCTATTTAAGATTTAAATAAAAAATAAAAAACAGAACTTAGTGCTAAACTTAGTTGTTTGTAAACCTATACAAGTGTTCGAAACGAACCTAGGAAATATGATCAGTCTAGATGGATGAAACTTTTCATTCATTAGAACTTTAGTGAGAGTTCTTAAAACTATAAGTGGTTTAGATTAGGCCTTGCCGCATGGTTCCGCATCGGCAGTGTGTCCTAGGTGGCTTATCTATTGCGATAGTTACTACTGATACAAAAATCTTCGGTTCCACGTTAAAACAAAAATTAAGGTATACTAGCCGTTCTACGCGGTTTCACTCACGTCCCGAGAGTTAATTAATTTATCAATTAATATGATATAATTTTGGATTATGTGAATTCATTTTCATCATCCTTTGTTTATTTGAACGAAGGTACATTCAGTATAATAAAATATGTAAATTAAGTTAGCAAAAATGTTTTGCATATGCCGTTAAATTACAAGCTTAGTTAAGATTATTTTTTTATTCAGTTTTCAAAAACTTTTTTAACCAAGTCAAGTTTCAAAATCTTTTTCCTAGAAAGTCTGTATAAAGTTCTACTTCTGAGATTTTTTCATATTATCTTAATGGTTCAAAATTTTGAGGATGATTTTTTTCAACTAACAAAACATTTTCTTCCACTTTTTATTTTTGCACTTCATCGGCGGCAGTTACTAAGATTATCCGCGGACGGATGGAGGGCGAAACTGTAAGGGTTAGTTTACTACGGAACCCTAAAAATAGAAGATATAGGTAAGGTTACGGTTCTCTATTCAGTACAAAGGTTCCTACTTACTAATAAATTGTGTGTTTTGAACAAGACCACACCAGTCGGACCAAAGCCCAGGGCCAGTCAGTCACAGTCACGGTCACAACAAGTGCGCGCGCGCCTGTCTCTGTCATTTGGTTTCTGTTTTTTCTCGCAGGTTAGTGTGAATTATTTATGAACGAAATTTTATTATTTTATATATAGATTGTTATATAGTGGGACGTTTATTTATTTGAGTGCATTCACACATTGATTTTGTAAACTCATCTATCACCATTTAATTGAAATTAAATGATAATAAGATACTATGTTCAATTAGGTATTTTTGATAAAGTATTACATCAATTGTTTTTAACTTTTATATTAAACTTAAAAAAATCTAAACAGTTGTTTTAACAAAACTGATGTTTAAATTGTCAAATTTAGCCTAAGTATAATACATGTATATTTCATATCTATCCATTAAATTGTTATCAGTAAGTATATCACTCTGTAAATATTTTGAAATAAAATATAGGACGTCCATTCGAAATAATGTTGAAGCCAATAGCCAATACGTATTATATGTACTAGCTTCTGCCAGCTGTTTCACCCGCGTCCCGTGGGAACTTCTCGGCGCACCCGGATAAAAACTAGCCTATAGCCTTCCTCGATAAATAGGTTATCTAACACTGAAAGAATTTTTCAAATCGGACCAGTAGTTCCTGAGATTAGCGCGTTCAAACAAACAAACTCTTCAGCTTTATAATATTAGTATAGATTTCATTCAACTTTCAAAAGAAACGTTCGTATTTTCGAGATCAAAGTATCCAATACTACCTGTATCAATTAACCCAAGACAAAGTTCATATATGTGAAGTTTGATCCTCAGAAATGATTCATCATCATGAGATTGCACTTTTAGATTATCCTAGTAGGAAATATAAGATTTACCTCACACATTTAGCTGTGACCTTAGCTAGTTTTTTACAATATTAATCACATTATTCTTGTCATCTACAATAATAACAGCTAGTGCAACAGGTACCAGATAAAATTCTAGATAACTATCTAACAGATAGCGCCATAGAAATGATTTTAATTTTGACTATTTTTCTATGGCATGATTTGTCAGATAGCTATCTAGGACTTTATCTAGGTCCTGTGAAACTAGTCGTAAATCTAAATAACAAGTTGCATCATAATTTCTTATTATTTTTCCTTATATTTTGTTCTTTTGTTTTTAACCTCGGACTCAAAAGAGGTGCTGTAACTTAGACTGCTATGTGTGTCTGTCTGTAAGTCTGTGGCACTAAAACTCTTAAACACCAATTTGGATGTTCGTTTTTTTGGAGTTCCACCGGTAGTTCTTAAATATGGTTCATAAAATTTGTTTTACCCGTTACCTTCCAGCCATGATCCTGCTTCTAACATGGCTGGTGGTGATCATCACAGCGGTCCTGCTGTACTTCCGAAGCGTGTACAGCCAACTGTCCAAGCAGGGGGTGAACCACCTCCCCACAATCCCAGTCTTCGGGAACCTGATGTGGATGGTCATGAAGCAGGAGCACTTCGTTGATACCCTGGGGCGGTGTGTCAAGGCTTTTCCTGATGATAAGTAAGTTGGAAGTACAGCTTAAGTTTGCAGATTCTTTTAAATTGTCCCAATTTTGTTTGAAGGCCTTAATAAAGGAACATTTTAGATTGTATTATGTTTTAACTACTATGAAAGGATTAAGTATTGGATTTGATAAACGGTAGATATCTATAATATCTGTCTGTTAATTTGGAATTAGAAATTTAATTTTGATATGAGCTCCATATAAAATAAGACAATCAGTCTCTAGTCACAATACAATAGATAGATAGGTTATAGAAATCCACTTTCAGCGGTAACATTGTATGTTTAATATTGTAATTGATCCAAAGCAGTTCATCATACTCTAAAGAACTCTACAATCTACAGCTACACGTACAAGTTCACAATTTCTAAATGCAGTCTTTTATTTTCCAGGATAGTAGGACACTACGACATGGTGAGCCCTATCTTGGTAGTTCTCGACGTGGACACTGTCAAGAGGATCACCGTCAAAGACTTTGAACATTTCGTTGACAGGCGAAGCTTCACCAGCAGCTTTGATCCCATCTTTGGAAGAGGGCTGCTGTTGCTACATGGTATGTAGTTCTGTGCATCGTGTATTCTGTGGCATATCGTTCTACAAACTCAAACTCATTTATTCAAACTTGGCAACAAAACTGCACATTTGGAACACCAAAAATTTACAAAGGGCAGCTCCCGAAACGCCTACCCTTCACCACTCTCTACGTTTGCTGGGAAGAAGAAATGATGCAACAAACTCCCCAGTAACACATGTCTGCCTGACAATCAGCCTTATCAAGGATGAAGCCCTNTCTAACACTGAAAGAATTTTTCAAATCGGAGCAGTAGTTCTTGAGATTAGCGCGTTCAAACAAACAAACTCTTCAGCTTTATAATATTAGTATAGATTTCATTCAACTTTCAAAAGAAACGTTCGTATTTTCGAGATCAAAGTATCCAATACTACCTGTATCAATTAACCCAAGACAAAGTTCATATATGTGAAGTTTGATCCTCAGAAATGATTCATCATCATGAGATTGCACTTTTAGATTATCCTAGTAGGAAATATAAGATTTACCTCACACATTTAGCTGTGACCTTAGCTAGTTTTTTACAATATTAATCACATTATTCTTGTCATCTACAATAATAACAGCTAGTGCAACAGGTACCAGATAAAATTCTAGATAACTATCTAACAGATAGCGCCATAGAAATGATTTTAATTTTGACTATTTTTCTATGGCATGATTTGTCAGATAGCTATCTAGGACTTTATCTAGGTCCTGTGAAACTAGTCGTAAATCTAAATAACAAGTTGCATCATAATTTCTTATTATTTTTCCTTATATTTTGTTCTTTTGTTTTTAACCTCGGACTCAAAAGAGGTGCTGTAACTTAGACTGCTATGTGTGTCTGTCTGTAAGTCTGTGGCACTAAAACTCTTAAACACCAATTTGGATGTTCGTTTTTTTGGAGTTCCACCGGTAGTTCTTAAATATGGTTCATAAAATTTGTTTTACCCGTTACCTTCCAGCCATGATCCTGCTTCTAACATGGCTGGTGGTGATCATCACAGCGGTCCTGCTGTACTTCCGAAGCGTGTACAGCCAACTGTCCAAGCAGGGGGTGAACCACCTCCCCACAATCCCAGTCTTCGGGAACCTGATGTGGATGGTCATGAAGCAGGAGCACTTCGTTGATACCCTGGGGCGGTGTGTCAAGGCTTTTCCTGATGATAAGTAAGTTGGAAGTACAGCTTAAGTTTGCAGATTCTTTTAAATTGTCCCAATTTTGTTTGAAGGCCTTAATAAAGGAACATTTTAGATTGTATTATGTTTTAACTACTATGAAAGGATTAAGTATTGGATTTGATAAACGGTAGATATCTATAATATCTGTCTGTTAATTTGGAATTAGAAATTTAATTTTGATATGAGCTCCATATAAAATAAGACAATCAGTCTCTAGTCACAATACAATAGATAGATAGGTTATAGAAATCCACTTTCAGCGGTAACATTGTATGTTTAATATTGTAATTGATCCAAAGCAGTTCATCATACTCTAAAGAACTCTACAATCTACAGCTACACGTACAAGTTCACAATTTCTAAATGCAGTCTTTTATTTTCCAGGATAGTAGGACACTACGACATGGTGAGCCCTATCTTGGTAGTTCTCGACGTGGACACTGTCAAGAGGATCACCGTCAAAGACTTTGAACATTTCGTTGACAGGCGAAGCTTCACCAGCAGCTTTGATCCCATCTTTGGAAGAGGGCTGCTGTTGCTACATGGTATGTAGTTCTGTGCATCGTGTATTCTGTGGCATATCGTTCTACAAACTCAAACTCATTTATTCAAACTTGGCAACAAAACTGCACATTTGGAACACCAAAAATTTACAAAGGGCAGCTCCCGAAACGCCTACCCTTCACCACTCTCTACGTTTGCTGGGAAGAAGAAATGATGCAACAAACTCCCCAGTAACACATGTCTGCCTGACAATCAGCCTTATCAAGGATGAAGCCCTTTGGTTGGTTAGGTCAGATGGACGGTCGCTCCATGTTAGACACTGATACCCAGCTAGGTCTAGTAAGACTAGAAGCCGACCCAAATATAGAGGGCTATTTCAAGGCAGATAACGATATGCCTATTGATAAGTATATTAATGAAAGACTTCTTTACATTTTTTTCTTAATTCACAACGTATCCGAATGATGCAATGATTCGATCAAGGGTCAATCATGTCAATTAAAAATCAATTTACCGGTTTCTTTTAGGTTTTAAATAGCGAAAACAGAATCATTTTTACTTCAACTAAGATATGACACGTGTAAATAAAAAAATAACGAGAGCAAAACGTCAATAACCAGTTTGTAATAACAAAAACAATAACGTACAAAATACAGTTTGGTTAAACAAATGAAATCAGTCAACAACAGACAGCGCGTTGCAATATTTATGAGAACGACTCTTCGATAAACGTCAATTACACATTATCTCGAGAGGTATATATAAATAGGTATATATACACTGTATATAAAAATATACTATAATATTTAAACCTATATAGATAACAGCACAAACAATGCGTGATTGCTGATTGTAGGTGTTTATTTTAGATTGTTGTGTAATGTGTGTTTTTGATGTTGTTATTGCTTATACATATAAGTATTGCTGTGTAATATTCGCCGTATTGTGTGGTTGAATGAGATCTACACTGACCACTTTGGTGCAATGAATCAGCAACTTTAATAGGTATAACATGAATCAGAATGCAGGTTCAAAATTCAAAGTACAAATTATTTTCAAACTACAAAGTACAAAATAATTTAAAAGTACAAAATAACTTTAAAGTACAAAGTACAAAATAATTCCAAAGTACAGACAACGGCAGGTCAACGTATACCAATCTGTCAAATTTTACCAATCGAACATCTACCTTCAACTATTGTGATAAGGTTGAAAATCTCTTGCAGAAATATGACAGATTGTGGTAACTTGATGTGCTGTTGTCTGTACAAAAAAAAATGAAAACTTCCGTCCATTTACAAAAGAAGACTAAATTACTTACTGTTTCTCCATGATTGCGAAGTAGTCCTCACTAGAAAAGAGCATATCGTCCAGGATACCAATAGATATAATCATTTATAAAATAAATAATGTTTTAAGGTGACGAATGGAAAGCAATGCGGTCTACGATGAGTCCAGCGTTCACCAGCTCCAAGATGCGCCTGATGGTGCCCTTCATGGAGGAGATCGCTTTGGAGATGATTAGAGTACTCCGGGGGAAGATCAAGGATTCTGGGAGTAAGTATCAACTAACATGACATAACATTACATGAGGAGACAACTAACATGGAAAGTTACATGGAAATAAGAAAAATAGCTCGTAATTTCAGTTTCATTTAGCTCTGGATTCAAAACACTTTTTCCTAAAATAAAGCTTTACAATAGGTCACCAATAGCCCAGTTGTCACAAGTGCAACTGACGACGTTGCAGGAAACAATACTAGAGAAATAATAACACTTACAAATGTTCTTTCCACAGAACCTTACATCGACGTGGAAGCCAAGAGTATGATGACCAGGTACGCGAATGACGTCATAGCCTCATGCGCCTTCGGGTTGAAAGTGAACTCCCAGGCGTCGGACCACGAGTTTTATGTCAACAGTCAAGCTATCACCAAGTTTAAGTTTTCAGCCTTTCTGAAGGTCCTGTTCTTTAGATGCCTGCCGAGTGTTGCTCAGGTTAGAAGATTTTATTAACACAAAATAAATAACTCTCCACTCCGTGCTGCATTTTGCCCACTGTTATTTAAGTGACGTCACAGAATTTAAAGATGCGGCCATTAAAATCAAGCCAAACAATTAGAAGCCAAATTTGTGCGGGCAGGCCCATTTCTAAACTGAAATTTTAACTGATTTAAAGAAAGAAAAATAGCTTGATTTAATACATAGAGGATCCCATTATAAAATTTACAGAAGCTGAAGATGTCATTGGTGCCACGTGAGTGTTCAGACTACTTCTCAAATGTGGTGCTGACCACGATGAAGGACAGAGAGAAGAACAAGGTCGTACGAAATGACCTCATCAACATTCTGATGGAAGTGAAGAAAGGTGAGATTCACAGAATAAACTTGTTATTCGTACTACTTGTTACGTCTTCAATTTGGTTCCTCACATAATATTATCATAAAAAGCTTGTCTGTACTTGGTAAGTTCAAGTATAACGTTTTGTCTATTAATATTTACTTTTGCCTCAAAATCAAATTTTCTGTTCCTACTAGCGACTGCAAACGTTTAAAATTATAGATGGTCTTTCTATGCAGGTCAACTGACTCACGAAAAAGATGACGCCGATGCTGACGCTGGGTTTGCAACAGTAGAAGAGTCACACATTGGTAGAAAGCAACACAATTATGGTAAGCCATTTAATACCATGGATAATGAATACCTGCTACATCATATCTATTGTCATTCTCTAAATCGACCAAAATATAGTCTCCAAATAATTGATTTTAGCTACAAGACACATACTGTTTTCTTTATATTTCGTTCTTACCGTATCTTCCGTTGCGTACCTTACTTACAAAATTGATGTTTCCAGAATGGACAGACTCGGACCTAATAGCGCAAGCAGCGTTATTCCTATTCGCCGGCTTCGACACAGTTTCTACATCCATGTCGTTCCTACTGTACGAATTGGCAGTCAACCCTGACGTACAGGACAGGCTGCTGCAGGAGATCAGGGAGTATGATGAGAAGAACCATGGGAAGATTGATTATAATGTCGTTCAGAGCATGACATATTTGGATATGGTGGTTTCTGGTAAGATACTTTCGATGTCAAATCAGTTTTAGCAGGGAAAACTTAAGTTTATATACTACGGCTTAAAATTACTATGGTGACAAATGATGATGACTATTAATGTTTTGTTTTAGAGGGTTTGCGACTATGGCCCCCAGCTGCAGTCGTAGACAGAGTCTGTGTGAAAGACTACAATATCGGAAGACCCAATGAAAAGGCCACAAAAGATTTGATCGTAAGTTGTTGTTTCAAAACACCTTTATTATGTGTAATTATCTGTTCTAGGAAACTGCTTATCATTTCGTTGAAGACTCACTTCGATGGCGCTAAAATCGAAAAATAGTTGCTGATTTACGCGATAATTATGTAACAGTCATTATCACAAAATTTTACTGTTTAAAGTTTTTGGATTCCCATGGGATCTTAGAGACAGGTTTAGCTTACCTACGTACTTTTTGATTAAGCGTATGAAGTAAAGATCTATCAGGACGTATTAGAACTTCAAGAAATATAGATAGCAACTTCCCAAAATAAACCAACTCGTCAGAATTCATAAGACATCATTTATTTCAGATTCACACGGGCCAGGCTGTGGCAATATCTCCCTGGTTGTTCCACAGGAACCCGAAGTTTTTCCCCGAACCCGCCAAGTTCGACCCTGAAAGGTTTTCACCAGAAAACAGACACAAAATCCAACCTTTTACCTATTTTCCTTTTGGCCTGGGGCCAAGGAATTGTATCGGTAAGTCTAGATTTTGGTAAGGACGGATCAATGTTCAAAGCTAGGCTAAATACTATGAAAACAGTTGTTATTCTAAAAATTTTATAATATATTTCTTGACACATCACAAAAATACTTGATTTTAGTTATTTTTAAGCCTATTTTTATCTATAAATGAAAGTAGATAACTGAGAAATCTGTCATGAAAATTCTTTACTCTTTTTTCTACTTGTAGCATGCAACAAGTAACAGATTTAATTTCCACAAAAATGTATGACTTTATATGAAAGTCAAAATTATATGACTTTTAATTTTTTGTAATACAAAGAAATAACACCACCACACTGTTGAAGTCACACGTCATAGACGTTACTATAGTACGTTCTACATTCAATAGATGGCGTTGTTTTCAGGTTCTCGTTTCGCACTTTGTGAAATCAAAGTAATACTGTACCTGCTCATTCGGGAGATGGAAGTATACCCCTTCGAGAAGACAATATATCCTCCACAGTTGTCTAAAGACCGATTTAACATGCACTTAGAGGGAGGCGCCTGGGTCAGGCTTCGAGTTCGTCGCTTCGATATTAACTTGTGATTTTATTTTATTTAAATATATTTTATTATGAATAAATATTGTGCATTTATGTATACAATAAAGTTTATTTATTTACTTCCTACAGTTTTTGCGATTTCTTTGTAAATACATTTCGACGGGGAAATAGATGTTAAGAAGGAGTTCGCTGCACAAATTGCAATTTTAGGACTGCCCTTCCACTGTACGTAAATAAATAGCGATGGTAAATAAATTATCAGAGACAGCAAGCATAAAATTCTCTGGATATATTTATATTTTTTAAATAAACGCTATCTATATAAATGTTCTTGAACTAAATCAGTTTACCGAAAAGCCTCTGTTCAACGATACATAGCGCCATCTAGTGTTGAATAGCGGAACCACTCTCAACTCGCTTGCTACTCCTTCATAGATGACGCGAGCACCGTTGAAATAAATTTTAAACATATCTTAAAAATAATAACTTTTTCCTTAGCTCTTTGTTAGGAAGAATTGGACCTCCAGCTGATGGCTGATAACAAGCGATTTAGATGATTTTTAGAATGTTTCATGAAGAGTCTTCACAAATGTCTGGTCACTTACTAGTTACTACTCTCTTGGCAGCTCGCATTAGCTTAGGCTTTTACTTCGGCTTACAAAAATTTGGTTGATTTGAGTACAATCAGTTTTACTTAAGGGTACCTGGTATTCTGGTGTAGATCATGGGAAATACATTAATGTGAGACAAATAGGCCTGAAACTGCGTTAAGCGGGCGCGGGCGCGGTTTCATACAAAAGTGCTCCGTCGCGGAGTCTTAGAAGTTAGATCAGAAGTGGCACAGACGCCAACAGGTCAACCTACCCGAAACTGTCAAATTTTACCAATCGAACATAAACCTTTCACTATTGTGTATAAGATTGAAAATTTAAGAAATTTGACAGATTGAGGTAAGTTGATGTGCTGGCGTCTGTAGGTATCTAAATATCAAAAATACTTATCCATAAGTATATACTCTCCATACTCTCAAATGCCAATAGAAAATACGACATTGATAAATTCATTATGTTTTTATGATATTAAAGTACTTTTGTATGAAAACGCGGCACGGACGCGGTTTCCGCTTAACGTTTCAGGGCTTAAAGGGGTGCAACTTACGGAACGAGACTGCAAGACATTGGTAAAATTGGCTCAATAAGTTAAAAGGCTTGGAATCACCAACTCTCCTTTAATCGTGGATGATTGCGTTTCACTTGCGACAGATGTGACAATATCTTGGTAGTTCAGCCTCAATACAAGATACATCAGATTCTTTCAGGACCAACAATCACTAATGGTGTAGAATCTACACTGTAGATCATAAGCAATTAGGTACCTACTCGTAGTTGATTAGGTCAAAAATAAAGTTCCTCATCATATTCATTTGGTAAAGCATCTTAAAATAATGTCACTTTCATGAATCATTTTCATGGTTTTTTTTTTTCATTTTTTATAGAATAAGATAAGCAAAATAAGTATACAGCTTGATGTTAAAAATCGATGTAATCAATGTTGTAATTTCAGTTCAATAAAAGTATTGAATTTTACTAGTTGCCAAGTACCGAATCGTTTCTAGTTAGCTGGGGGGTGATTCTCTAACGCAAAACATCTTTACAACCAAGAAATCATCGTTGCAACATCTATAAGTGCGCAATCGCAGCGCTTCAACGATGTTAACGGCGCGACATAGAACTAAAATATGGTTCCAAATGTATATCATCCTCGCCTTCGACGACAACGATGACTTCGCCTTCGATTTTATCCTTCACACCGAAAAGCTTGTCATTTGTGAGACCGTCGTTGTTGTCATCTATGATGTGTCAGTTAGAGAATCGCATGGCAGCATCTAAATGCTTAGACTGAAAAACAACACCGAAATACGTGGGGAAAACAGGTGATATCGAAAAACCATTTTTACAAGTTGCAGTCATATATCACGCGAGTTTAAAATAAATATAAATAGATATTAGGTGCAGAGGAAAATACACTAAAATCTATAAAAGAACCACCGTGACTTGCACTAGTATCACCTACACGTGCGACCAGATAAATTTATCAGTTACTTGCATAAAAATATTAACAATGACTTGAACATCTGTTCAGGATTATTTTCTTTTATCTGATGATTCTACTATCATATCTCACTAAGCTCGAAACCGGGTAAGTGCGAGTCTGTCTCGCGTAAGAAAGGTTCCGTGCAATTTATCTATAAAACAGCCTAAATAATGAACTTTGTTGTATGGGCGGCCCCTAAAATATTTAGTCTATTGTATGCATGCATATCCATTTATTCAACATATTTTAAGTATTCAATAATTATACAATAAACACATTAAAAATTGTAGGAACTTAAATGTAGTGCTAACTATCATGCTGCGTGGACATGGTGAATGAACAGGGATATCGTTTTCTCTTTTATTACGGAACCCTAAAAATTAGGTCGCTATATAAATATAGGTAGATATGTATCTATAGTAATTATCAATAAATCTATATTTGCGTAAAAACCTGAAAGCAATTCGGTTTGTTCCTTAGGTATATGAATCAAACCATCACTTTTACAACTGTCATCGTGTCCGCCATATTTGATGTCTCACACGTAATTGTAACGTGATACTACTGGCCCTTGTTACTATCCTCACTAATAAGACGAATGCGAATATGCGATTGTCTGTTTAGTTTATCGGCTTGAAGGCTGTATCGATGTAGATAAAGTTAAGCATCTTTTAAGATAAATGGATTTAAAGACACGCGGCTATCTTTTGCAGGGGTCCATGATGAGCTAGGAATAAAAGTGAACAAGTTTGGTTCCTTTTTGTCAACTTTTGTTGGAAAACTGCAACACTGATATAAAAAATAAGTAGTGTAGGGATAGAAATTAACTTCTTGAGTGTTGTGTATGTTCTGTGGGCCTCGGGTGATGCCGCAGGAGGCACCTAGTATGCATACAATATAGTCATTAAAATTTAAATTCTGTGTAACAATATTTCAATATATAAGGAAGAATGAATAATAACTAGCAACGGGTAATGACGTCTGTTACGTATCTGTGGTTACAGAAATTCCCGAAAACATGCACATGGTATGTGCTATATAACATACATTTAATTAAAATGGGTTTTACGTTTCAGAAATAATAATTATTGAGCCAATTAAAATTGTTGTACAGAAGGATAACAAGTTCTTACCTATAATATTATATATGTTATATATGTGTGTAGGTATGTATATTCCTCTGTAAATTCGACGAAGTTTTATATAGTTGATAAATTTAAGGAAAAATTTGTTCTAGTTTTTATCAGTTGGTTAAATAAAATTTTGAGATTTTACCCTTGATGCAAGAAAGAAATTGGGCGTTTATGTTTAAAGGGAGGGTTGAACCTCACAGGCGTTTTTAAATATAAGGCTTACGAATAATTCGGGAGTATCTAATTGTTATTTTATTCACTAACTTCTTCTGTCAAACTATCATTTCACTAATTTCAGGATCGAAGAAGCTTTTTTTATGGAGACGGATTATCAAAAAAAACTAGGAAAATTGTCTTAAATTGTCAAGTATTTCTGAAATTCATTCTTTGAATATCATATGAAAGGGGTAGAATAAAACAATGATATAATTCACATTCATAAATCGTATATTTCTCT
Organism: Heliothis virescens; assembly: GCA_002382865.2. Lineage (NCBI taxonomy): Eukaryota > Metazoa > Arthropoda > Insecta > Lepidoptera > Noctuidae > Heliothis > Heliothis virescens. The sequence goes on along the minus strand of NWSH02000019.1, from coordinate 458,489 downwards.
TCTTATTTTCATATAATTATTACGAAATAATACATAAAAATCTGTCTTTTATCAATTGCACGATAATTATACGTCTATAGCAATNGGGGGGTGATTCTCTAACGCAAAACATCTTTACAACCAAGAAATCATCGTTGCAACATCTATAAGTGCGCAATCGCAGCGCTTCAACGATGTTAACGGCGCGACATAGAACTAAAATATGGTTCCAAATGTATATCATCCTCGCCTTCGACGACAACGATGACTTCGCCTTCGATTTTATCCTTCACACCGAAAAGCTTGTCATTTGTGAGACCGTCGTTGTTGTCATCTATGATGTGTCAGTTAGAGAATCGCATGGCAGCATCTAAATGCTTAGACTGAAAAACAACACCGAAATACGTGGGGAAAACAGGTGATATCGAAAAACCATTTTTACAAGTTGCAGTCATATATCACGCGAGTTTAAAATAAATATAAATAGATATTAGGTGCAGAGGAAAATACACTAAAATCTATAAAAGAACCACCGTGACTTGCACTAGTATCACCTACACGTGCGACCAGATAAATTTATCAGTTACTTGCATAAAAATATTAACAATGACTTGAACATCTGTTCAGGATTATTTTCTTTTATCTGATGATTCTACTATCATATCTCACTAAGCTCGAAACCGGGTAAGTGCGAGTCTGTCTCGCGTAAGAAAGGTTCCGTGCAATTTATCTATAAAACAGCCTAAATAATGAACTTTGTTGTATGGGCGGCCCCTAAAATATTTAGTCTATTGTATGCATGCATATCCATTTATTCAACATATTTTAAGTATTCAATAATTATACAATAAACACATTAAAAATTGTAGGAACTTAAATGTAGTGCTAACTATCATGCTGCGTGGACATGGTGAATGAACAGGGATATCGTTTTCTCTTTTATTACGGAACCCTAAAAATTAGGTCGCTATATAAATATAGGTAGATATGTATCTATAGTAATTATCAATAAATCTATATTTGCGTAAAAACCTGAAAGCAATTCGGTTTGTTCCTTAGGTATATGAATCAAACCATCACTTTTACAACTGTCATCGTGTCCGCCATATTTGATGTCTCACACGTAATTGTAACGTGATACTACTGGCCCTTGTTACTATCCTCACTAATAAGACGAATGCGAATATGCGATTGTCTGTTTAGTTTATCGGCTTGAAGGCTGTATCGATGTAGATAAAGTTAAGCATCTTTTAAGATAAATGGATTTAAAGACACGCGGCTATCTTTTGCAGGGGTCCATGATGAGCTAGGAATAAAAGTGAACAAGTTTGGTTCCTTTTTGTCAACTTTTGTTGGAAAACTGCAACACTGATATAAAAAATAAGTAGTGTAGGGATAGAAATTAACTTCTTGAGTGTTGTGTATGTTCTGTGGGCCTCGGGTGATGCCGCAGGAGGCACCTAGTATGCATACAATATAGTCATTAAAATTTAAATTCTGTGTAACAATATTTCAATATATAAGGAAGAATGAATAATAACTAGCAACGGGTAATGACGTCTGTTACGTATCTGTGGTTACAGAAATTCCCGAAAACATGCACATGGTATGTGCTATATAACATACATTTAATTAAAATGGGTTTTACGTTTCAGAAATAATAATTATTGAGCCAATTAAAATTGTTGTACAGAAGGATAACAAGTTCTTACCTATAATATTATATATGTTATATATGTGTGTAGGTATGTATATTCCTCTGTAAATTCGACGAAGTTTTATATAGTTGATAAATTTAAGGAAAAATTTGTTCTAGTTTTTATCAGTTGGTTAAATAAAATTTTGAGATTTTACCCTTGATGCAAGAAAGAAATTGGGCGTTTATGTTTAAAGGGAGGGTTGAACCTCACAGGCGTTTTTAAATATAAGGCTTACGAATAATTCGGGAGTATCTAATTGTTATTTTATTCACTAACTTCTTCTGTCAAACTATCATTTCACTAATTTCAGGATCGAAGAAGCTTTTTTTATGGAGACGGATTATCAAAAAAAACTAGGAAAATTGTCTTAAATTGTCAAGTATTTCTGAAATTCATTCTTTGAATATCATATGAAAGGGGTAGAATAAAACAATGATATAATTCACATTCATAAATCGTATATTTCTCTTCTTATTTTCATATAATTATTACGAAATAATACATAAAAATCTGTCTTTTATCAATTGCACGATAATTATACGTCTATAGCAATTTTATAATTAAAGAAAAAAATATCTTAAAATATAATTATGAACATAATACGAAACAAAATGATTAACACCTATAAATACTTAAAAACTGGAATTATGCACCCTTGTAGCTCAAAAACTATCCATGAGACATGACTTTGAGAAATTTAAATAATAATGGCCGATATAGATTCATTCCTTAGCCAATATACGGATATTGTTAAGTTTGTTGTTGTACCAACAATTGTTGTGCCATCAGTGACAACTATATCAGCCAATATTTTTATCTACATACAATTGAAAAAAAAAATGCGTCAAAATAATGTGGAGTAGTAAAAATAATGTATGCAAGAACCTCCCAAAGTTAAGTCGCAAAGAATATCAAATGTTACTTCAATAGACTAGCCATAACTTAGATCTTAATAAATTCAAAAAGAACAAACTATTTATTATTATTGTAAGAGAGTTAAAATCGTTGTTCTACTAAGACACGGCTTTGTACTGTCGCTTCATATTATATTACACAAGTAAAATATCATCAAATCAATCTTATCAATATTTATCTGTAATCTGTAGGTACTTTAATAAATATATTAGTTTTTGAGGAAGAAGGAAAATGTATATATTAGGTACCGTTTTATATTTTACGTATAGATAGATAATAAAATATGTGGCTATCTACATAACAACGTGATACTGGAGTGTTAGTGATGACTGTAGAAAGGAACTATTTACAGAAAAAATGATTAATTTTATCTTACATCACAGCGTGTGCCTGAGAGTCGCAAACTTAAATACTACTAAATATTAAAAATAAATTGTCAAAAACATGTAATTTACTTTAAATTCTTATAATAAAACAAAACTCTTTTCCATCAAAACTAATCTTTGGCCTGCAGATCTTTTTGTCATTTTATTTTTCTTGCACGAACGCACATTTTTTTACGATTAAGTTTTTAAAATTTTTACTAACACAGAGACAGGAATTTTAAATAACAGTATAAAATTTATTTAATTACAATTAGAGATGAAATACTATCATAAAACGTTAGAGTTCGCGAAATGACATACATTTAAAGAAACTATGAAATTAAGTACATTATCGTTTTACGTATACAATACATATGGCAACTCGAAACATGCTTAACATTAATTAAAAGTAACTGGACACTAAATAACTTAACACTAGTTATATAAATTAATTGGAATGTTCGCATTATCATAACACACTAAGTATTACACACACGTATCATACGGTAACAACAATTAAAAATACTTTATCAAAAATTCGTAATGTTACTACGTAAACAACCATCAAAATTTTTGTTCGACAGTACAAACGTACATCGAGAATAAAATACTAATAAAATTACTTAAAAAAATAATATGGACGTACCAAGGTGTCGGTACGAGTTAATTGACGGGACAATCCAACCGATCGGTAGCCAACCAATATATCCAACAATAATTGATCCAACATCCACGAGTACAACCATTGAAACTATTTCGATTCGAACATTGAGCCTATCTTAGCTAATTACATTCATATAACTTTTCAAAAACACTTAACTTTGAGACCACCTCCAATTTGACACTACTAGACAATTTCACAGCAGAACAAAAAGCATACTTTGTTAAATTAATTATTTAATTTTAAGTACCAATTTCTCAAAATGGACAAGGGAATAAATATTTTGTGATATTAACGAAAATTTATCATAGTTCTGGAAACATTAGGAATTTGATTATTTTGAAAGAGTCGACCTAAAAAAACTCATAAATATGAGCGTCCAAACGATGGCCATGACACCAATACAACAGGACCATCGTTTGAGCATCCGATAAACCTTGGAGGTGATCCCATTTCTCTTCAATTATCTGATTATAACTATTCAATTCATTCAATACTGCCCTTGGATGTATCGATGATTTTTTGGAAAAATCAATTGACATTTACCACTGGGTAGACTTCTCTTCTCAAAATATTAACAAACATTTCTCACAATTATCTACTGATCTTCAAATTCTGATCAAATATCAACGACTTTTCTTACACTTACAAACTATTTACTGTATTTTCGAAATCCTCCTTAAACGACGACCTCCAAGGACAAGATTCTACTATACGTANTTGTTGTGCCATCAGTGACAACTATATCAGCCAATATTTTTATCTACATACAATTGAAAAAAAAAATGCGTCAAAATAATGTGGAGTAGTAAAAATAATGTATGCAAGAACCTCCCAAAGTTAAGTCGCAAAGAATATCAAATGTTACTTCAATAGACTAGCCATAACTTAGATCTTAATAAATTCAAAAAGAACAAACTATTTATTATTATTGTAAGAGAGTTAAAATCGTTGTTCTACTAAGACACGGCTTTGTACTGTCGCTTCATATTATATTACACAAGTAAAATATCATCAAATCAATCTTATCAATATTTATCTGTAATCTGTAGGTACTTTAATAAATATATTAGTTTTTGAGGAAGAAGGAAAATGTATATATTAGGTACCGTTTTATATTTTACGTATAGATAGATAATAAAATATGTGGCTATCTACATAACAACGTGATACTGGAGTGTTAGTGATGACTGTAGAAAGGAACTATTTACAGAAAAAATGATTAATTTTATCTTACATCACAGCGTGTGCCTGAGAGTCGCAAACTTAAATACTACTAAATATTAAAAATAAATTGTCAAAAACATGTAATTTACTTTAAATTCTTATAATAAAACAAAACTCTTTTCCATCAAAACTAATCTTTGGCCTGCAGATCTTTTTGTCATTTTATTTTTCTTGCACGAACGCACATTTTTTTACGATTAAGTTTTTAAAATTTTTACTAACACAGAGACAGGAATTTTAAATAACAGTATAAAATTTATTTAATTACAATTAGAGATGAAATACTATCATAAAACGTTAGAGTTCGCGAAATGACATACATTTAAAGAAACTATGAAATTAAGTACATTATCGTTTTACGTATACAATACATATGGCAACTCGAAACATGCTTAACATTAATTAAAAGTAACTGGACACTAAATAACTTAACACTAGTTATATAAATTAATTGGAATGTTCGCATTATCATAACACACTAAGTATTACACACACGTATCATACGGTAACAACAATTAAAAATACTTTATCAAAAATTCGTAATGTTACTACGTAAACAACCATCAAAATTTTTGTTCGACAGTACAAACGTACATCGAGAATAAAATACTAATAAAATTACTTAAAAAAATAATATGGACGTACCAAGGTGTCGGTACGAGTTAATTGACGGGACAATCCAACCGATCGGTAGCCAACCAATATATCCAACAATAATTGATCCAACATCCACGAGTACAACCATTGAAACTATTTCGATTCGAACATTGAGCCTATCTTAGCTAATTACATTCATATAACTTTTCAAAAACACTTAACTTTGAGACCACCTCCAATTTGACACTACTAGACAATTTCACAGCAGAACAAAAAGCATACTTTGTTAAATTAATTATTTAATTTTAAGTACCAATTTCTCAAAATGGACAAGGGAATAAATATTTTGTGATATTAACGAAAATTTATCATAGTTCTGGAAACATTAGGAATTTGATTATTTTGAAAGAGTCGACCTAAAAAAACTCATAAATATGAGCGTCCAAACGATGGCCATGACACCAATACAACAGGACCATCGTTTGAGCATCCGATAAACCTTGGAGGTGATCCCATTTCTCTTCAATTATCTGATTATAACTATTCAATTCATTCAATACTGCCCTTGGATGTATCGATGATTTTTTGGAAAAATCAATTGACATTTACCACTGGGTAGACTTCTCTTCTCAAAATATTAACAAACATTTCTCACAATTATCTACTGATCTTCAAATTCTGATCAAATATCAACGACTTTTCTTACACTTACAAACTATTTACTGTATTTTCGAAATCCTCCTTAAACGACGACCTCCAAGGACAAGATTCTACTATACGTAACCATCGACATATCACTGTTTATCTTACTCTGAGCATCGACTTTCAACAAATTAACCTAGGTTTTACTTAATTTAAACTAAGAATATGACAAATCGCTGAGGTTTTCTGATTTGACTTTGACGAAGTTGGGGTTGTCGGTCTTGAAGTCTGGTCCTTTGTGACCGAACTGGTAGACGAGGCGGGCGGTTGGCACGGAGACCAGCACCATCTGCCTGTAGTGGTACCTCATGGCTCGGCTGAACTTCTCGAAGGTCATGTTCTCGTTCTGCTTCATGTGGCCCCACAGTTTCGCCACCTCGTCTGGCTTCACAAACCTGTAAAGAAAAACGCTTTGTTAGTCTAATTCGATTTATGTTAACCAAATGCGCTTTGAATTATGCATTTGCAACGTTGTCATGAGACACGTGCTCCGGGTTATTGTGTGAGCTCTTATATTTGAATAGGTTCATATAACAACAGTAAAACGGTATAACGCGGACATTTTTATGTTCTAAATCTTGTTCTGAAGGTTTATTGTGCTTTTATGGTTTGCATCGTTTCAGTTCCATCTATAAGGTCGGTTAAATGTAGACTACGTCAGTCGATTCCTTGGAAATGCAATTACTAAATACAACATTATCTTCAGTGTCGGCTACTGTGATGCATGCCTGAACTTGGAGCAGTTACTGTATTTTTAATTGTCAGCCAACGCACGACACCCTGACTGACTGCACTCCTCGGAAGTGTGTCGCCGAGGGTCGAAGACCAGCCTTTGTTCGTACGTGAGCCCCATTCGAGAAACTAAATCATCATAAATCTTTGACACTCAGCATCAAGGTCCTAACTGCAACCTTAGTATCATTCAGACCCACATCTGTGGTGATTCAAATCAAATGTATTTTTATGTTACTTTATGGAACACTGAAGTATTTTTATTAGAAGATCAACTAGTACTTATATAAGATCGATGAATAAACAATTATAATCAAGTCAAGTTCAACTGGAAACGATAATAACACAGCTCGTCATATAATTTAATGCTCATTAAATGGATTCTCAGCCTTTATTGGTTAGACTTGTATAGTTGCTGTAGCATAAAACTATGTGTATAAGCAACCGTGTCAAGTTCTGATGCAAAGTGTCCAGATAATTGTGTGCAGAGTCAAGGATATCTTGTTGCAGTCATTATCGGCATAGTTAGCGAACGTGACGAGGAGCCGGCGGCCGGCCGGACAATACAGACGCCTGCGAGATCTAATATAAATACACTACACGAGTGATCTGTGAAGGCACCACATCGCGCCGCAGCGATGCGCTCGCCCAACGATGCATTGTGACGATTGATCACCTGTTTGATGTCGTCTAACGATGTCTTTTAATGATTATATGCATTAGTATTGACTTTTAAAATACTAACATTAGTGTCTGCTTTAATACTATTGTAGTTTAAATGACAAGTGTATATTTAATTCTTAGCTCATGATTAGAATAATTTCTTCGTAAATATGTGTTCCCAAGCTATTTATGAGAATGTTGACGCATGTAAACTGTTTTAGTAGTTCATCGACTCTAAGCCTAGGTATACAGCAAAAAAAGTTCTATTTATAACTTTCCTACAGCGTTTAACAACGTTTAACATTGAGAGTCTAGGTCGAATGCAAATGATTGAACCATTCGATATTGCAAAGGGAATTACGTGTTAGCGTCTATTTTATAGTTCGCCATAAAACTGTTGGTAGACAGCCGTGGCATTGGCATGGCGTGTCCGAAGCCGTTTTTTGCTCAACTCATCTGCTATAATTGCGTTTTTTCTCTTCTACAGCGGACTGTCATTGGGTCACAATGCCACATCCTGATCGATTGCCACACCGAACCTTAGCTGATAATAACTGATCATTTGTTTCGCTTCCGACATTGCTGTTCGAAGTTTATTGGCTAATTTACTTTTGTGTTTTTTGTAATCTAATCATCGCTCCGCCTCTTTAGTGCTTATTGTTTATCTGTTCAGATAGTGGATGTACCTAACTCCTTTCTGCCAATAGATAGTGAAGAGTCACCTTTTATAGCATCGACCATCATTGCTTTATCCTAATCTTCATATTTGGTTAGTCAAACATCATACGCTGCAATTATCTGCCTAGACACAACAGGAAATGCAGGTGCATATTTATTACGAACACTTTAATCGTATCAATTTGTCAGACATGTTGCCGTGTTGAATAACAATCATTAGTTTTAAAAGTCGTTGCTACTTGGAATATTCATCATCATTACATACTGGAGTCATACGAACAGCGTAGAAAGATTTACTGCTTATTCAAGACATTTTCTTGTTGTTTTTAAACAATGGGATGTCATTTCGAAAAACCAACAAGTGTATTATATCATTAACCTTGTATAAGCGTGGTATGAACTATAAAAAATGTGATTCATACGAATTTGGATGCTCGTTGCGTACGAACGAGGCCGGCAGGCGGCCTTGTGTTGTATCGCTGCATCAGTTGGGCCAAGGATCGAGTGTGACCCTACGTGACACGCATGGATACCAAACCTACGGTGAAAATACACTCAACATCACCGGACTCATGTTACTGCCAATGATATTGAGACCTGAGACATCACACGACACTAGCCTGACTGCAGCTTTTGTTCATGATAATAAACGTCTTGACAAAGTTATAAAAAACAACCTCACATTGTAATGAAGCATATAAAAATGCCGATTTTAAGTGTCGAAAATGCATTTCGAAGTAGTCCCCACTGCGAAATTATTTCGCAGAATCATGCTGTGCCAAAACAGGGACCGACAATTTGGTCAATTTAAGAGTCATTTGGACTTGAATAACGCACAGTAATACAAACGTACATACATACATGGTGTACGTTTGTATGTAAACACTAACCTGTTTGACCCTCTCTGAAGGATCCCCCCTCGTACAAGTAAACTTGCAAAACGTGACTCTGACTTTCGTAAACAAGTTTCGGTGAGACCTCCTTTGGTTTTTTATTATTTTTTATACCAAAAGTTATCTGATGGCTCGTCCTTTGTTGCTCTGTATGCAAATTAGGGGTTTGTACATGATGTGTTAGTACAAACTGTGTATAGTTTTGCTTCTTATATTGCGTATTAGCCAATGTTTTGTGTAATTTAAATATCATACCTATATATCATCCCAACTTTACGAAAAAGTTGAAATAAGAAATGATCTCTACCTTCTTAAATTTGATTTGGTATCTGAATCAAAACTAACATAAGTGATTTGTATTCAAAAATGGTTAACAATATAAACTACCAGCTTCTATCAAATATCTTATCGCTGCAACGGAACTCAGAAGCCCTGCCTCTTGCAATCACCACATGTCATCTGATGTTTTGACAACATGCCATCACATTCCTGCTTTCTCTCCATCCTCTTAACTTTGTGTACCAACGACCCTTTTTCTACAAATTGCTAATTCACTTCGGGGAACCGAAAGGACCTTACGCTGAAATTGTAATATAAGGCCTTATTACGTCACAATTTTTCAGCTGTGTTTTATCATTACATATTAGTGCATTTACTGAAGGTAGCCTTGACAGAGTTTGTGTTCAAGTGACAAATGGTGCGTTTAAAATGCAAATATATGCGTGCGCATAGAGTGATTACCTGTGAATTTGTTTTACTGTCTCACATCTGTAACCTGAGAGGGACATACCCGCGGGGACGTACCGGTCTCGATCTTGAGATTAATTTGCAAACTACACACGATTGTTGCTGCTTTATTTGTGTAGTGTTAATAAAATTCGCGAAAACAATTATTTTGTGGTTTCAAAAAGAACCCGTTTTTGAGAAATGAAAATAACCTACGTACACGCTTAAGTAAATTACCTTAGCAACATAACGCCAATGTATATGAAAAGTCATTTTTCAAAATCACATTAAAGGAATCCAGTTTTGTCGACCGGTTTTCATTTTGGTTTTTGAACTTTGAAATAAAAAAACTTACAAGCAACTCTGAATTGTTGGATTAATATTTCGTTATTAATGTTTATGGGTTTGTTATTCCATTTAAAGTTTATTGAAGGTTATAAAAAATATTTTAGAAAAGGTTAAGTATTACAAAATGAGTTATTGTAGTGATAAAATACGTTATTTGCTGTATCGGAGATTCAAAAGTTGAAATTATTTTTTTGTTATCATGCAGAAGAAGCTGTAATATCTAAGTAGAGGATTACAACTTAGGGTATTGTACGTGTTATAGGTAAGCTATTGCAATTGATTAGCAATAAAACTGTTATTACTGTAGTGATCTTGAAACCCAACGCGTCAATGTTCTTGTGGCTTTGACTAAGCTGACGCATAGAGATGTCCTACAAGTCGATAGAATTTATTGACATGTCTTTTATTGCATACACTATACCTATCAAAACAAATAAGAAAAGGCGAAAATTAGTTCTACAATTTGTTCTTGATCGTTTAACTTTTTTACCCTATTTTGATTTCATACACTTCTACATAGTCGTCAGTTATATCTATGACTAGCCGTTTTCCCGCGGTTTCACTCGCATCCCGTGGGAATTACTGCCCGTACCCGGATAAAATATAGCCTATGTCACTCGTGGATAATGTAGCTTTCGAATGGTGAAAGAATTTTTAAAATCGGTCCAGTAGTTTTTGA
>NWSH02000019.1:416129-447599 GCA_002382865.2 Heliothis virescens | reverse complement strand
CACTCGTGGATAATGTAGCTTTCGAATGGTGAAAGAATTTTTAAAATCGGTCCAGTAGTTTTTGAGCCTATTCATTACAACCAAACAAACAAACAAACAAACAAACAAAGTTTTCCTCTTTATAATATTAGTACAGATAGTATAGATTTGCAAAATAGATGAAAGTTTAAGCAAAACTAGTTCATTAATAGTACCAGCTTTTATCATAGGACCACCAAGTTGTAGATTACTGATAGCAGGCTTATCGGTATGCTTAACGACTTGAATCATTAGGGTTATCGAACAATCTTTGGCGAACGTGACATCCAAATAAAATTCTATTCTATACATATTTGCTGTTTGAATCAGAGTGACTGCTCTAACATATTCGGATGTTTGTCTAGTCTATTTGTGGGATCGTAATAGACCGTTTCATTCTTGAAATTAGTTTGAAGTAAATGTTTTTCATTTTTCACATTATCATGTTCGTTGCCATATTTTGGATTTTCTGTAACAGTTTTTTGTTTTATGTCTTCATTTTTTATGATTGTTGCTGTAATAACAGACTTCTATGTTTTTGGATCAGAATGAGCAGGATAAACTTCTGTGATTCGATTTATCTATTGCAGAGATATATCTTATCATTTCATAGAATTGTTGCAATAATCTCTGTCTTTCGAATGACTCAATTGTCTTTTAGCTTTAAAACCTACTGAAGAATTAAGTTTATCAATATTAGCTTCAACATTGTCTATATCAAATTGTATGTTTTTGGTTACAAACGATTAATTGTGATCTCATGCCTGGCAGTTTTTAATTGATTTCCTTTTTAGTCGTTTGTATTGTGTAATGCTTAGATTTTTTTTTTAAATATTTGCGAAATAATGATTGGGTGTATCTAGGATGACCATAATAGTTTGTTTTTGCAAATTATTCATCTATTGTTTTACCATATTTTTTTACTTTTGGTTGGATTTCATCTTTGGATTCAACGTATTCCTTAGATAGAATATCTAGAATACTGTTATTTGTTTCTAAAGCGTAGTAAAAGCTGTTTCATTGCAACATTCTGAAGACATTAGTTAAAAGTTGTGGTGGAAATTTTTGGCAAGGAGCTCTACACATGCGTTTGACTTCAACAAGCAATTTTTGACTCTATTCCGTAGTATTAAAGATTAATTTCCTTTGCTGTGGAGTACCGTACGATTGTTTTAAATTCTCAACATGTCTGAATTAATGCGTTCCAGGTATTTTGTGTAGCTGCGTTCGTAAACAAGAGATCTTCAAGAACAGTGCGATTTCTTTTTGTGGTTATTTTCTTTTTCAAATGGCCTTCACCCTAAGAGTTGGTATCCTATGAAACTTTACTTTATGAAAATGTTTAATATGTGTTTTTGTTTCTAAAAAATAAAGTAAAGAAAGCTTTTACTAAGGTGTCAATCATGATAACAATAGTATATTTGTTGAGTGCCACTTCCAATCAATTTATAATCGCCTGGTAACTCAAAACACGTCGTGATACGTCTGTTGGTTCAGCTACAGTCGCTCACAGAGGTCTTTTGATAAGAAAAATTATTAAACAAAATTAATTAATTTGTAATCTATTTTCCTGGTTGAATTTTTAAAATATGTCGATAGTCAAAATCCTGTATCTATGCCTGCAATGGAAAATAACAGAATACACCTGCCATTAAAAGACGTATTTAAACCTCATTGACGTCACAGCAACTCCAAAAAAACTAAAAAACTAGAACTACTTCTCAGAAACATACAAAAAAACTCGACGCATATTGAAAATTTAAAACGTTTAGGTAATATAAATCGTGCTGTGAATTTGTTATCAACATAAGAATTAGCATAAGAAACACAATAATTGAACGAAACGGATGCTTGAAGCTGGTCATTCAGATAACTTCCGAGAAAATGCAAATTAGATTGATCAACACATGTATCTCGCACACATAGAAACAGGCACAAACACACGTGCAATATAATATTGCATACAAATACTCATGGTACATGTATGTCGAACTGTTGACGCTTACCATCGCTGTAAATACATCGTTTCAGTAATAGATCGGCAACTGTTTTTAAATTCGAACAACGTTCACGTGCTTCTATTTTTTACATATTTATCTACCTCGAATGCGTTTGCGTCATTGTTTTATCGCACAAAGTACTGTTACAGTACATTTTGTTAGTTTTTTCAATGAGATATAAAGTGCGCCCTGACCTAAGCTAAAGGTCTGAAAATTACATCTATTACATGGGCTGATAAACCGAGATTTGGGTTGTAATTTGTCACCGTGAAACTGTTCGCAAGTGACGTCGCGGCATAATCTCTGATCGTTCGATTGCAAAGTATTCTGATAGCGATGATACCGATATCGTTGTGTTTACTATTTTATTTCACGTTTTCCTCAAGCTGTCTCGCTCTGGCGCGCCGTTGGACAGACACTGCCACTTTAATTGCTATAGTGAACGGTATTTATATCGTGACCCGTATTTTTGCAGTAAAGTCGCGTCATAAGCGTGGCTATCTTGCATTTTTTTAGTTAACTGATTTTTTGGTAACTGAGGTGTTGACTTTTTAAATTAATCAGAAAAATGTTGGCTTGAGTATTGTCAATATAGCACTTACGTACTTGATACAGAGTGCAATGCATCAATGAACGGGTATGACATTAGTGTACCTGCACCAGTGTTTACTGTAACACTTAACGCAATTTAATTTACAACTTATTGTTTTGATTTCAATTCTAAGAACACGTTTTAACTCTCAATACAGGTTTTAAAAGTCACAAGATTTCAAACAAGTTTTTTGTTCAAACACTACTGGAATTAATCTCGTTAGTGCACAAGAACTTTGTCAAACTATCGAAAAGATAGAAGCGCTAATCATTTAGTTGCGCATGATTCATTATTGACATAGATAAGGTGGTATCTGTATGTGTGGAACTACAATTAATGATGTAATCAATGTAAACACGCGGCTTTTTGTTGAAATTAATTAGTTACTAGTAAGCGGTCACATTGACCCGCGAAATATACAAAATAATACTCCAGTGTAGACGTCACTTTGTGTGGGAGAAGTGCGCACGCGCCGCCGCGGTTTCGTAGGTAGCGGATCAAACATGAATTTTGGCAAAGATAGGATGTCCCCACCTTGCTCCACAGTTTCGAATCGTAAAAAGCAATGGACCACAACTCAACACGCCTACAGTGACGTTCCGCTCGGTTGCACCGAATTTCATAAGAAAACGTAACGCAAATGTAGCATGAAATGTATATAAAATACCTGAGCAGGGATATTTTGATAAATTCGATTATAATCTTGCTTCTTTAATCCGTAATGACTTTATCGCAATTGTTAATAAGCATACTTATCAAGAACGTGCTTGAATATTTTTTATACATTGTTGTGATATATCTCAGTAGCCCTTGTACACAGTAAACAAACATAATAAATAGTTATTTATATATTACATAACTTGACTTCATACATTGCAGGTATTTGCACACGACTATTTAATTGCATCAATTCCACAGCTACTCTACATTCAATAGATATGATTCACAATTTTTACGATACACATTTTCTCAGGCCATTTTCCTCATTAAATTAAATCAACACATATTTGGTGTTACGTAATTTATTAAACAGTTATAAAAAAGCTAGTCGTTATTAATGAAGTTGATTTGCATAACTGCCTGTGGCACACGTCACCGCGCGTGTATATATGGTACCCGACAGGTGTGTATGTGTGGGTTGTTACGTGTGTGTGCGTGAATCAGCCGCGGGGGAATCCCATCGTGCAAAATGCTTGTATCTACGAGTAAGTTTTAAGAAATCGTGGGTGAGAGTGCAATATTGTATCATAATGTGTTAATGTTTTGTCACCGGATTATCATTATCAGCACTGATTGGATTATGCCTAAATAATAACATAGTTTTTTATGGCATATTTTTATTTTGTAAAAAAACCCGTTGTGTTGATTTATTAACTGGCGAACGTATACAAATACATACCAATTAACAACACTATAAAAGCATATCATATTAGTAAGAAACATAGGTATTTTTAGCACACTTTTTTTCATCTTGTAGCCGCATTTTTATATTGTTTTTGGCCTTTCACTGTGAGGTGGGTGTCTCGTAAGTAAGTTACACGTGGAAGCTCTGAACTCCGATTCTCTAACTTTCACTTATAACGCTGCTGCCTAAAGATCATGCGAATAGATTATATTTATTACTGAAGATTTATTGCAGCTTTTGCTAGCTAAATGTTAACAAAACTACACGATTTGTTAACTTTTAGTTACTGACAAAAAATTACAGCTTTTTGTAAAATGTACCTATCTACTTCTATATCTATTATTACTATCTATAGTTTAAGTGATATCTATAGAAAGGTGAAGAAAGTTAGTATGGACAGTCTTGATTAACTAAAGAATAATATAAGTAATAGAAAACTATTACATAGCAACCAGAGGAGGCCACCAAAACGTTCCTAATTTCCAAAGATTTTTCCATCCTTTAAGACTATGCAGGTCTCTCGAAGCCCACCCAGTAATTATGTTAAAAGGAACAACACAACCCTTTCTACTTGAGCTCAAGAAAATACTCATTTACTACCAAAACAGTAGCGTAAAAACAAAGACATAGCGAAAGAAAAAAAATCTTGCAAAAGACACTGGCCTCCCCGGAAGAAGGGAGACTTACTAATCAATATAATAGAGCCACTATGAGAAAAAATACATATATACGCACCATGGACCTTAGTACACGCGAAATGCCGCCTTATGTATATGCTTTTAAGGCACATAATAGAAGGAGTAGGTAGCACGAGGTTGCCCTAGTTATAAATAGATTTTCACGAAAAAGAAATGTTACAGGGAATTTGGTGCAAACCGGGCACAGAGTAATGAATGACTAGACGTCGCTTGGTGCAACATTGTTTTGAGTGTTTTTTTGTTTTTGCATATTTTTTTTATTATTTATATATTTATCATAAGAATATCGTATACAGANCTGTTTTTAAATTCGAACAACGTTCACGTGCTTCTATTTTTTACATATTTATCTACCTCGAATGCGTTTGCGTCATTGTTTTATCGCACAAAGTACTGTTACAGTACATTTTGTTAGTTTTTTCAATGAGATATAAAGTGCGCCCTGACCTAAGCTAAAGGTCTGAAAATTACATCTATTACATGGGCTGATAAACCGAGATTTGGGTTGTAATTTGTCACCGTGAAACTGTTCGCAAGTGACGTCGCGGCATAATCTCTGATCGTTCGATTGCAAAGTATTCTGATAGCGATGATACCGATATCGTTGTGTTTACTATTTTATTTCACGTTTTCCTCAAGCTGTCTCGCTCTGGCGCGCCGTTGGACAGACACTGCCACTTTAATTGCTATAGTGAACGGTATTTATATCGTGACCCGTATTTTTGCAGTAAAGTCGCGTCATAAGCGTGGCTATCTTGCATTTTTTTAGTTAACTGATTTTTTGGTAACTGAGGTGTTGACTTTTTAAATTAATCAGAAAAATGTTGGCTTGAGTATTGTCAATATAGCACTTACGTACTTGATACAGAGTGCAATGCATCAATGAACGGGTATGACATTAGTGTACCTGCACCAGTGTTTACTGTAACACTTAACGCAATTTAATTTACAACTTATTGTTTTGATTTCAATTCTAAGAACACGTTTTAACTCTCAATACAGGTTTTAAAAGTCACAAGATTTCAAACAAGTTTTTTGTTCAAACACTACTGGAATTAATCTCGTTAGTGCACAAGAACTTTGTCAAACTATCGAAAAGATAGAAGCGCTAATCATTTAGTTGCGCATGATTCATTATTGACATAGATAAGGTGGTATCTGTATGTGTGGAACTACAATTAATGATGTAATCAATGTAAACACGCGGCTTTTTGTTGAAATTAATTAGTTACTAGTAAGCGGTCACATTGACCCGCGAAATATACAAAATAATACTCCAGTGTAGACGTCACTTTGTGTGGGAGAAGTGCGCACGCGCCGCCGCGGTTTCGTAGGTAGCGGATCAAACATGAATTTTGGCAAAGATAGGATGTCCCCACCTTGCTCCACAGTTTCGAATCGTAAAAAGCAATGGACCACAACTCAACACGCCTACAGTGACGTTCCGCTCGGTTGCACCGAATTTCATAAGAAAACGTAACGCAAATGTAGCATGAAATGTATATAAAATACCTGAGCAGGGATATTTTGATAAATTCGATTATAATCTTGCTTCTTTAATCCGTAATGACTTTATCGCAATTGTTAATAAGCATACTTATCAAGAACGTGCTTGAATATTTTTTATACATTGTTGTGATATATCTCAGTAGCCCTTGTACACAGTAAACAAACATAATAAATAGTTATTTATATATTACATAACTTGACTTCATACATTGCAGGTATTTGCACACGACTATTTAATTGCATCAATTCCACAGCTACTCTACATTCAATAGATATGATTCACAATTTTTACGATACACATTTTCTCAGGCCATTTTCCTCATTAAATTAAATCAACACATATTTGGTGTTACGTAATTTATTAAACAGTTATAAAAAAGCTAGTCGTTATTAATGAAGTTGATTTGCATAACTGCCTGTGGCACACGTCACCGCGCGTGTATATATGGTACCCGACAGGTGTGTATGTGTGGGTTGTTACGTGTGTGTGCGTGAATCAGCCGCGGGGGAATCCCATCGTGCAAAATGCTTGTATCTACGAGTAAGTTTTAAGAAATCGTGGGTGAGAGTGCAATATTGTATCATAATGTGTTAATGTTTTGTCACCGGATTATCATTATCAGCACTGATTGGATTATGCCTAAATAATAACATAGTTTTTTATGGCATATTTTTATTTTGTAAAAAAACCCGTTGTGTTGATTTATTAACTGGCGAACGTATACAAATACATACCAATTAACAACACTATAAAAGCATATCATATTAGTAAGAAACATAGGTATTTTTAGCACACTTTTTTTCATCTTGTAGCCGCATTTTTATATTGTTTTTGGCCTTTCACTGTGAGGTGGGTGTCTCGTAAGTAAGTTACACGTGGAAGCTCTGAACTCCGATTCTCTAACTTTCACTTATAACGCTGCTGCCTAAAGATCATGCGAATAGATTATATTTATTACTGAAGATTTATTGCAGCTTTTGCTAGCTAAATGTTAACAAAACTACACGATTTGTTAACTTTTAGTTACTGACAAAAAATTACAGCTTTTTGTAAAATGTACCTATCTACTTCTATATCTATTATTACTATCTATAGTTTAAGTGATATCTATAGAAAGGTGAAGAAAGTTAGTATGGACAGTCTTGATTAACTAAAGAATAATATAAGTAATAGAAAACTATTACATAGCAACCAGAGGAGGCCACCAAAACGTTCCTAATTTCCAAAGATTTTTCCATCCTTTAAGACTATGCAGGTCTCTCGAAGCCCACCCAGTAATTATGTTAAAAGGAACAACACAACCCTTTCTACTTGAGCTCAAGAAAATACTCATTTACTACCAAAACAGTAGCGTAAAAACAAAGACATAGCGAAAGAAAAAAAATCTTGCAAAAGACACTGGCCTCCCCGGAAGAAGGGAGACTTACTAATCAATATAATAGAGCCACTATGAGAAAAAATACATATATACGCACCATGGACCTTAGTACACGCGAAATGCCGCCTTATGTATATGCTTTTAAGGCACATAATAGAAGGAGTAGGTAGCACGAGGTTGCCCTAGTTATAAATAGATTTTCACGAAAAAGAAATGTTACAGGGAATTTGGTGCAAACCGGGCACAGAGTAATGAATGACTAGACGTCGCTTGGTGCAACATTGTTTTGAGTGTTTTTTTGTTTTTGCATATTTTTTTTATTATTTATATATTTATCATAAGAATATCGTATACAGACATGTAAAGGTCGATTTACATCAAACGAGCGAATGCTCATTCTATCCCCACTACAGCTAATTCTTCTAGTGTAAACAGGCGTAGAGCATTCCTTCGTTGTTCTTAGTGCGTTCGCAAAGATTCTAGGAATATTCTAGGAATATTCTAAGAATGCTCGCTCGCTTGATGTAAACGGCGCAAGAGCGCGCGAACAGTTGCTTAGAGCGTTCTAGCGTGTTCGGACGTGCTCGCGCCACTGAGCGGGCTCATCAAAGCGTTTTTGTGTTCTAGCGATTGTTCTAGCTCTAGCTCTATGTTCGTTTGATGTAAATCGATACCTCTAGCTTTTGTTTACACTAAAAGATTACGAAAGAATGCTCTTGTTCTAGCTCTAGCTCTATGTTCGTTTGATGTAAATCGACCTTAAGGGATATGGAAAAAAATACATAAAATTCAATACAAGCTTTGTGCTACAGTTTTTTCTTCTAAAATAAAAATATGATTTATCCCTAAGTTATATTTAGGCAATAATGGTTTGGTATTTAATATCTAGGGATCATGGGGGGAAAATCAATGATAAATATTTTATTATCAATTTAACGGATCATTATACCTACACATATAGATTCGGTATATACCGCTTTTATCCTATTATGATATTGTTATTTAAACACATTATCAGTATTTGTAATGATTTTGGTATAAACCGATATTGTATTTATGTATTCGCATGGTTGCTAATTGCCCGCATTATTTAATTGAAATAATAATATTAATTCTCGTTTACGTGTCTCTATATTTATATATTGGAATATTACTTCAGTGCAGATACCTATATAATATTAATTAGTGGTGTAAACACAATAATATTGTTCACTAATTGGCTTGTAACTCCGACGTGTAAACAGTGCTTAGTTTTGTAACAAGGTCAAAAGATTAGAGCTTATCTTAACACATATGGGTCGCAGCCTTTACGACCTCTCGTTATGGCATTTTTATTGTTAAAAAACTAATTTAATTGTACTCTTCGATAAGAAATATAATTTTACTTAAAGTGATAAACTTGGTCATTAAAAGAGTTTATCAGTAAACGCCAAATTTGGTATTAATGATTTAATTAGGTGAAAAAAAACTATAGTTTTTAACACGTTAATACGTTTAATATTTTTTCTTCCGTTCATTAGCTGACCCGATAGCTTATTTATTCGATAGAAAAAATATTCATTAATTAATTTAGTTTTGCACTATTGTTACCTATACCCAACTCTTTAAGGAAATATTAATTACCATTATATACTATATACATAGTTATATATTCACAATACTTTAATATAACTATGATGTCAGAATACCAAATGAAAAAAACTATTAATTAAAATATTAAAAGTTAAAAATAATTCTAATTAAAAAATAAACTATATAGCATCTACATCCCCAATCTATACTACCACTATTATAAAAAAACCAAAAAGAAATAAAAACAAAACAAAAAAAATAACGTATAATAATAATTCGCAAAAAGAATTCTCCGAAGCGAAGTTACACGCGCTGTAATTTCTCTGGACCACACTCACAGACGCAATTAAGTCGCGTACACGAGCTGTCGGGGGCGAGGGTGGCTGCACGAGTAAACCTCCCCCGGGAGTGGGGGGTGGGAGAAAAAATGCGCGTGGAACGAGAGAAAAAGAAAAACGCGAAAAGCGGAAACAAGTTCCCGCGACACGTGACTGTAGGCTTCCCGGGAACGTTGCCATGGAGACGGTCAGGGCTGCTGCGTAAATACGCCGCTCTTTCTCGAATGGTACTGCAATTGGGTTTTTTTGCCGTATCTGTGTTACGTTGTGTTTCTTCGCACTTTGCTAAATGGTTTCGTTTTAGGCTACAGTATGTATGGTAACATAGTCTCTATGTTGGTGACCGCAAAAGTATTTATAATTTGACTGCAAAATATATCAAAACAAAAGTTATTATCTAAAATATTTTGCTCATTACATTTTGCAATAAGTTACTATTGGTGCGCAGAAGTATTAAGTTGATAGTATTAAAGATTGTCACTTAAGTGTCTAACTTTGTGTAGTTAAGACTTACAGCTAAGAGCTGAAATCAAACTATTAAAAAGTAATCCCAACTTCTATAAACTTTACTGAAACTTCAATAAAGTAAGATTAAGTTATATTAGTAACTTGAGTAAAAAAGTGTTATCTATTCAATAAATCCCCCTATCCAATTACAGCATCCCTCAGACCTCTAAATTAATAAGTACCTCGGGCAAAATAAGCAAAACATTTTTCTTCTGGTATTTTATCGATAAAAATAGGCGAACCGTCCACGTGTATCCCGAAGTAACCGGAAGCTCGCACCGGCCTTGGCGGTGCGTAGCAACCCCGGAAGAAAAAGAAAAAATCTATAATAGTACTACGGTGCAGGCGGGGGGCGCCCTAGTTGCGGCCCGGCTACCCCTCGCGCTGTGTGCCGCACTGTACCACACCAGGGTTTACTTAATAACACCAAACTTCGCAACAAAAAATCCAGCGTTTACCTAAAAGTTGTTAGATTGGTGCGACTGCGGTTTTTGGTCTAAACATTTTGGACGTAATTCTCCGATGCCTATAGATGAAACTTAATGTTGTCTTAAAATTCTAAGTTTCCCAAATCGAGCAACACTAATACCCGGCACATGTATGAGATCGTTACACGTTCCGCCAGAAGCTGCCTCCTCTAAGGGTCAACGTATTTGCTGTACCTCGGCAGTACTCCTGATTATTGAAGGCAAATTCTGGGAAATGCCGAGGAAAATGCGTGGGAAAGCACTGTTCCCGGAATTCGTTCCATTATAAGTGGGTACATTTTTGTGATACCTACCGAGCGGCACGAGTAAAAAATTTGGCACGAGTATCGAAAAGGCGTAAGAATATTTTATTTTTTACACGAATTTCGCTTTTCATTACAATCGAATAGGGTGCACAATACATTGGCGTGATCGTATTGTTTACAAAAATATAGGAGTTGACAAGATTAGTTATGAAATTAATGCATTTAACTTAACTTTAGGTACACGTTAACGTGAATTCACTTCCTAACACTTAGATGGTGTTGAGCCATAAAAACCGCGAGGTCGCGACGAGACGGCAAAAACGTATAGTCGTGAAATAATACAATAACACTAACAAAAACTAAAGCTCCGAGAACCAATAAACATTAACACCGGGGCGCCTATTAATATGATTACTTCAACTTTGCTACTTTAACCTTCAATGTATATCTTTTAAACTCTTTTATTTCAAACTCTCAACTTTGTACAGATCACTTTTTTTGTTCATAAATATCAATAATTATTGAATGCGTACTTAATTGTTAACGTCGGGAGCATTTTAATTAACGTCCGAGTTAGCTCATTATATTTGTGATAAAAATAAATTGTATCCGCTTATTTCGATTATTTCATTGGGCTCATTGATCATTGCGTCAATCAAAGTATTGTGACAGCTACTTTTATGTTATAGGATCATGTAGATAAAAAGTCGCTTGATAAAGTGGAAATGATTTAACAAATGAACATACCCCAAAAGTTAAGCAAGAAATTAAATGCTAA
Organism: Heliothis virescens; assembly: GCA_002382865.2. NCBI lineage: Eukaryota > Metazoa > Arthropoda > Insecta > Lepidoptera > Noctuidae > Heliothis > Heliothis virescens. Next base: position 436,070 of record NWSH02000019.1, on the reverse strand, counting down.
ATGAAAACTTCTACTGATTTCTTACCCAAATAAAATTTACAGTGACTCAGTCATCAATTGTAAAATATACGTGCAGCTTGCCAATTTGGAAGGCACTTAGCATTTCATTCAAGTGAATGGGCATCAAGTTAGCATACTGTGCCTAGGAATTCCCCAACACATGTAATGTCTTATCTGTATGCGTACCGACATTGCCTGATCTTTGACACACGTTATCAACAGTTGCACTCTGAGATGTTAGATATTTAAACGGATGCCAGATTTAAGGGCCATTAAGGTAATCTTGTTAATCATGGGTTAATAATTGGATAATTTTGTACGTTTTTTTGCGCTAAAATGGCTGAAGTATAGGTACAAAATTATTGTAAGTAGGATTAGTTTGCATCCCTAGTATTTTAACAATTTTTTTTTGTATTATTATTTGAAAATCAATACTAAGATTTCTATGTTTTGATTACCATCCTTTTGTAAAACTCCATTGCACATATTTGATCATTAAACATGAAGCATTAATTAACGTAAAATTAACTCGCATTCTAAGGCCGGGTATGCACTACTGGCGACAGTCATGCTGATTAACGAACATAAAAATTAATATCACTACTGACATATTGCATTCCATTGCTCGTTCTATTAACAGTAAGTTCTATTTACTTGTAGCTAGAATTTAATGTACTATGACATTCTTTTCCAATGTAGAATAACAAAGTAGCGTAAAAAAGCAATCCTAGGTTATTATTTCATCAGCCTAGCCGTTAAGGTTTTCAGTCTTCATGGATGCAATTGACATAGCCTGACCTATATATACCAGTTACCAAGTAATAGGATCTCCTTGCTGAAGATGACAGACTTCCTAACTATTTTTAGCGACACGAAAATATAATGCGGCTAACGTATATGACTTAAGAAAATAATATTTATATTTTCTGTATTGTATAGCCTGTGTTTTGCTGGAAACTTGTCCTAATTGTACAAAGCTTACATAGAAACCGGTTGGTGGATGTTCAGACTTTGAGAGCTATAAAAACTGCACTCAGTCTTACTTGATGGTAATAGCAGTGTATATTACTACGACCTTTGAGTTGAGTGTATAATGCAGTAACGTGTTGAAGCGTAGTTGGAAACTATGCAGTTGGTACGTTGTTGGTGATGGACATACTTTTTATAATGTTTGTTCTGTTAGAAGAGAAAATTCGTTATTGTTTTTTTACAATGAATTCGGAGCTTAAGAAAATAACATCGAATGCTCTATATTCTATACTTTTTGTGTCAGTTTTTTTTAACTCATTTTGATTATCTTGATTTTATTTTGTTTAGTTTGTTGATTTACTCCAACAAAGTAATTTATGCTAAATTTTATGATGCTATAGTTCAGAGTATTTATTATAACTGAGCAGTAAAGCGAAACATTCCCACTGTAACGCGAATTGCACTTCTACTCAATACAAAGGAAAATAAGACCAATACTGTCAACAATAAGTGTCAAAATGAAACAAAACGAGATCCATACATTGATAAATGAAGTTGTAAAATGTTTGACAAGACGCGATAAGATAAATTAGACTTAAAGTGTATAGAAATACGATCGAATTTTAATGAGCTGCATCACCAGCATGTGAACTGAGCGAGGCCAGCGTCGAACCGGCGCGGCAAGGTTGAGGCAACAGATAAAAACAACAAACAAAACCACAGAATAAGTTATTGTAAGGACTCGAGAATATTTGCTAAACCGATGATTTATAAGGATGATCCCTTAAAAGGCGATGGGGCTACAAATGTGAAAGCCAACGAACTTGGAACACAAAACACTGGTCAAGTTCCATCATGATGATCGAGTATGATTTTTTACAAATAATAAATGACTTTGACTTTGATCAAAGAGCAACCAAACCTAAATTTAAGAATCTCTTACATGATAAAAATACATATGAATAAATAAACTTCGTATTGGTGCTAACACCTGTGCAATTGTCGAATGGTACCTCAACTGCGTTGTAAGTAAGTAAGGCGGAGGTGACTGGCCCTATAAAACTGTCGTAAAATTGCTATTAAGGCTGATCTTGACATTAGCATTTCAAACTTTCCTCCTTGCTAATCAACAGTGAAAAAGTGCAACAAAATCAATAAACAGAAAAACAAATGTTTATCAACGTTGTTTTATAGACCAATTAGATGTAAAGAATTAATTACTAATTAATTGACAGCGATCGCGTGTCAAATGGTCCTTAATAATGACCTCTGTTAAGATAAGCAAGGCTACTTGCTTGTTGTCTTAAGTGTTATAGAAAACTGTGAAAATAATAACAAGATGGCCTTACAGGGAGCCATCATCTTTGTTTAGGATCCTTTTACAGGATATAGTGTTTCGTTGCTAGGTATTACGTTTATGAATCTTCAGTATACTTTAACTCATATTTTTCGTTCGGACGCTCCAATAAGAAAGTTTACATCTTTGCTATTTTCAACTTTCCAAGGATAGTTTTGTAGCATATTGTTTTAAGATAAAATATTTTTAAGGAATAGGATACAGTACGTAATATACAAAGATACAACAAGAGATAGAAAATATACGCGTTTCTGTGACATGTCTGTGAGCTGCAGATCATCTGCATATGAACAAGATGACCTACTAGTTTTCACACGCGCCGCGTACCTTGATCACTCGCCACAAATAAAGACTAATCGCTAGTTATACCGATGAATAATTACATGTTAGCTTACTTCGTTACTATCAAGGAGTTCTGGTGGCAGTCTACTGACCATTATGGTAATTAAAGGATGATAACATTACATCTACAAGATAAATGTTAGACCTAGTTCATTATACTTGACACCGATCCAAACATTATCTTGTTAAGAGCATTCTAAGACGTACAGTGACAAACTGAAACTAATGATCAATAAGCATCACCCGAACACATTGCAACTACAATAGTTTAGCTGTAAAATAGCTTATTGTTGACCAGTGCGCCCACACGTGCCTCGTACGTGATACATAATGTATGAGCGAAACAGCGAGATGTGACCATAGTAAACAAATCTCCAAGTCACGACAACTTACTTTTTGCAACTCCCTCATAACTTATCATGCGCAAAAAATATACAAATGGTTACAAAACTCACCTAAACTTCCCCTGAGAGTGATCCTCCCATTTGATGATGGATGGGCAGTACTTGGAGTCCAACAGTAAATTCCTCAAGAACTCGGGCACGGAGACGCTCCTCGGGCGCTTGAATGTCTTGCGGCCGCTGCCCTTCGGCCTTCCTGGCGGTCTTTTGAAGATTTTCCTTTTGTCATCTTCGTCTCCAGACTTGCTTCCGTCACTTCCATACGAGCACTCCGGGGAGGCGGTCTCCGAGGAGCGGAACACATCCTCGGCGTCATCGCTCGAGTCCGTCTGGTGCAGCAGAGTGCTGTCGTTGGGAGTGTAGTCGGAGGTGTAAATTCTGTTCTTATGATCCAGAGAGTCCAAGTCGAGCATAGTGTTAGCCGACTCCTGGCTGTGGTAGGGGTCACATTCTGCGTATCTGATAATTGAAGACTGACGGAGTTCCTCGTTGAGACGATTGTGCAACTTTTCAAATATAGTGTCTGCAATTCGTCTCGATGTGACCTGGTCGATGCTGGGGTGCATCATCCTGTTCAGCACGTCATCTCTCTTCATGCTCCTCAACTCGAAGCCTTTTACTCTGAAGTTGTAAAACGGTATTTCATTTTCACAAAATCCCATGCATTGTGCGGTATCTATCATCCAGGACACGGTGTCGTCCTCGTTCCAGGAGTCCACCACCTTGTACTTCCAGTCGTCCCGGTTGTCCCGCGGGCAACAGCTGACCAGGTTGTGGTACACATTCATGGCGCTGTCGATCTCGGGTTCTACGTACCCATCGTAAGCCGTGTTGGAGTAGTAGTTTCCATAGATGTGAGAAGCAGTTCCCTTCTTGAAAACTTGGAAGTCATCAAGTCGCGCGGACGCGGGCGATGACGAAGGGTAGTAGAGATCGCAAGGCATGTTTTGGTCGTAGAGGGGGCGCGCGTAATCGATCATTGTCGCGACGTACGTGCGGCTCGGCCGGCAGCTCGCGGCGGAATGGTAACGCAGGCGGCGAGCGCGCGCTACATATCCACGCTACTGGCGCACTAGTTTGTTTACAAGATGCGTTCGGTCGTGTGGGCAGCGGCCAGCGCTAATCAACGCCCGCTGCTATTGGGACGCATTTTTTGCGATTTATTAGGCCACGCTGCCTTGCATAATGTAATGTTTATGTTTACAATATAAACAGTGGTTGTCGTCAAGGCAAGCCGCGACAAGAGATGACAATAACAATAAAGGATAAAGCTTATCTCCTGGTCAGACGGCTGTTACTATAAAGTGTGTATCTAAATGTTAACAAGATATCGAAGTCTTCTTTAACTATCTGCATAATCACGAAATATCGCATGTATATTTAAATTGTTCAACAATGTGCTGTGTCAAATATGATGTTATCAGAGTTAGTGGTGTGTACATAGTATAGTAACGCTAATTGGTTCGGTTACGTGACTACAGGAGATTACAACATGAGATAACAGATATTTCCGAACATTTCAGATATTGACGGTAAATTCATGGAGGATTAGGGGGAAATTTATTTTTAATTAACCACAACTAAAATGTAATTATTAATATTTAACTAATCATTTAAATACGACATGCAGATAATCACGTATAAACAAAATGTTATAAATATGATTAATTAAATACATACACATATAACGAGAAACAGTAACGATCTCGTTTGGGTTTTCTCGCTCCATTTTGGAAATCCCGCAACTGCAAACACAGGTGTGAAACACCTGACTGCAGCTATTATTTTTTTTGCAAAATAAAAATTAAAGTTTGTTCGTACTAAATTATATTGACACTCCTATCATAATTGTTTATATAAATAATCAAATAGTTGTATGGAAAATATTCACAGCTGGTCAAACATTGTTTGCTCTTAATATTGACGAGTAATTACTACACCGGAATATTGACATGTGCTACGGAAAAGTATGCGTAGCGCGTAGTAGAGACATTGTGCTACGACAGTTTACGCTCACCAATAGTCAGTTAATAAAAGGTGAAAGGTTGCTACGAAAAAGCGTAGCCGCTACACAGCTACTCATATAATCGTGATGAAAATTAAATAATTGATGATAGATACATATATGTATGCAACTATAATAGCGATGTATACAATTAATATTATAATTCTATCCACACCTATTGATCTTTTCTGTATATTTCTTAATAAATTGATCTGCACGTTTTCTAAGAAGCGCAACTATGTGCTTGGCAGCTAAAGTAGGCGGCGTCTTAATATGTATAATTAATGCATTTATAATACTTTAATTAAAATAATTATGTATTTTAAAGATTGCATTTTGATTAATAAACCGGTTGATTTAGTGGCATTTAATTTATAAGCTTTTGAATTCTTTTAAAATATTTATTTGCCTCTAAAATGATGCAAATGTCTTCTAGAATTTTATATAAAATAAAATTTATGCAAAGTATTGCTCTATTTTACCTATTTTATGAAAGGAGGCAAAAAATTATGGTTTTGATTTATCCTATACATTATTTTCAAAAGACATGTGTCTAAAGGTGTTTTCAATATCTTCTCATTATTCCAATCCTATAACAATAAAATACAATATTTTAAATTCTCAAGTCTGTCATGTCTATTAACGTAAAATGGAAACAAATTACGAAATAACAAATCACGTTTACACCGTGTTTGCGAAGTGCGTTCAAAAACTTCTGAGAAACTCGGAATTTCTTTCAGTTTACAATATAATGTGAAACCTAACAACCGTGGTAAACGAAAACAAAATAGTTCCACTTTTTTGGAAAAAGTTTTATGTGATTCTATTATGTATATTTTATGTTCATAAACTATACTTGAAATAGGTGAATCTATGAGTGGAATAAATTAACACATTAAATAGGAACACAAAAATCTAGTCTTTAGATTCTTACATCTGTGGTATGTTCTTAGAACTTCAATTTATTTTAAAACATATAATTTACTTCTACATATAACTTAAAACTTAAGGAATATTTATAAAAAAAACAGTTGGGAATATTTTTTATATTCTACACATTCGTCCGTTAAAACATCCGTCACTTACGATTGAAGAATATTTTTTCAGTACATATAGCTAAACTTGTGTTTATCTATACAGATAATAATATTCACAAAATTATCCGTCATAAACACAAAACATCCTATCTTTTTATCAACGATTTAAAGACACATTTTATTTGTATATCTTATCATTGCTACTAATATCAAACCACAAACCATCTATACTAATAACGGATGTAGGTACCTATACCAATATGTTAATCTGACGAAATTACTTGTTTTTCGTTAAACGCTCTAATCTCAGGAACTACTGATCCGATTAGGAAACTTCTTCTTTTTATAGCTGACTTATCAGAAATGACATGATGGCACAATTTTTATTTAGGTTATTTGGCAAACTCAAATCGTCAACCTCACCTACTCAGGGTGCACAAAATTACTTACTCTGCTGAATAACGGACGAGGCTCTGGCGACCGACTGGTGGCGGTATAACCACACAGCACCAAGTGGGACATTAAATGTCTTGCTCGGAGATGGGCAGCAGCATCTCCGAAACTAAAGAATATCTCAAACTGCGCTCACCAACACGCATACCCAGCACTGTGACTATGGGCAAATCCTTTAGTTTTAAGCAGCCTTTATCCAGCAATGGATGTTTTAAGGATATATTACAATTCGGATGTGTAAAGAAGTTTGAACCAACTAGTACAAAGAGAGATAGTAATAGTAGTTAACTATTGTTATAGTAAGCGACAGATAACAGTTGAATAAGTTAAAGGAAAACGATATACGAGTACAATCCACTGATGAATGAAAGATGTCATTACGACTTTACGACGTGTTTACTATGCCCACCACGTGCGTAGTAGCGGTGCAAGTAGGTATTAGGTTTTTCTTGTAATTACTAATGTTTGGCGATTTTTGCGACAATAACTTGAAAAATATGATTAGATATATTAAAATAGTTTGCGGCCAGTTTCTCTTACAAACATTATCTTACAGATAGTGCGATAGAAATGTTTTTAATTTTGATTAATTTTCTAAGGTATGATCTGTCAAATAACTATCTAGAACTCTATTTAAAACCTGTGAAACTAGATCTTTGTTAGAATAAACTAAAGTAATTTATCAAAAAGGATTAATCCTTATCTAAGTTTAGTTCTGTTATGTAAAATTAATTGAATCACTATCTATTTCATCAGGATGTCATTACACACGTGTATGTGTCCATAATTAAAAAATATACATGGTGACTAGCAATTAGTGACCGATACTTGAACACCTGATTGTACTCAGGATTACAAACAACTTTACCAAAGAAACTTTTATTTTATTTTCAATAGTTTAATCATGATAACATAACAGCTGTTCCAAACTATGAATTTTGTGTTTCTTTATTTGGTATAAACTATTGAGAATAAAAAAAGTTTATTTGGGAAAATTTATTGTAATTATGAGTAGAATCACGTGTTCAAGTATCGGTCACTAATTATCAGTCATCCTAATATACGCTTACATCTTAGCTCAGTTATAAGGAAAGATAGAAATGTTAAAAATATTCTTACGTAATAATATTTTCTTGGGCGTTATGAATAGTGCCAAAGATTTTTATTAGTCTACAACACAAAACATTTTGCGTCAGTAAGGAGGCCAGTGGCAGAGTATAAATCTCCTTGAAACCAAGTTCGGGGAAGTACTAGTAGGGGAGACCGGGGACAAACGTAACGGCGGGTCGAAAGTAACAAAGGCTCTGTAGATTTATCCAATAAGCGAACATCGCTGTGCCCCCGTCAGACGATAGCCGGGAGCGATCCTCTTAATTTCATTCAGTCGCCGCGTGCGCCACGCGCTTTTAGGCTGAGTGACAGGACAATAAGTGTTTTCACACACCAAAAGTCAGTTTTTCGACGATTTCTTATTTAGCATTTACGTAGTCTTAAAAGGATGCTAGGATTCTGAATGTTTGGATATCTCTTTTTGATTAGAGTGATTGTACATTGCTTAAATTCATATTTGAGTAGCACGTTCCGTTTTAAGGTTCTGTTGCATTTTTTGTCAAAAATGTGGTCGGGTATGAAAGTACCATAGCCCTGTGGGTACAAAAGTAACATGTTACTTTAGATCCTTTCATTTTTACTATTTTTTTTAAACTCTCCATTATTTCTAAAAAGTGCTCCTTTTACGAATTGCACCAATTAAGAAGTGCACCAGTTGCTAAGTTCACCATTTGAGCATGGTTTACAAGTTGAGTAGTGCACCAAGTGCGTCAAACCCTATGCAACCTTAGTGGCTAAAGCTACACAAAAATCATGTATGACGAAAATGATCCTCTTAAAATAATATAAAAAATATCCCACGAGAGCATATGTCTATCTTTTATGGTTGACTCACAATAACACGTGTAATTCCCGATAGCTTAGCAGTTCTAAGCTTTCTGATTTTATTTGTCTACTCTTACGTTTTTAATATTCTCAGTCATCGCTAATTAAAATAGTTAATATTATTAACTATCCATTACCATATTATAGTATAATATTGTATTTATTAGCAGACCCTATGTCTTGTTACTTTCGACCCACAACGTGTTACTTTCGACCTGCCTATGTGGTCGAAAGTAACGACTGACGACTATTTTTTAAATAACTGTTTTCCCTATAAAACACATCACAATATAATAAATCGAGTTACTAGTCTAAAGAACATAAACTGAATTTATACATGGTTATATTGATTTTATGATAACAGTAATACCCGGCCAGAAATCAAGGTACAAGTACAAAGTGTTACGTTCGTCCCCGGTCTCCCCTAGTACCAAAATTATATAAGTGCTATACTTGCCATGAAGTTTCTTTAAGGTTTTAAATTATGATCTTTAAACTAACTAGCTGTTTTTTGGCGGTTTCACCCACGTCCCGTAGGATTTCTTTTCGCAGCGGGATAAAATATAACCTATGTTACTCGGGAATAGTGTAGCTTTCCACATATGTTTTTTTTTCAAATCATTTTAATAATTTCGGAGCCTTTCGTGTATAAACAAACAAAATAATGTTTCCTTTTTATTATACTAGTATGGATAACTTTACAACGTAAAATAATAAATTATTAGGCCTTAACGACCTAGAAGAACATTTGGTATCTGTAACTGTCGTATGATCTTTTTAAAAGCTTTTTACTATTATAATGTCCCTCTCTTGTATAAGGATCTATTTTTGAAAATCAATTCCAACAATAATAACATAATACTTATAATACCGCACAATTGAAGTAAGTAAAAGTTAAACTACGCTGCGATAGTTAAACCCACATGGCATTGTTTTCCCTTTTATTTAACCACAGAAAACATTACACATAACACATATGCCTTTGTATAAAAATTTAAAATCAAAATAAATATAACTTTGTTTTACTACGATTAAAACGAAACAAGGGTACTAAGCGGATCACACATTAACACCATCATCGTCCTGTTACAACTTATTCATAAAAGTCTCTAATCTAGAGAAGAATCTAGGGAAGTTGGCAATTGATCACCATTTCAATTGACTCTTTTAGCTTTTTAAGGTTCCGTAGGTACCTATGGATGAAATGGGACCCTATTACTAAAACTTCACTGTTCATCTGTCACCAGGCAGTATATCGAAACCTTGATTATTTCACAGTAAAAAAATATACATATTACTGTTGCCGATGAAGCAAAAAATACTAGAATAGGTAAAATATAAATTAAATCCTCTCATACAACAGAAAAAGGCAAAAGTGATATTTTTCGCTCATTTCATAGTTTAGGATAAAACCCTTCTTACGCGTATTTACCTAGATTATTTCTCAGTTGTTTCCATCATCATTACTCATTAGTTTCTAAAGTAGGTACATATAAGAATATCACAATTTCTTGTAAGATATTAGAATAGTCAAAAATATTATTTTAACTCTTGTTAGTATTCGAACTCTTAAACACAAGATACAGTTGTCTTTTAAACAGGCAACTTTGACATTAGTGGTAGTGTGGGACCGTCTAAAAGTACTAACATGTACAAAAACCGCAGTGATTAGTCGTGGACGTCATTGGAACATTTTGTGTGAATCAGCGTGGACTATAGTGCCTAACTAGTAGACACAGTGGCTACATACTATGAAACATAGGATACACTCAACAGCGTTAGTCAAAGTTTTTTGTTTGTGAACCCTAACAATAGGGGAAATTCCTTGTTTTTGAAGACGGTTAAATAGACTGGCATCAATAAGTTTCACAAAAAAAATATGGTATATAATTTCGCATAACATTTTAATTTGTGTTCTGTGTACTTATCAGATTTTTGTGACATAAAGTGAAATATTGCAACTTTAGAACAAAATACATCATCCAAATATATATTTTTTACAATTAAATAAAAAAGGGTAAAGATCTTACCTCACTTAAAAAGCACAAAAGGGCATACGAGTACTTTCACAAAAGTTCTCCGTAGTTAAGGAAGCAAAAACACAGGGCTTTTTATGTTGAGTACCACTGACCTGTGGTAATAGCAGTGACTAAGATAACTTAAGTAACTCTCATAATTGCACTCCACAGTAACGATCTAATTGCACTGGTTACAATAATACCTTTGTTATGCAGACCGATGCAACTTCCTCGTAGGAAAGTGTGATCTGACCTTTATCGATTTCATTGAGTATTTGCGATTTCTAGAAAAGTCAGCTCCTAACTTATATTAAAAGCTAGATAATATCTATACAAAGTTCCCCGCCGCGTCTGTCTGTCTGTCTGTTCACGATTTACTCGAAAAGTACTGAACAGATTTTCATTCGGTTTTCAACAATAGATAGAACAATTCTTGAGGAAGGTTTAAGTGTATAGTAAGTTTATGTTTTGTACAAACCAACGGCGATTGCGAGCTTTTCAGGAAGCGAAGCGAGGGCGGGCAGCTAGTAAAATTATAATATGAGAACAGCTTTTCATACACGGTCCCTATGGTAAGCTATTAAACTAATAAACTACACATACTTACATATGTATATATTTATTTAGGTATTATAACACTCAGACTAAAGCCAACAGACATGCACATAAATATTTACCGTACTGGGAATGAAAAGGTTAAAACTAGAATTTTGTGACGTTCATTTTCATGCCTAGATATTTTTAGCAACTTAATGACGTTCCTAAGTAATTTATTATTGAGGCTATTTGGTAAAAATTGCGATCACGTCGACGCTGACGCCCGTACAGACTTACTGACTCGTAAAATAAAGACGAACTGCGTAGAACTTAAAGTTTGTTTAATTCTATGAATTCGGACAGACGTAAACACTTACGTTGGCTACATAGCTAGTAAATACATAACATAAAAAGATAATTCAAATTAGCTTAAATAAGTTTAATGGGGTTGAATAGTATTATTATTTCGTAAAGAAGCCACCAGATGTTTATAATCAGTAATCTAACTGATTCCCAATCTTTAAATGGGAAAAGGCTTGTTAGAAGATGAGATCTCCTTGACCAACCGCCAATAAAGAGGAAGATACTATTTGGGGGCACGGCAGTGCCCCCGCCAAGTCGAGCGCAAAGCAAACACTGCCGTACCATCCTTTACTGGAACCATTTCGCCGCATTTTGAGGCCCCTATTTGAGAACCTCTGGATAAGACCAGAACGCAGAAATTTTCATCATCCAGAAAGCTATAATCACATACTTAAAAACTAGAATTTCAAGTCTGTAGGTAATTTACTTCCGAAGTTAAGCGAAAGCAAAGTTTCATATTTTCGACACTCACTCACTCATGATCATCAAAATAGAACTAGTACTTCCCATAATCTCAGAGAGCTGAAATTTGGTACAGAGTTAGGGTTTAATGGCCTTATAAAAGGAAAACTATAAAAACTAGGATAATCGAAGATCTGGAGTACCTGGTGACCCTGATTAGAAAACAGAAGAGCCCAACCAAACTATTACAGATATCAACATACCGCCTTAGGTTGATGTCAATAAGCTCACGTTTCTACAAAAAGAAGTGAAATCCCACCAAAAACATACTGTAGAAAACTAGCCAAGTCTCTATGGAACTGCTTGTATATCTCTAAAAAGTAATGAAATCTAGACAAAGTCGTGCTGACTCTTAGGTTTCTTACTGCGATTTTTTTACTACAACAGTTAATGTGATATGACTGGCCGTTGAACATTCGTTATAAGTAACTGGGTACAAGTCAACGGCCAGTTATATAACATTAACTGTTATAGTAACGAAATTGCAGTAAGGAACCTAAGACTCAGCACGACTTTGTCTAGATTTCATTACTTTTTAGAGATATACAAGCAGTTCCATAGAGACTTGGCCAGTTTTTTACAGTATGTTTTTGGTGGGATTAATGATTTTCATTATCATCCGCCTGCCCTTTTCTCAGCTATACTTTAGGTTACTACCAGTGTTTTACATCAAGCGATTGCCTACCTGCCCTCCTCAACTTAGTTACTCGGGCAACCCGATACCCCTTGGTAAGAGTTGTTAACTGAGTTTCTGGCTTCTGTCTACCAGTAACGAATGCCAAAGATGTTCAAATGAGAGCGAAAATCTACCAAATTTAAAACGTGATTTCTAAAACACGGAGGTTCACTTACCTATGCCAAGGCAACATTGAATTAGCCACGAAATTTAATAATTTTCAATAAAGAACTAATAAAAAAGTCTGGCTAATTTGTATCACAGAAGCGTTTCACTTTACATAATGAATGTCTAAATGACGTCCAAGGTCGACTGTCGTCCAAGGCGACTATTCTCATATTAGAAGATCAGCCAGCTGCGCAGGACATATCATAGTGCACAAGCTTTTGGGCAGACACAGATTCACTATTCTTTCACGCTCATAGCCCGATGAGACGGCAATCCGACAGGACCGGAGAGATCAGGTGCAGGACATCATTAACGTACTCTCCGATGCACGGAACTTCCAGACTCCGGGATTTGTGATAAGTTCTAAAACCCACAAAGCGATTTCAACCCGAACCAGGAATCGCACCCGAGACCTCGTACACATAAGTTGGCTTTGTGACAACTAGACCAATGAAGCGGGTTTTACATAATAATGAGATAAATACATAATTAAGATCTATTTGATGACACAGTTTTCCTTATAACGTCGTCACCTAGATATGCTGCGGATTGACCCGCGTGCAAGCCTTTAGTCTGACACACCTTTTTCCTTTTATTACAACCATATTACCTATTTGTTTAATTCATCGTTTTATAATTGCGTGTAATATCTGTTAAGTTGCATGTTGTTAATTATAGGGTATGATGTAAAAACAATTTGTCTTATTTGTTGTTTAGCAGTTCCATGCTCTATTAAATTAAGTTAGTGTTCATATGCTCATTGGTAGCTTGATAAAATAAAGTAAGGTAATGACCGCATGTGTTATGAATTAGACTCCGACATAGATACAATATTTGTGACAACGATCTTTATAGTGCGACCTATACATAATGTGCCAAAAGTCTCAAATTACAGAAAAATACAGTAAAGTTCAGATTTTAAGAGATAACACAAAAAATACTTAACCACTTAACATGCAAAGCAGAAACCAAAAGCATAACCAAACACGATATTCAACAATTCGAAAATCAAAAACCTGATTTCGATAAATCCGCCATCTTTGTTCTGCGCATCATTTTATAATCACGTTTGTAATAATGATAATTTATTCCGATTTGAATTGAGAATGCACCTCTGACGTCATCACACGCCTACGTACAAGCCCTCAGCATTACCTCCGTCACTTAGACTGTGGCATGCCAGCGCTTGACGCAGCTTCATAAATGGGCAAATTGTGACGTCACACAGGTGAGGACGGATACGCAGATTAAAAAAGTGAAGAAACCAGTTGGTCAAGTATTGCTGATGTCCAAATGTGCGCAAGTCCAACTGTTTATTATGTACGTCAATGAGATAAACCTATAATTAACAGGGATGTTTCGTGTAACTTAGATGCAGCTTTTTGCATCAATCAACCGCAAATTGATATTCACTCTGTATCCTAACAAAAAAGTCAACGACGCTAAACTCCTGATTATAAACCAACTCCTGGTTTTCTCAAACATTGACATAAAGTAAGATAAGTCTATCGCTTTTTTTAATAAAACTTGTTCACTAAAGGGTCTTGTTACAGTAAAAATTTATACTATACTTAATAATATAAAGCCAAAAAGTTTGTTTCTTTGTTAGTTTGTACGTTCTAATCTCAGGAACTACTTTTCCAATTTGAGAAATTCTTTCAGTGTCAGATAGCCCATTTATCGAGGAAGGCCATCTGCGTGCCCGTATAAGCACGCAGATAAGTTCATACGAGACGTGGATGAAACCGCTGGCAGATGCTAGTAGGTTATAATATTTGATCCCTTGAACCTCCTTATACCATAATCCTGCTGTCTGTCAGTCTAAACACAAACACATGTCAACATAAAATATAATGGTAAGCAATAAAGCAATTTATGTCCGTTCGTGTCAATTTGCACCACAGTGTCAATACTTAGTTCATAATAACTTCTGTCCGATATCACATTGTTCAGGAAACTAAATGACCTTGAAACATACACTTTACGATGTTGTTTTAATAAATAATGAAGAGTTCATTATAAAGAGGTCCCATCTTCAACAACAAACAAAAAAAAATGCGAGATAATTTTGTAATTTAGGTTCTTAAATGACCCAAAAGTACTGCTGTTGTGTTATTTCTACCAAGTTTTAAGAATTAGATGTTTTTTAACATAAATCAAAATATTACTGAAACCATGCATTTGTAAATAGTGTAGGAATTTCTTTAGGCTTTTTATACTTTACACAAAACTACACAAATCTTAGGAAGTCAATAATTTTGGTCTATAATAAGCAAATAAATACGCAATACATAACAAAATGCCGGCAATGCGTGCAGAACAATAAATGCTCTAATATATATAATATGTAATATATTTTTAGAGTATAAAACGTTTAGACATAGAATTTGATAACTTCCATACCTAAGTTAACTCTGCTACAATCGAAAGTAAGTTCATACAAAACACATTAATAGCTAACTTGGAACAATCCCAGCCAGTATTTTGCACTGACTAGAGAAACCAAAGTAAAAGTTAATTTAGCGAGCGACGCCGCGGGAATTTTAAGTAGTGGCGACACCTGACAGGATGAACTGTCTGACGAATGGATTGTTATATGTATATAATTGCATATATTATGTATTCCTTTATAGATGCTTAGTTATTGCTAATGAATAAACCAGGTTAGTCGAAGTACGTTGTTATAGTAAGCTTTTAAGACTTATACGAATTCAATCTAAATACACTAATATTATAACGCTGAAGAGTTTGTTTGCTTGGACGCGCTAATCTATGGAACAGGTCCGATTTGAAAAAGTATTTTCATGTCAGATAGCCTATTTATTTATCGAGGAAGGCTATATTTATGCTACTTTTTATCTGGGTGCGTGGAGTAGTTCCAACAGAACGCAGGTGACACCGCTGGCAGAAGCTAGTGACTAAATAATAATGGAATTAGTCATAGCTTTGTGCGTAAGCAAATAATTTACATTTCTCTCAACAAGATTAACATTAAAAACTAACTGGCCGAGTTAGTTACGCCATTATTATAATTAAGAACTGGCTAGAACGATTTTAGTAATCTATGATTGGCTGGCTCTGTCTCCGCCCCCAATAGCGGAATCCTTAATAAATAGCCTATAAAAACATTGGGAAATCTCGTTAAAATGTCGGCACTAATTTTGCTAAACCTTCTAGTACCTATTCCAAAAAATAAAACAAAAGAATAACAGTGTTCCAAACCTATTGTTCATTACATTTTCATAACTAGCTGCTGCCCACGACTTCGTCTACGTGTGGGTGATATAGAAATGCCTTAATACAACTGATGAGCAAGTAGGTTACTAACAGTCGGTACTAAGATTTTAATGTGGATGTGTGATCATTTATCTATCTGATATAATTTCATTACATAAAAAAAATATGACTTGTGTTACTTTGATGCCTTAGAGCTCCTGCAATATTTTCTGCACAATTTCTTGAATTGACGTCCCATTTGCCATGCCGTCAAAAAAACCGTGACGCCATATTCACGGCACGTGTTTATCGCAACCCATACAAAACTGACCGCCGTCTACGTACGGTGAATTTACCGCAAATTCTTACGGCAGAAAAAACGTGTGAACAAGATGCCTTACAAAGTATAGACCAACAAGAGATGTAGGTGTGTCTTCAATACTTAATGTAAGGAAAATAAGTCTATTATGACAAATATTTTCCGCGTCAAGTGTTTCCCGGATAGTTACCGTTTAAACCTTAACGTGACGTGTACTTCTGTCATCTGTGGTTCTACGTCATCTGTGGTGAACAATGTTTAGGTGCTTAGGGAAATGCCTGGTATTGCCTATTAGGGCCAAGTTTCTTTTCACGGTAGTACAAAAGAAATTTTCGAACTTACTTAATAGAAATTAGAGCATGTTTTTCAGTGCTTAATTCTTTTTTTGGAATCAAGACAGGAGGCAATGTTTCGGCAGCTCAGTGACTTCTTAGAAAGTCAGAGATTAGATTCAAAATCAAAAAGCATTAAATCGAAGTAGGGTGAAAAACAACATTATTCAAACGTCTTAAATATTTACATATACCTTACTATCTAATCTAATACTCTAATACATATGAAATAAATATTAAAATACGGCATCAAAAAACTCCTCTTCATCGCTGCCCACTGGAAGCGTACCCAAGAGGCTGGCAGCATTGCCACGTTGAATGGCAATGCTTATTTTTTGTCCAAAGTAGAAACCAGCCCTTGGGTCGCTTGAAGTGTCAGCAAGCCGCTTAGCTAATTCCTTAAAAACGAGGTGAGCACTTGGACCCCACGGCCAACGTCTTATTACATGAGACTGCCCCAAAAACTCTTACCCTTCACCGCTTCCTATGTGTTTCTGCTGGGCAAAGTGGCGCAACAAAGTCCCCAGCAACATTGAATTCAGTTCTGTGCCTTTAAGCAACAGTTGTACTGTCACAAAAGGCTGATCATATTAAGAGCCCTTTTATAAATAGTTAACGACTCATATATTGTGTAACATAAAATGAAGCGGTATTATTTTTTTATCTCTACATATATTTACAGTATCGCCGATACATCACACTAGAAAATCACTTTCGTAACTATGAATTCCAGTGCAGAACAATTTCAGCCCGCTTAAATCCTAGAAGTACATAATACCAACACCATGTGTGATAATAAGCGGCAAGTACTTGGCTCGGCTGCAAGTGCTATCAGTGCATATCTGGGGTCATTGACCGGGTTGCATCACGTCGCATCGCTCGCGTCGCGGGTGTGTAGGAAAACCCACGGCGCTCGGGATTACCATGGAGGAGCGGTAGAATGCTGCTTTTCTAAGCGCGAGTGAAATTGATCATAGAAATTAATTAGAATTTTTAAAGCGATTATGTTTTATGGTACTAGTAGGGGTCGCGTAAAGTTATCTGTAAAAAAAACAAAATGTTTTAATAACTTATAGCCTTCAACTGTCAAACACGTTTCACGAATTAAAACCCACGCTGGTGTGAATGTCCAGCAATGATATGATGACACGTAATAATAATGTTAAATTAATTCGCCATAAAAACTAAAACGTGATAAAAACCAATTCGAACTGGTTATTGACACGTTACAAAACGTGAAGTTAATTATTCAAAAAAAGTTTGATTATTATATTTAACATAACAGGTATTTGTTTACTCATCACCAATTTGTAACCAGTACACCTGAACTTAAACAAAAACAAAATTGCTAAATTGAATCAATTGTAGTAGTTATGTTAATTCCCTAGCGCCATTTTAGCGGCAGCCCTGCGCAAACGCACCTTACATAGGCGCACGCGACCATTCACGTTTGACAGACCTACTTACAAATGGACTTATTAAGCTTAGTTAGCGAATACAATTTTATTATTTATGCACCTCGTTCTTAGTTTGCTACCATGAATAATATAAGTAGGTACAAATTGTTAATTTATGCTAACCCGTTATACATTAGAATTAAGCAATAGAAAGAAGTAGTTACTACCCAATAAAGCCCCAATAAACTTTAAACAGTCGACCTTTGACTATGATCAACTGCCTAGCCTTTTCCCAACCAGACCTTTATATGGAGCGACTGTCTATCTGACCTCCTCAACTCAATTACCATGAACAACCTAGACTGGTTCTCAGTTTTACTAGCCGTGAGGTCCTAAGAGGTACAAATGACAGCCAGAATCCATCTTTGACGTGTCTTCCTTTGGAAGTTGCTATGACTATGATACAGGCTCTTATATCGTGCTGTATAATATCAATAAACACACCATTATAATCCAATGGGTAAAGTCCCATTATAAAAACATTAAAAACTAGTAGAATGATACACGCGCTCACTATGATAATTGCGTACTTGCAATTAAGTGCAGTGTTATTGTTTACCTCTGTTTACATTATTATGTAGTTAGATTTTAAGACAAGAAACTAGTAACTATTATAGTTGTTTTTTGTTTTTGGTGGGGAGTGCACGTTCACTATTCGATATGCATCTCCTCTTAACACATGGAACTATTGTAACTACTGCTAAGAAGGCAAGTACCTAGGGATGACAGTCAATTATCTCTCATAGGCACGATCGTATGCATTCCTATCCACTAAATAAAATACTAGCTGTTCCCCGCAACTACATACATCCCGTGCCAAAACAAAGAAAAAACTGCTTCTCACAGTGAAAGATTTTTTCAGACCAATTCAGTAGTTTCGGACTTTTTAAAGTACAAATAAAAATTTCTTCTTATGTATATTTTATCTACACACATCAAAAGTGTCTAGGGATCAACATATATTTTTGCAATAACTTTTCTCCTGATTGATATTAATTAAAATTTTCTTTAAGGATTCATCAAATAAAGTGTTTTCGTTTGTCACAGTAACGATAAACCAAGTCACCTTTGCATTAATAAAGAAATTTGCCATTTTCCTAATAAAGGGATTTTTGACATTTGAACCACTAACACAAAAGTTTGAAAAAAAGACTGAAATAACAGTTTTCTTTAAAATTTTATTGGGTAACTTAAACAATTAATAATCCGTGTTTCTACCGCGAACACTAACAACACAAGAACATCGGTTTGGCATACTCAAAATGAGTTCATCCAAATCACGCTGTGGAATGGCCGCCCATGTTCGTTGCAACAACAAAAAACCGGCCAAGTGCGAGTCGGACTCGCGCACGAAGGGTCCGTACCATTATCTTGCTTTCTTGCTTGCGGTTTCCAAAAAATTGCTATATCTCAAAGACTGCTGTCACTGTACCACATTCAAAATAATTTTCCTCGAAAGTTTATGTAGAGTTCTACTTTTGAGATTTTTTTCATATTTTCTAAACTTGCTGTTCAAAAGTTAGAGGGGGGGGGATGCCTATTTTTCGGCTTTTGGAGCAATTATTTCCGAAACTATTAACATAATCAAAAAATGATTTCAGTAAACCCCTATTCATTTTAAAATACCTATCCAATGATATATCACACATTAGGGTTGAAATGAAAAAAAAAACACGCCCCACTTTACGTGTAGGGGAGGCACCCTAATAAAACATTTTTTCCCACTTTTTATTTTTGCACTTTGTCGGCGTGGTTGATTTACATATTGGTACCAAATTTCAGCTTTCTCGCGCTAACAGTCTCTGAGATTATCCGCGGACGGACAGACGGACGGACGGACAGACAGACATGGCGAAACTATAAGGGTTCCTAGTTTACTACGGAACCCTAAAAA
>NWSH02000019.1:393299-405576 GCA_002382865.2 Heliothis virescens | reverse complement strand
TATATAGAAGAATATAGAAGACTACTCGACGCACCCGGATAAAAAGAAACCTATAGCCTTCCTTGATAAATAAGCTATCCAATTCCGTTCAAACAAACAAACTCTTCGGCTTTATAATATTAGTATAGATTAAATACTCTTAATCAACAACATTATTTACTATTTATTTGGAGAAAGATTAATATTATTACGTTGATACAACTCTTAACAAATAATGCATTCATTTCCACCAAAGATTACCATAAAAACGGTTCTAGAGAGTTAATCTTATAAGATAGACATATACTGTCGCGGACATTTTTTTAGCTCATTTCAAGAGGAATAATTCTTTCGTACATATATTTTTGGTATCTTGAACCGTTTTTGCAGCGCACGCAACGAAAGCCCTCAAGGATGAATAATTTTTCCCGTTTTTTCCACATTTTCCTTTATTTCTTCGCTCCTAATAGTTGCAGCGTGATGTTATATAGCCTAAAGCCTTCCTCGATAAATAGGCTATCTAACACTGAAAGAATTTTTCAAATCGGACCAGTAGTTCCTGAGATTAGCGCGTNGCCTTCCTCGATAAATAGGCTATCTAACACTGAAAGAATTTTTCAAATCGGACCAGTAGTTCCTGAGATTAGCGCGTTCAAACAAACAAACAAACAAACAAACAAACTCTTCAGCTTTATAATATTAGTATAGATAACTGTCACTGGCACTCTTATGAGAACAAACAAGATAGACCCATAAGAGTAATGGCAAAGAAATTACCCTCTTCGTGTGCAGCAAAACAAATTGTAGAAGATTTGGCATCACAGGGCTACAAAATACAAGATGCTGTAAATAAATTGAGCTGGAGAAATGAAGAGCCGCTTAACATGTTCATGCTATTATTTGACAGGAATGAAGATGTTAATAGGATCTACAACATCAAGACTATATTAGGTTGTAAAGTTGACATTCAATCATTAAAAACTTCAAAGCTATTACCACAAAAGATGTCCAGCATATGGACATACCCAGAAATATTGTTCTAAAGAACCTAACTGCGGCAAACACTTAACTGAGATTGTACGAAGCCAACAGACACCAAACCTAAATGTGTTCACTGTGGTGAAGCACACTGTAGACGACGCAATCACCCAATTCAGGGGGGAGGTTTTAATTATTTTTATATGTAAACTTTCTTTCTATTTCTATCTATTTTGAGTAAAACATATTTGTCAATTTAGTCAACCGCTGTCACCTCGTTGCTATTGCACATTCTTCCAAAATAATAAATTTATCCAACATCGGCATCGGCACAAAGAGTATCATTTTCTACTATCGTCGAATTTCGCACCTATGGTTGCGCACGTATTCTATACACACCCTATAGAGGATGTGTTGAGGTTCTCTGCAGTCTGTTCTCTTCTGTAGCTGCCGAGCCAGTACAGCACACAGTTCTAGGAAGGTGGGATGGCGCAATAGTGTCGACGCATGTTGCGTTCACACTCAAGTTCTACCCATCTTCCACGGAAATAACGACTCTTGCCATCGTCGCGTGCCAAGCCGTTTGGTTCTAATACAGCTGGAACACCGACGGCGATAAGAGCGCGACGGATTATGTCATTGATATTCGCATGACGTGGTATGCGGCCCGCACTCCGGCAGGATAAGCCGTGGTATCCGAGACTGTTGACAGCTTCACCACTGTGGCAGTGATGAGGAGAGCAGCATGAGGCGCCCAGACGCAGGCAGCAAGCCTAAAAGTGGTGTCATCAAACATGGTGCATCCATCTCTTTATATCTATGGTCGTCTTGGTAACATTTTACATGAAATGTTTTTGGTGGGATTTGTATTTGTACACTATTATCATGCGACCAAAACGTGGTTTACTGTGGCATAACATTTATTACAATAGCGAAATGTCCCACGACTTTTGTGAATCATGAAAGTTTTTGATGACTAGTCTAGCTCGCTTTAATACCTACGAGTAATTCGAAAATGACGGTGCTGTGACTAACGCGCCCGTATGTCCCGTTATGTTGCTGGGACGTCTGACAATGACGATGAGGATACCATGCCACTATTATTTTAAAACCGGCGACACATTTTGCTGAACCAACTTACCAAAAAAAATTCATCGTCAGAGTTCCTGGTTTTTAAGTCTGAAGTTTGTAATGAAATTGCTCGCTTTTTTTTTCAATTTTTGCCGGGCCACCTTAACTACATACCTTTTTACATACCTATTTCACATGATAACGGGTTCTTTTACATGCTGCTAATAAATACATCACTATCATATCATCGTCTGCCTAGCCTTTTCCTAAGATCTCTGTATAGTCTAACCAGGTTAGTTACATATATACTTATGATATAATTATTAATAGGATCGCCCTTATGTTATATTTGGAGTTAATACTCTGAACGTAGCGAAAAACATTGACTAGTTATTCCTGCGACTTCACCCGCTCGCTGTACTATTGTGTACCTACTTGACCTTTGAACCAGCTACCTATGTTCACAACTCTTACTGCGGAATTCGATAATCTATCTATATCTAGATTTACCTACTGTGGATGGAATTTTGACATTAACCCCATACAAGTAATGTCAGATTCCTATCTCTAGTAACTAAATCAACAGATAGAGTATTGGGAACGAACGTTAGAGGTCTTAGCGTATTGATCACCTGCATGTGGTGTACCCTGCTGAAAAAAAAAAAACAGACGAGGCTCTGGCGACCACCACAAAGCACCAAGTAGGGTATTAAATCCCTTGCTTGGAGATGGACAGCAGCACGTCCCAAGCTAAAAGTATCCCACACTCACCAACACGCATGCCCAGTGCGGTGAGTATAAGCAAATGCCCCCAGCTTGGGAGCGGCCTTTATCCAGCAGTGGGCGTTTAACGAACAAACAAACTTTTCAATTAGTAGATGTATACAGTTTACACGTGGTATAACCCAGATCAATCTTTTACACGAGGCTCCTGAAATACTCCGTGAATACACCCGATGTAGGATGTCCACGTGTCACGCTTTATTGCGGAAAAAATTGGATTTTTGACGTTATTATAATTTAAAATATGCAAATGGTATTTCAGAAATAATTGGAGAAAACCACTCTACTAAAATTTTACGTATTTTCAGATTAGGTAAACTAATATATCATCGTGGTGGCCTATCCGTTAAGGCACTCTCTGGCACAAATCTACAGGTTTGACTCCAAGTCAGAAAAGTACCACTGAAATTTTTCTAGGTTACATACATGTATTTTATTTTTTTATTATTAAAAGGTAAAAAAGAAACATCGCTGAGAAAACCTAGATTTTATAGTTCTAAATGTATGAAATGAATTATGTATCTCACAATAAAAACATTCAGCTGTATGGTTGTACATACATACCCTAAAGATGGTCGATGGGACGGGAAGTAATTATGCGTAAGTACCTAGTCCTCATTTCGATAATTATGACCTTTAAAGTATGAACTCAAATAGTTTAATATTATACAAAAATATACAACAGTAAAATATTAAAACTTTAACTTGGCCATACAAAGCACTATTTGCCATAAAGTTGTACCAAAATAACATATTATCAAAGCCATTGTTTTTAATACAATAGAACAAATAAATAGGTAACACCTATCAGCTATTCGATACAATGTCGTGGTCAAATATACCCAGACCACTGTTAATGACGCCTACAGACACGTAAATGATATCATTATGTTGTACGTTCAGAATAAATTCTAAATTGTTGGCACCTAAAAAGACCGGTCAAATGTATTTAAAAATCAACGCAAGGATTCAGTGTATAACTTTGAAATTTCAGCCAAATACAATAAACGAATAGTAATACTTTACGTAAACGATACGACTTAAATATCATGTAGGTACTAAAGTCAAAATTAATTTAAACTTTCGTTATGTTTGATAGTGGCTCATTTCTATAACCTATTTACCAGTTGCTCTGCAATTAGAGTTGGAAAAACATAATACATGTGGAGTTTATGTCAAAATTCAATATCTAAACGCAAATCAACGGATAGATAGTTTAAATAAATCCATAGTACCTATCAAGCTCGATCTATTATGAGTCGCATTTATAACGAGTACTGCTTGAATCCGTAGAATAAAATATAATCATTAATTAAATAACGATCCGTATCGGGGGCTTCGGCCACAGATGCCTCGACCACTGGGGGCCCTCAGCCACGGGGACTCATTCCACTATACTCATGAACTGCGCACGAGTAAATCACGAATTACCAACTACACGACCAACTGCAACAAATACTAACCACAATTTTAAAATTTCTTATTATTTTCCTTTACCCAATTTAATTAAATGTTTTGTGTTTGCAACTAAATGAGCATTTACTGAAGGAAAACCAGCGAAGTTTCACCAGTTGGGTAGAAGAACTGATTCTAATATAATTATTCATATCTGTGTCTAGTGGTTATTAATGGCCGTAACACTGAATCTACACGCGGTATTTCCTAGTCATTAGGATTTTGCAGTATGTTTTACGTCATATTTTAAAAGTCAGGGTCAATAATTAAGCTTGCATCGTTAAACTGGTCTTCAGAGGAGGCTTTGGGATTTAAAATTCTGATATTGGATTTTAGTAATTAGATTAATTAATTTAATTCTACGTCTAAAATATGAGTAAGAAACTAAGAGCAATTACCGCCAATGATTTTTATTCAATTTTTTAAATTAATTTAATGATAAATTAATTTTATTCAGATATTACAATCCATATTGTTAAGACATGAAAAGCTTATAAACTAGTATTAATACACACACTTTTTTCAACTAGTAAATTGAAATTACGATATGTCCGGAAAATAATAATTGTATTATTGAGTAAGTGCCTTTAACTGCCGTCGGTCCCAGACATAATAAAAAAAACTATTATTCGTCCACACTTGGCTATCAACGTGTAAAATATTATTTTTTTCTCAATCCTTTTTTTCTTTGGTCGGAAAATTGGGTTAGTAAAAACCATTTTACAGTGCTAACATAAACGAGATAAAAAAAAAACTTGTCTAATATATTAAATAGTTTTTGAAGTTAATTAAAAGTTTTTATACAAAACGATAAGATGCGATAGTGTAACACATCCGTTTTCCTTCCCTGAACCCCTACGTAGTAGCAGTAGTAGATCGCAATTATATGTTGATTACACAATCGCCAGAACTTCTATGAACGTCATCACGCCACCGAGAACTTTGAGTTTCCTTAAATTAGAAACTGATATTTTTTTAAATAATAAACAAGGTTATAAGGAGGCACTTTGCGAGGCTCCAAGTGTACACAAAGTCGGCCCCGGTGCTATGGAGCTCCAGAGGGAACACATGTAGGTTTTAGTCAACAAAAGTCTGACACACCCTCGGACTGCACCAAAGCGGACCATTTGATGATTAGCCACAGAAATGCATATATAAAAAGGCAGTTTGAATAAAGCATTGGATGCAAAAATTTTGACTTCAAGAAAGTTCATTTCTCTCAATCTCTGACCGCTGGTACTGCCATGGGACCTTCGTATCGCCTTCATGTCGGATTGCTGGTAAGAACGTATTCAGTGAATTCTCCTTTTCAAAAATCTTTCTACGCAAACAAGAATTAGCCTATTCTATAATGTGTGACATAAAATGGTGAGTAAACCCACATCACTAAGATCACATCATCAGTAGTTGTGGTACATTTTCCCTTTCTCTGTAGTGTGGCAAATATTACAATTTATATAGAAGGAAACTGAAGTGAATTACTCTGAAATGAAATGCCCACAAGTCGCAAAATGTGCATACCTTTTATTCGCTGACGTCAGCGAAAATCCACGAACCCTTTGACGCATCAATGAACAAAACATAGGTATTCTAACGGTACATATGGCTATTAAAGAAAAGCTGAACTTTTCACATCATCATCAACCTTTGTTCTTCTGTCTCTTCTCACACAGAGAAGGATTGAGGATTAATCACCACGCTTGCTCACGGCGGAGGGGCGATTCAGTTGAAAAAAATGTCACAATATATTGTTGAATTATGAAAATCTAGAAAAATTACAGTTTAAGCAGAACGTCAATCGAAAAGCGACCGTACGTGGACAGCATAAGTCAACAATTGCATTGTCTGATATAGGGAAATGAGTTTAACTGTTAGGTAAAGCTGTCTACTTTTTAATCATTGGTTAGTTTGTAAGACCGTTAAGTATTACCGACTCCACCAATCACAAGGTTTAAAATCTTACTCTTGCTTTCCCTGAGTAATTTTTGGCTTAAGCTCCGCCCACTATTTCTGTGAAATGCAAATGCTGTTAGCAAGATTACCACAGCAAATATCAGCATGGGTCAAACACAATGTAAGTTTTTTTGGTTTTACCTACAAGGAGTCTGAAACCATAGGTGGTGTTACGATCTTACGCTTGGACCTTCAAGTCAATCTTTTCCTCATAGATATTTCTGTCTTTCGGTGATATCTAATTTTTTTAAAGAAAACTAATAACCAACTCTCAGGTAAAATTATTAACAAGGCGCTTAGTAACGCGCTAAGGCGCAGTAAAATGACCTACGCAGTTTCAAACAGGCATATGGTCGAGCACCATCAATATTGATACCTCGTCATAAATTAAACAGGCCTTACGTTTTAGAAATCAAAAACCTGATAAAAGACCGGTTTCCAAAATGGTTATTTGAGTTTTGGGTTTTTGCTGCGAACAATATTTTATTGTTTTTGCTGCACGACCTTCAGTCTCGACTGGCTACTAAATGAAGCTTCTTATGATGTTTCATTACGGTTTGCGATGTAAGCTAAGATGTAAGATGTAATTTGCTTTAAGCATAGCTGATAGTTATACGTTGATTATACTATACAGTTCGTAGTTAAGTATGGAAGAATTAATGTAATATAACAAATACAAAGATAATTTCTGTCTGTCTGCGCGGCTTTCATGCCAAAACTACTGAACCAATTAAAACAAAATTATGCTTTCATAAATAGTCTAAAAGGTAAGGTAGACCATAAAACTAGTTAAATACATGTAGTAGATTACAAAAAAATACTAAATCATCTTTACCACAAAACATAACGACTCTTCATATCAGCCTATAAGTTTTTCTCTTTTAGTTTTATTAGGGCCCACAAGCTCTTTATAAAAATTACCATAAGACGAAGAACGACAAAACCTCAAAAACAAAAAGCTTGGAATTATTATTAAAAACTGAATAAATAACAATATGACCTTTGACTTAACAATTAAGCTCTACGTGTGAACTTTTAAATTCAAAAGACGCCATAGTTTTCGTAAACAAGATCAACTGCGCATGTACAAGGACTACATAACACCAAAGAGAAAAAACACATCAACCATGATGAAATGACTCATTTAATAACGTCAGAGGTAAAAGTCATATTCAAAAGACGTCGAATGATGACTATTTAATTAAAATTGCTGTTTAATGATGTCAGTATACATAATAGTTTAAATTTGTCCTCCCAACGTTTTGTTACGAATATGTTAAAGGAGCTATTTGTACGGTCCTGCGCAATGACACCGGTACTGACCGAGTTTTATCGTAAAGCTAATTTTACCCTAGGACCTACATATAAAAGTAAACTTAACTATTTTTACTAATTTCTATGAAATGTGCACGTGCATTGTAAACTTTGTCAGTTTTAAATATTTTGGGTACATGGTTGTGGCTGGATTTGAAGTCAATATATTATTATGTTCTGACTTATATTGATTTTGAGCCATTTGATTCTTTGAATATTATTTCAGCTTGTGTGATCTAATACTGACCATTGAATCTTCACACGAAACTAATTATGATTTCACTCATACGCAAGAACAACAAGCAAGCTTTTAAATATAAGGTCTTTATTTAAAAACCCTCATCATCTGCCTAGCCTTTTTCCAACTATTTTTGGGGTCGGCTTCCAGTCTAACCGGATGCAGCTGAGAACCAGAGTTTTACATGGAGCCACTGCCTGTCTGACCTCCACAACCCAGTTACCTGGGCAACCTGGGCACGCCTTTTGGTAAGACTGGTTGTCAGGACTTTCTGGCTTCTGACTACCCGTAACGACTGCCAAAGATGTTCAAATGACAGCCGGGACCCACTGTTTATCGTGCCTTCTGAAATACGTAAGAACTCGTTATGAAAAGATGGTCTTATTTAAAACCCTCATTAAACGATAATCAATAATATCTCACTGCATTTAAATTACACATTCTCTAATCTCACCACCCAAACAAAACAAAACACAAACAATTTTCAAACCTTTTTTGCCAAAAGTGGTTTTAAAATCTTAGGGGTCAAACCAGCTTGAGATATTGCATGTCATTGATATACATATATGCAAAGTTTATGATGTTAAGTGTGTACCAGTCTAACCTGCCGCTGGTTAGCCCTGAGTGTGTTGCACTGTAGTCTCATCATTTTCGGTCGAGTCATTAATTTTCATTTCATAATATGTTGGTATTTTATGCGTACAAATGTTGAGCTGCGGTTTTACCTGAGTGTCGTACTATATACTTGTGTATTGCTTCAATATTAACAATTGTTTGGGTCTATGTTGATTGGTAAATCCTTGTTTACAACGATGATCTTAATTTCTATTACGCGTGTAACATTAATGGACCTTCCTTAAATTTATAAGTAGGTAAAATACTCTTGAATGGATTGTATGGTTTCCTCGAATTTATATATTAACTGTAGCTTTTGTTTAAATTGTAGGAATATTCGTTAGTTACGAACAAATGGCCAAGCAAACGCAACTGCGAACTTACGCTGGATTTCTATAACCTATCCATCAATTATTTTGCGATTAGATATTTAATTTTGACAATAAACTCCAGATAATTATGTCAAACAATCTATGATCGCAAAACGACAGATATATAGGTTATAGGCATCGGCGTTGGTTTTATAACCTATAGGTAGCCTATACATCCTATCCCTAGGTGTTCCACTATTTTTCCTTCCTCATTTCCGTAAGAACCTGTAGAATATCACTTATCTGAAGAGAACACGCATAAACAGGGTGATTCACAATGGACGGACACTTAACTTGCCGCCGCGCCGTCGCGAAGGTCGCACTTTGAAAAATTCTACAACTTACAAAAAGTGGTTTTCGTTAAGGTGTAGTCACCACGGATATTTTTTCATATTTACTTTTGATCTAAAAATAATTTTATTTAATACAAAAGTATATTATAGATAGCATACTTACTATGTGTGCTAAATATGCCAAAGCTGAAGAGTCTGTTTGCTTCTTTGAACAAGCTAATGTCAGGAACAACTGAGCCGATTTAAAAAATCCTTCAGGGCCAGATAGTTCATTTATCGAGTAAGTCTGTAGAGTAGGTACTTTTAACCCGTCCAGAGAGCAGTTCCTTTAGGAAGCAAGTAACACCACTGGGGGAAGCTTGTCATGGATATAATGCTGAAGCGGATAATAGAGATTCTTTTACCGAAAAATTTGCAGGTTTAATTTCTCTTTTTACACTTTTCTTGCTTAATAAGTACTTAATGGAATAAATCGCTCTTCAACTACATCGAAGATAACACGTGTTTCAGCTTAATTACACGAGATGCTATAGGTACACATATGCATTCCACAATAAAATAATAGAGTACAAGTAACAGGATAGAATTATAATATCCTCTTATAATCTCCAGCACATGGTATGGCATGTGTGTATATCAAATAGGATTTAATAAAAGTGGAAAAGCTGTAAGAATTTATACAGCTGTCAATTCAAAACTTACAAAAGGAACTAAGGTTTAATAATGACCAAACGATATAACACTGCCTTAATCAATGGAATATTCCAGAATTTTCCGAAATCGCTTCCTCGTGTAAGAAATATTCCTGAGATCTAAAACATTTTATAATAGATCAAAATCTTCTTATCGGCCGTAATTAATTTGCAAAAATAACCTTTTTTTCGACCCCCTAATACCTTACGTCACGGGGTAGCTATTACGTAGGAACTTGCACGTGCCAGTATAAATAGTAGCAAATGAATGTACTCAGGCCAAACTTCCATCAACGGGAAAACCTCTTCTATTAATTTCATTACATTTCATATCTAACAAAGCGGAGTATAACTGACCTTAATTAGATGTCAAAATAATATTTCACAAAAGATGTTCTCATTTGGTATTATTCGACACGTGTAACTTTGGCTCGTACTTGAAGTACGGAAGGTCTCGCCGCCGATCGATCGGTGTTGTACCTAAACCTGCGTTTTACTTGGCAAGGATTTTAGGAGTCTGAAGGACCTTTTCTTTGGTGGGAAATCATCAAATGACTCACAGCGGGTGCAGCGTGAGGGAGTGTTACACTTTTACTGATTAAAACCTACCAAGTGCTTTCTGGGGTCCTTTATATACCAGGGCCGCGGTAACTTAATGAAAAGGCCTTGAAAATGAATATCACAAATGATGGTAAATTATGTTAAAGACATTTTGTAGATTCCTCGATAAGTGTCTGGAAAAAAAAGAACTAAACTTTTCTGTTGTTTGGTAGGTACTATAAAAAAAAAACTCAAATATCCCTAAAAAACTCTTTACATATAAACACGCCAGCTATTTCAACCAGGGGAGGAACATAACATGCTCAACTGTAATAAATCTCTTGTAAAAATATGCGGAAATCACCATTATATAGGTACACCTCTGCAGGTACCACTCGCACTGCTGATTTTTGCTTCAAGGGACATTCCCCGACTATCATAAAAGATCACTTATACTTTATTGATGAAATACTACTTTATAACACTGTTTAATTAAAAAATTAAGTGCACGCAATTAAAATTCTTTTTACATACTGTTTGCACTTATAGCGGCAAAATTCACATCAGAAACAATGGTTATAAAAAATCCAACAACAAAATGTACTTATAAATTCATCTCGTACAAAAATACAGCAAATTGTATATATAAATATGTATTTATGCCAACTTATGTCTATACCTAAAGCAAGCGTTGTGAACGAGACCTTACTTTAAATTGCTGTCTAGGAATCCAAAAATTGTAGAACATGTATAGTCAATTTAGATTTTCAACTTTATGATGGTCACGTTTTGAAAAATTAGGCTTTTTGTTGTGACGTACAGACAACACTTGAAACTAACTATTGTTTCGTTTATTTACATAATTATACAATCTGTAATCTAGGTATACCTTTCAGCATTTGAAAAACATGCATTGATGACGCAGTGGCTAAATAGTCCACTTTTATGCAGAACAGTAAAATAGTTTTCCTTGCCGAATCGAATTTAAAAGAGCCTTCGAACCTTATCGTCGGCCCAAAGTTTGATCGGGCCCATAATCAGAATAGAGCTGTAATTATAGTCCATACATTGGAAGGATCAGGTCTGGTCAGTAGCCGATACATTATTTACCTCCAAAGAAACAGTAAGCTAATTATGAGCTACTGGCTTCTGCCCGCGTAAAACTTGAAATCCCGTTTTTTCCCGTTCCCGTGGGAATTTTGGGAAATCCTTTCTTATCTCACGTGAGAGTCTTAAGATGAACCTCTGTGCAAAATTTCAGCAAAATTTTTTACAGATTGACCGGTTTGGGCCCTGCGTTGATGAGTCAGTGAATGAGTCATGACTTTGATTTTTATATGTAAATAATGTTGGCAAGCCCTGACAAGAAGATGCGCACTCGGACCCCACAGCCTGAGAGTTTCAACCCCAAACAGCTCAAAAATTTAAATAATTATAAGCTTCAATTAATTTAAATTGAAGCTTATAATTATTCAATTGTTAAATCCCCAGAAGATAATTTACTCGTACACGTGCCAAAATATTTTTCACCGAAATACAGATCAATTGCGTTTGAAAATGCCATCAGTATCGAAGTGAAGTTTCCTTGTCCCTTTGACAAGAGCATTAGTACTTATGATTACATATTGGTAATCTATTCTATATATCTATATCTATATATCTATATCTATATTCTATATATATATATATATATACATATAATAAAACAATAAAAAAAACGTGTCTGTACATTTCATATTTTTACAAAACGAAATATATAGGGTTATTAGAAATTGAAAGAAGAGTAAGAATTCGAAAAAAAAATTTTGTCTGTTTGTATGTTTGAATGTTTGTTTGTTTGTTTGTTTGTTTGTCTGTTTGCACACGCTAATCTCAGGATCCACTGGACGGATTTAGATGAAACTTGGCAGACATATAGCTTATATATCAGAATAACATATAGGCTATATTTTTTTTGGAAATTCGCTCTTTAAGGGGGTAAAAAGGAGGGGGTAA
>NWSH02000019.1:369454-382330 GCA_002382865.2 Heliothis virescens | reverse complement strand
GACAGACAGACAGACAGACAGACAGACAGACATGACGAATCTATAAGGGTTCCGTTTTTTGCCATTCGGCTACGGAACCCTAAAAAAATGAATTTATTCAAGAACTACCTCCCTACAAATAACTTATCTTGAGGTCTCCATTAATCACTGCAGCAGCTACGTTACACGTTCCAAACACTATTAATATACATACATACTAGAATACATTGATTATAATTAATTGTTGCATTGCATATAGGTACATAATTATAAATAAGTGATTACATATGTATTGTTACGTGCTTTACATATAAAGCGTTTCATTTAATTCCTGCGTTTTGATGCGGCATCTTATGGAATTTCTTTCATCTGGCATCTAAATCTAGAAAATAAAATATCATGTTTTATTTGTCCATTATTAGTATTTTTTTATACGTAAAAAGCTACATTAATTCTACATACCATATCCATCAAAATTCCTTAATTGTTGATAGTTCTATAAACCGCCGCGGTAACTCTTTCGAAGTATCCCGGAACCCATAGTTTTTAGTCATACTTTCCAATCCAATTAGTACATTACAGTCAATAGGTAAGTGAACTAAAATACTTGTGAACTTATTTTTACATATACTTAATATTACTAAGAGGAAAGATTTGTAAGAAATTGGCTCTCGTAATTAAATACTCATTAATCAATCAATAATTTTAAAATTAATGAATTTCGCTGTCGCGAGGATAGTCTAGTAGGAAAACAGAGAAAGATTTTTTTGTAACTTAGGCTATATTTTGACCCGATACGGAAAGACGTTCACCTGGGACAAGGGTGAAACTAAAGAAAATAGTTAATTAACCAATAACAATGCTATGTAATGACGCCATAATGTCGATCATCCACCATAATGCGCACTAGGATAAACACGGTCACCACGAGTCACCATAACCGACCATAGCAACACATTTTCCTGTTGCTTTACCTCAAAACACCGCTAAGGACATTGCATCCCTATAAAATTGCACAAATTATTTAAATAATATTTCTTTCATACTGACCAGTACCGACATTTTCCTCGTGACTATATTAATATGTAGTAAACAGGTATGCTTGGATTGTACCTACGGGTAATGAAGCGCATGCGTCGTTATGTAATCTTAATTAATTGTCTGTCTGTATGTCAATTACAGGTCTACTATAGTATGGTTAATTCAAAGAGGTAAACTTGGTTACTGCGTAAAAGCTTGTTTTTAAACTTTCATAGAGAAACAGTTCAAGGTTTCAAATTCGACTTAATAAAGTTAAATATACTGTAGTGTTGCGACCTACTTTTAATATTGTGTAAATACGTTGTAAATAAATTGTTTTTAATCTTCTTGTGTATAATTTTGAATTTGAAAAGTGTCACTGCCTATTGATTAACTGGTGTGAATAAATTAAATGTCGAGTGTTAGAAACCATTAAAAGAACCTCAAAAAGAAAACAAAAAAGCACATTTTGAGTAGCATAAACAGAAATCCACGAACACCATGAAAATTTGTACTTTTCTTAGAATCCTTCGTCTCGCCGCACGACCTTCACCAAGGCAGTACAGACTTCAGCACATGAGCCTACCTCGATCTGTCAAACTTCAATAGATTTTCAACCTTATCACAATAGTGGAAGGTTAATGTTCGATTGTCAAAGACAGATTCAGGTAGGTTGACTTGCTGGCGTGTGTACTGCTCGGAGTTGTAATGTTTTGGTTAGAGAGTTCAGGTAGATGCACGTGATCCAATGTTTGTGTTGTGGAGCCCGTGGAGGAAGTGTTTACCTGAACAATTTGCCTTGAAGCCTTATATTAAACTTGTATTTGGTGTACTTTTTTGTAAAAGAATGTCGGAATCGGAAGCCTAGGTTTTCAGCCTTTTTGACCTCGAAATAATTGTTCAACCCTATATCTTTTTCCGGTTTTCATCATTAGTCGTTACAAATTCAATGTTCGTATGTAAGTATGTGCAAGAATAGGTATTTGATGCTTTTTAGTCATAATTTTTAGTTTAAGCATTTTTAACAGGATAATTTTCAGTTAACAAATATTCACTATTCGAAAAAAGAATATATGACTAAAAAATTCAAAAATTAAGCAAAATGCAGTAAGTTCACTGTGTCACCACTTAACAGGACCCTGTTAAATTCAAATAGGGCGTAACACATTGAGAATAACTTAAGCTAGTTCATATTATGTAATATATAACTAGTTACCTATAATATAGATATATAGAAAACTGCCAACACCCACATATCTGTCATGTTGTTGATAGTACCAGTGCACATAGCGTTATGCAACACTTATGCGCTATTAGCGCGGCAGCTAATGTTTAGTTTAGCAATTTATATTTCTTACTAGTATATAAGGAAAATAGGAATTAACAAATGAAAAGTTTTGTTTCGAGTAATCTCCGCCTTGCAAATTCGAGTGGAATAAATTCTTCATTCAATCATAACCTGTTTTAAATCTATACTAATATTGTACAGCTAATTTGTTTATTTAAAATCTTAGAAACTACGGGTCCGATTTAAAAAAAAATCTTTTGGTGTTAGATAGCCCATGCATTGAGGAAGGTCATAGGCTACTTTTTTCTTGAGTGCGTGAAGAAATTCCCACGGATAGCGGGTGAAACTAAAAAATTCCTCCTTATCACTGAAGGGTTTACCTTGAAGCCAATTAAAAACCATTTTAAATGTCTAAATAAAAGTCACGAGTCATCTCTTTGTTATACCAATCAATTCCATCTCAAAAACGAACCTAAGATAATACCTATATGACACAAACCTGACGTGCTAAAATGCAAGGCTACCTGCATTCAAAAAGGTACAAAAATTGTACCTAAACTTGTTGTACAGACGACAGTAGGTCAACTTACCCGAATCAGTCAAATTTTACCAATCGAACATGAGCCTTCTGTTGTTGTGATAAGGTTCAAAATCTATTGCAGAAATTTGACAGGTTGTGGTAACTTGATGTACTGTTGTCTGTACCTTTACCGGTAATACAGGTATCAAGTCCAAGGTCATACGGTCACTGTCAAAACATTCACCTATATGTTTTAGTACCAAAAGGGCACTTTTGACAAACGTACATACTTTTGCACAGGTATATTAAAAGTGTGAGTCATGATATCGAAAATCTTCGCTAATACGCTCGGTGTAAAACGGACAGGAAAATAGTTCTTATGTATATTAAATAATATCTTATACTACGATGACTCATTTCTATCTACCTGTATTTTTAGTTTTTGTCGTCGAGATAATAATTTTACTATTTTATTAAATTAATAAAAAGAACTGGGTGGGGAAAAAATTGGTTTTCCTTAAAGCAGATTAATTCATTAAAATAATTAAAATTTTAGATACATTAGTCAACTTTAGGAATTTAATATAATCTTTGTAAAAAGGATCACACCCAGTTACTCCTATGGAGTATAATGCGGAGATCAGATGGCCGGTCAAAGTCAGTTGGGAAAACTACGCAGATAATGATGGATGACTATTGCGAACTCTTTTTATATAAAGATTTTATTTAAAGATGAATTATTCACTTCTCCACTGCTCTCCAACTAGGTATGACAGTAATAAGGTACTTCGCACAATCAAGTTTAGCACAATAACCAAAAACGAGTGTTTATTATGAAAACAAATACAAAAATGAATTGATGTCATTTTAGGTTGTATTGTAATATTTTTCGAGAAACCGATGTGATTGGACAGTTTAAACTGTTATTGGTAGGATTCAAAGAACACATTTTTTATTCCCGGATCTGATAAATCATTTAACATCAATTTAAGTCTCCCATGAAACTTCGTCGAAGTCTTAAATTGTATGTAAGTAGGTTAGTATTCAACAGATCGGGGAATCAGTTTTAATAAAAACTTAAGTTACTGGAAGGTTGCTCATAACTTACCCTACAAGTAAAATAAAAAGCTAATTAAAACTTTCCTTAAAGATAGCTGCTTTTGTAATTCTATTTACATGTCATTAGAATATGCATTGCAAATCGCTGCGCACACGCCGCACCGTTGCTAATTGCTTCGTCTTAACAACTGAATCATTTCATTTCCTATTACTCTCTATGAGAAGAGGGGAAGACTTTTAACTCTATGATGCAATTTCATCATTATCATCTGCCTAGTCTTTTCCCATTTATTTTAGGGTCGGCTTCCAATCTCACTGGATGCAGCTGAGTACCAGAGTTTTACATGGAGCGACTGCCTATCTGACCTCCACAACCCACCTGCCTGGGCAACCTGGTACTCTCTGATAAGACTAATTGTCAGACTTTCTGGCTTCTGACTACCCGTAACGACTGCTAAAGATGTCCAAATGGGAGCCGGGACCCACCAATTTATCGTCCCTTCCGATATATAAACGGATTGCTTTCATTGATATCAGAACCTTTCATGTCAAAGTCTAGATTACTCATTTACGGATGTCACCAACTCATTCTTTTATTTGTTTTTTATATTCCATTACCATGATCTTTTTCACCTCTGAAGCAGTATAATAAATACTTAAACTAATATGTTTTTCTAAAAGGTACCTAAAATACCTCATGCACCTAAAGTTACTACTAACTTACTCATTATTTACGGAGCTTTTTTCAACCACATAGTGCGCTCTATTCGTGGTTTTATTTGTTTCTATTCTACCTAATGATTCGGAACTAAAAACCTACGTTGTTTTTCAAAACCTCTTGATATAGCAGAGAATTGAAAGTTCTAGAGTTCTTGATCATCCTACCTTGATCATACTACCTACAACAATCGTAGATCTAGTATCAATTACGGCCTTTCAGTTCATAAAATAAACCTTGCCGTTCCGAACTTGTGTAGTAGGTAATTTCACGATCTTCAAATTAACTTTTTTTTTAACCACTCTGACGTTACCCACTTGATGCCTCGTGCATTTTATCGATTGAATCATCGCATATATGCCTGTCTGACATGTCCTGAACGAATATAATAAATTAACATTATTCACTCAAAGAATGCAACCTATAAAAACCGGCTTCAAGAAGTCCTTTCCAGTCCTTTGTATATCTACAAAGTGTTGTTCATGCATTGATTTACTTAGTATAGTAACATATTATACAGGTATATGTTAGTCATGTTCTAGTAATTAAGAGGGTGCTGAACGTTGCTAGCTCGCGGGCACTTATCAAGTGCTATTAAAATCATGTCTTATGTATGTATATTACAAGATATATTTAATGTATAGGTGTTGTATTATGTAATCTGTGGGAAGTAGTTGTTTATAGTGTAGTGGAGTATAGTTCAGGCTTTTTAGTTATGTAACTAGTTTTTAGGGGGCCGTACTCAAAGGGTAAAACGGGACTCTATTACTAAGACTTGACACTGTCCGTTTGTCCGTTTATGCGTCCGTTTGTCACCAGGCTGTATCTTGTGAACCATAATTGCTTGAAATCTAAAAAACTATAATAAAATAAGAATTTTAGGGCTACAAAACAAACGCCAAGACTTGGGTACCAACCCAAACAAACGTCATACAACAAACGTGTTTTTTTGTACGGAACCCTTCGTGCGCCATTCCGACTCGCACTTGGCCGGTTTTCTTAGTGAAAACGACTCGCCCATTGATTAACGGGGATGCTATACTGACACCCATTGTAAATATTCACTTGCCCTATTAACTAATTCTAATCTAAAATTAACAACTACAATATTATTATTTAGAACATCTTATGAATCATACACACGAATGGACTGTAAGATCATAAATCCAATCAAAGCAATTCGGTTTCACTCTCAATTAACATCTTAGTGACTCATCCTTTATCTTTAAAGAATATTTCTTTCCCACATAATTAAATGTATTAATAAAAAGATCAGATATAATCGTATGAAATACTAGCCACTGGTTTCTTCCTGAAGCTCATGTTTAATTCTGGTGTAGAAGCTGTATAACTGCCAAGTTTCATCAAAACCCATTCAGCAGTTTTGGAGTGGAAGAGGAACAAAATCAATACACACATACATACAAACTTTTGCGATATTAATATTGGTAGGATCTCTTCCTATCTCATACAAGACACACAGTCAACCAATCACAGCTCACCATGTTAGCTGAACCACGTGCACCCATTCAGTTAGATAAAGATTGCGCAACATTCCTGTGCCATGCGCACACAACCGAATGGGAAATCCTTTCTGATCGTATAACTGTTTTCGCTTCGTAGAACCTCCATTATCCTTGTATAACTCAAGGTCAACCAGATAACACTCGATTTTAATACTACCTTTTTAGGGTTCCCTTCGAATCAAAAAGCTTTTATTCTGTGATGTGTTAAATTTATGTTTGATTAGAATTAAAGTGCATGTGGTACCTATTAACAAGTCAGAATTTTACATAGGTTTAATATTTTAGGTAGGTACATATATAAAAGGTATGTTTTTTTTAAATTATATATTAATTTTATTCCAAGGCAATGACCAATTTTTTAGAGGTAAATATGCAAATTAAATAATGGATCACCCAAAAATCTTGAGCACCATCTAATTGCTAAAGATCTTCTATAATAAAAATTTATTAGCACATTTATTTGTATTATGTATGTAGCCTTAATTCCACTTAATACCCATTAAATGCATTGTCACAAAAAAAAACTTAAATGCAGCAAAAACGAAGATTCGATCGTTTCAAGACAAACAGATAAAAACTATCACACGATATTATAATATGACTAACCGACTGTGCAAAGTCATTACATTATTGATCATGAGGAAAACTGTAATTATCGATACAAAAACCATAATCTACGGAACCACCCTACACAAAGCCAGAAGCACCAAGCATTTAATTTATTTTCAAAAAAATCACCGGCTTTCTACCCGGGGATAGCCCGTTATTAGTATTCTCTTGGATCGGTCAGACCTTGAAACATTCGTCTTTCTTTTACTTGGTAAAACCCAGGAGTAGTTCAATGAAGCAATTTACTTTAATCACGTGAGGAATCTTGTTTAGATTATACGGAGATATAAGAACGTCAATTGGTTATGTAACTGTTATATTAAGGACACCCACTCGTAGTGGTCTATCTTCTAGGATATTTATAGGCACCATACTGTACCAGCACTTCTGCAACATTGTTTGTTAACAGGAAAAGTGTGTAATCAAAATCTGCTGATTAGATTTTTCTAAAGTAAAAAAATAGCACGCACTCATTCTCGCTATTGAAACCGAACACTTCTTCTTTGCTATCAAAAGCTTTATGTCCCCTTCAGAGGTTCCAAATGTTATTTGTCAGATAATGCCATAAAAAGTAGTTAAAAAAAACATTTCTTTATATGTAACCTCTAAAACTAGCAATCAGACTCCGAATTCTCTCAAATTCACCAAAATGCCCAACACACAAATTCACGGTGGAATTATTACGACTGCTGCTAGGTAGACATGTCAACCTATGACTGTCACTTACCGGCCCAAAACCGTCTCCTAACTCTAGCACTGCTGGGTAGACCCAGGAGGCGCGACTGTGACGTCACGAACCACACTGCACATTTGTCCTCGACCTACGAGGGTTATTTAAACCAAGACCAATTCCTTCCTTCCCTCTGGTGACGCGATACATCCTCAAGTTTTCCCTCCCTGTTCAGGTTGTTGAACTGTGCACGAGTATGTCGTCAGGAGCCAAGAGTGTGGTCTTATCCTCCTGATTATCCTGTTAGGCAATAATATTGAATTGGTCTGACTGATTTTGTTGACAAGTTGCCATGGTTACTGGGACAAAGTAGAAAATCGAGGTTAGGTGATTTTCTTTTGCCTGAATAAGTATTTTGTTATTGTGTAGAATAAAGAGTAAAACAATTAAGGTTATAATTTTTTTTTCTTACTTTTGTCCCTAAATATGGTATTATCATTATTATTTCTATGACTCATGGAAACACGATGAAGTTTTTGGGTAAGTACACAATATAAGGATCGGTTTCAGGAAAACCCACAGCTTATTCTAATAAGTATTGATATGGGAAACAATGAAAAAATAACAATTTATTATGTTTTTTCATAAACGTGCCTAACGCTATAAATATTTCAGGTATTTCCTTAACTTATGTGTTTCTATAAATACGCACTCATGTAAGCGTATCGGTTAGTTCTCTGAATAAAACCTTTATACCATTATTCATTATGTCAACTGTTATATTTACGCACGAACCCCATATCTTCTTCTGCTTAAGTTTTCGAGTTTAGTCATAGAAAGGTTCAAAGTACATTGAAATTAAATAATTGGTGACCACAAAATATAAGAACCATTGCGTACCAGGCTCGCATAAGCTCAAGGCAGATAGCGGAACATGCTCCAATATTACCAAAAATAATATAGGTATTTGAAAGAAGAACAAAATAATACAAAAATATACAGTCTCTAAAGCATCTCTCTGCGGTTCAAGGGTTTTTAACAAAAATATAGAATCACGTAGACAAATGTTTAAAATATTACCTGATAAGTTCTCGTATGTAACTTAGTATCATCATACACTACTGAAACCGAGCTTTCTGCAGCGGCCGACGGCATGGGTGGCGACTACACTACTGGCATGTATATGAAGTACTTAATATGGGATACTGGTATTTATGGGAAATGGCTTCCGAGCGCCCATGCAGCGGCAGCAACACAAGCAGGCGTCCTCGTAAATTCTACAGCCGAGTATAAATAAACTAAAATATTATTTTTCACCTACAATAAAAAAAAAATATCAGCCTATTGTTTTTAATACAGTTTATTAAAATCCTGCATTATTGGATCATGTAACAAAAATAAATGATAATATATTTTTAGAGACAGAGATAACAGTCGCAGTTACCTGCTAACTAACAATGTGGTTTAACTGTGCAGTTAAAGTTTCCAGTTAATATAACAATGGTTATTTATGGTTAAATTATCACGTGTTGCGTCACCGTTGTTAATTAGTGGTGGACGAACTATCGGTCACATAGCAGACGTTATTATTTATTGTATATTATGTATATGTATTATTATACGAATGTTTTTCTGTTACTATTGAAACTCTAAATACTATTTTTTGTAGTATTACTACTCCACTTCAACCTTCAATATATGGTCAAATATGGTCTGTCCCCTAACGCATCCGAAGCTACTGAACTTTGTAACATTCTTTCACTGTTAAGAAGCCATACTGTTCACGAGTAACATAGGTCACATTTTGTCCGGGTGCGGGAAGGAGTTAACCCTAACTTTTTTCCTTACTAGTTAGTTATATCTTAGAAAATGTTTAAATGAGATGACGTACCTAGGTTTGGATTTCCAAGGTTCACATATCTTTGCGAAGTTTTCCTACGTAACAAAAACTTTGAATATTAATTCATTTTTCCTGATCATTTCACAATGGTAACTTTTTGTAATAAATACCAATAAGCTCATCTTTACCGCAGTAATGCAGTAATTCCATAGCTATACAATGACATCACCTGTTTCTGCTTATACCCTCTAAATGTTATCACTTAAATATTTGACGTATTCGTCATTACCACAAAAACTCTACATTCTACTAAATCGGTGCATACGTATTAAGTAGTATACTACCTCGTTGGTCTAATTGTCGCATAGCCGACTGCTGAGCACGAGGTCTCGGGTTCGATTCCCGGGACGGGCCGAAACCGCTTTGTGGATTTTAGAAACATTCACAAAGCAGCCCGGAGTTGGAAGTTGGTGATTGATTCACCCGTGCATCGAAGAGCACGTTAATGTCGGTCCTGCACCTAATCTCTCTCTGGTCGTGTCGGATTGTCGTCCCATCGGGTTATGAGAGTGAGGAACTAGGGAGTGCACCTGTCGGCTAGGACGCTATCATATTGTTATAAAAATAACCTTTTTAAAAGGCACTGAAAAGAGAAAAGTCGGTATCTAGTGGATGGAGTTATGTTTAGATTGCTACTGACTTTTAGACTGATGCACTTAAGGAAAATTTTGCTTTCCCGTGCCGTTTCAAATTTATTTACTTAACTTTACGGAAACGGCTTTTTATTATTTTAACTTTTTTCAGTCGTTTAATTTATCTCAACCTGGACCTTTACTAAGTCTGAAAAATAGTATGCTGAAAACCGCATCAAACTCGGTTCTAACTAACGCGAGATAATCGCACACAAACACATGCAGGTCAAACTAAGAACCTCCTTCTTGAAGTCGGTTAAAAATGACCAATTTCCATTCGAGTCACAAACTGTATAAGTAACGTGGTTATTAGACCTTACTGGCGGTGTGCCAGTACATGAGCTGTAACGAGCTGGCTATCTTACTTCATTGTTGTTACTTTATTAAATAAAATATAATAATATGAATTAATAAGCTCTGTGGCTGAGAAAGTACTGCCATGTCCTACTAAGCTGTGGAGATTATTAACTGGTAGTAGTTATGGCATTGTTGGAAAGATTGGGACACTGGTACACAAAAAAACTTACTAAAGAGACATGAATAAGTGTTAGTCAATAGATTCCACCTTCAATGACTTGAGAGTTGATCAGGATACTTCCAGTCCAACTAAATACTATTTTTGCAGTCCTCTAATTAATTGGCAACGATTATAATATTGTTCACGTAAAATATAGGGTTGTTTAGGTATGTTCTTTGAAATGCAATCTTTATTTTCATGAAGTTTAAATGAATGTCCTATGCCCGAAACCCATATGGATATTTATCTATGCATACATATTTATTACATACGAACTATATTTATTCCAACCCAATAATATGTAACGGGTTTCCCATTGGGCAGTCGATACCATAGGTTTGTTATTATTTCAATTAATAAACAATAATAATAATATGCACAATTTTCCTGTTTTTATTATTAAAACTAACAAGCCATGAGATATGCCCGAAACTTTATAGCTAGTTATGGGGTGCGATATGCTTTTTCCCATATAAAATATTATTTTGGTATGTTTATCAACGATTTTTTTGTAACTGTCCGTGTTTTTAACAACGAGTTCCTTCGTGTTTCTCAGTTTCCGTGGTGTTAGGACTCATCTACACATTCATTTTTGGAAGTCAAAAGTCAGATATTCTGATAACCAATGTTATTAAGTTGTATTGGTTGGGGTTGGAGGAATAAACATAAATTGACTGCACCTAAATTCCGCTTACACAAAGTACACGGTTCATTTCTGGGGCTTTGTATACGCATTTATAATAGAATCCCAGTTCATCTGTTGGAACTAAGTAACAATTCTTTTAAAATAAAAATTAAAGAAATTCTTATTAAAAAAGCATATTATAATGTAAACGATTATTTTACAGACAAAAGCAGATGGCAGCTCTGAAGTGGACAAATGCGTTATTATTAATAATAAATATGATGTAATTAATTTAATATTGTAAATAAATGTAATTAATTGTAATAGACAGCTGTGTTGCTGGGAAGTTTGTTCATCACCGTTTCTTCTTTCCAGCCATAACACTAGGAAACGGTGAAAGGGGGGCGTTTTTGGGGGTGCTGTCCAATGTAATTTGACGTGAAAAAGTGCTAATTTATTAGCCTAATTTCAATAAATGATTTGACTTTGACTTTGACTTTGATTTGTGAATAACCGGGCTGAGAAGGTCGTATAACTGTTTATATGACCTTCTCAGGCCGGTTATTCACACAGAGAGACTGTTCGCTCCATGTAAAAAACTGGTATTCAGCTGCATCCAGATAGACTGAAATCATTGTCAGGAAAATGAAGGAATGTCAGGAAATGGAAAATTTTACTTTTTACTTATAATCGTATTGTTTTATCTCTTGAGAGCTTTTATGCTACTACATAATATACCTATAATCTATAATATAAAAATGAATCGCTAAATGTGTTGGTAAGCGCATAACTCAAGAACGGCTGGATCGATCGGGCTTATTTTGGTCTTAAAATGTTTGTACAGATCGAGGGAAGGTTTAAACGATGAGAAAATATGATTATGTATAAAAAAACACAGGATCCGCGTACGAAGTCGCGGGCAGTAGCTAGTAAGTTATAAAAATTTATAAAATGAAAGTAACTAGGTAACATCGCGGGGAAAAGTGAGGTTTTCATAAATGACGTATAAATGTGGTCTGGTCGGTACAGTCAGGTGGAAAAACGCACGTGACTGGCTTCATGTAAAA
This sequence comes from Heliothis virescens, assembly GCA_002382865.2. Taxonomy (NCBI): domain Eukaryota; kingdom Metazoa; phylum Arthropoda; class Insecta; order Lepidoptera; family Noctuidae; genus Heliothis; species Heliothis virescens. Next base: position 370,200 of record NWSH02000019.1, on the reverse strand, counting down.
TTGCTTAGTTACAATTATATTATGCGTAGTTTTACGAAGGTACTGGGTAACTTACATTATGAGTAGCTACTTGCGGTGAATTTGTGACTAAAATGCTCAACCAAAGGTGTGACTCATTACTCATACTATCGTACGGTAGCTTGTACTTTTGGGGGACCCCCACCTTAATAGTCGACGTAGTAAGCAAAGTCATTTTTTATGGCAGGTGAAAAGGTAAATCTTCCATATCTTGTTGCTTGACTATTTAAAAACTAGAAATACACGTTTTTCACACAATTTCCATTTTTGGATTTTATGGTCAAGGATCTGTACCCGGCTATACGCATATAGGTTAAAAATGCGCAAGTCCTATCCTCATTTTTCTACCAGTCCTTAGACCATACGAACCCACACTGTCTTATCGTGAAAGCACAAAATAAACAAAAATCTTCCATACTTAAATATAAGCTAATAATAATAATAAATATAGGTACTACTTAAGGATTCCTAAAACCACATAGATGTAAGAAACACATAATTATCTGCCTAGCCTTGATAAGTTTCCAGTCAGACTTGATGCGTCTGCATATCAACACTTAGCATTGAGCGAGTGCCATCTGACCTCTATATGACAACGACCGGGTTTTACCACTATTCTAAGGTTAATCTTTGTTTTTAAACATAGATCGTGTTCCAGCATTCGAGCTTCTGAAGGTCTGATGTTCCTGAGCTTCTGAAGGTCCGATGTTCCTGAGCTTCTGAAGGTC
>NWSH02000019.1:340372-353066 GCA_002382865.2 Heliothis virescens | reverse complement strand
TAGGCATGTAGAAAGAGGACTATTCCATTATTACCACATACAATGAGGAAAATTTTCAATTTCGAGACATTAATACAGTATACCATTAAAAAAGTTTCCTTGATTCAAATGCCAATAATAATGCCTTTGAAGAAATATCTATTTCGGTTCCGTTGGTTTGTTATTAGTAACCCAAAACAAGTATAATATTGTGACCAATAGTTGATTAATAATGATTTTTCCGGATTACACTACGCCGAGATCTGACCCATGTTGTTTCTGGCAGGCTTCCAAAAATAAGGTATTGAGTATCTGGTCAGCTAAAAATGACCCACGTTTAGATGTAGGTGCTGTTTATTAAGGTTACCACAAGATCCATACAATGAGTATTCGAAAACCATTCAAGCTAACTGTAGAACGAAATTTAATTCTTTAGTAATATAGTATTGACGCAGGGCCATCAGGAGGGTTAAACAAACAGGACCTATACAACCTTTTTAATATGTATTACCCTACTTATATACTATAGATATTTGTATGTGTTATTTTAAGGATGAAGACCTGCCTTAGTGAAGCCATTATGTTTTCAATACATATTAGGACCCAGAGGGACCAGACCTGCAACCCAGTATTGCATAAACTAGTTATAACCGTGTACTTAAATTACTGTGACCGTATGACCCAATACGTAATAAATGACTAGTTTAGAATTCAGCACATGGGAAACAGTGATCAATAACACATAGTAGGAAAAATAAACCTATAAACACAAATGATATATTTTGACATTATTTCCAAAGTAACGAAGGATTCAAATTATTAGATCCTTTCCTGTATCTACACTTATTGCAATCATGATGCCTCTATTGTATATTTACTTGTGTGAGAGTAAAGATTGACTTATTTTTGCACAAAAAGGACATATAATATTTTCCTTTATTTTTAAAAGTAAATTTTGACAATTCCTTCTTTCTTATTCCCTAAGGAATAACCAATAAAATTTTTTTATAATTTTTAAAACGTGATTCAAACCATTTCCAGTAATAGCTACATGATTAACCAAATTATATTTAGAAAATCTTGCCTATCTAGTATACATGCCTGTTTATCATAATTATTTATTTGATAGCTGGGAAAGTCCAGCCATTGATAATGATGGATACAGTCTGGCCATAGGTACCTTAGTATAAGATACGAACTGATCAGTGGTCAGGGTTGATGTCCCTGAATTGCGGACACCAATTGATCATCACTAACGTAATGAGGAGTGGGAGAGTGCCCTGAGCCGTCCATAGAAGGAAAGTTCTAGATTTTGGTTAAACTAGTGTTAAAGGAAAATATGAACTGACTTTGATCTTACGTAGATCCGAAAGTGCTGAATAAGAAATATTAAAGTGAAACTTGAATACGGTACATCCTCAGGAACTACCATTAATGTGATACGTTAGATTAGCCCATTTGGCCATTTTGTGTGAATTAATTTCTAAAAAGGTGATTGAAACGCTGGTAATCTAGTATTTTATTACCTGATAATGTCAAAATTCAATCCCTCTATTCGTAAACAGGATAGAACCCCGGTTAAGGAATCCTTCTGAGACCTTAAGTGAATGTTGGGTTCTAGAGGTTGTTTAAAAGGAAATTACTTCATTTACATAGCAGATGAAGTGAAGTCAAGTTACAAGCTTATCGTGACCCTAGAAGTCTCAACCGATAGATTAAAACGTAAATAAGTGAATCAATCTCGGTCTCAACTTTTTTGTAACTGGGTTGGTAAAACGAGAGTTCTAAAGGGTTCAAACTGACTATTCCATGGGTCAGAGATAGGCGTTATGTACTATACTTTAACTACTGCATGATGTGAATATCCTCGGGTGCCTCTAGTTGGCCCCCCACGACCAGATGGGCGGGTGGGGTTTCGGCGTCGACTCCTTCTCTCCATTACAGAAGATTGTAGTCTATAGCCTCATCTGAGGAGCTGGAAGACGAAGTACTGAATTCTTCGTCTTCTCCAGGTCTTGGAGTAAGAGTGTCCTCATTCTGATCAGCATCAGTGAGATCTTTGTCCGATTCTTCGAGTCACAATAAAAGTTCTTTATCACGTAAGGCTGTAGAAAGAGGGAACCTATGTCATATATATACGACATAAACAATGAGAAAATTTTCATTTTGAGAACCATTGTAATACCAGTATGACATTAAAAAGTTTCTGATCTCAATGTCCATAATAATTGACTATTTGAAGAAATAATCTATTAATTGGTTCCGTTGGTATGTTATTAGTACAAAACAAGTATAAATATTGTGACAAATAAGTTGATTCAATAATGATTTTCGGATTACCTACCGCGAGCATCTGAACGATGTGTTATCTTCCTGGCCGCGCTTCAAAAAATAAGGTATTTGACGTATCTGTCAAGCTCAAAATGACGTTTAGTGTAGTGTTGCTGGTTTATTAAGGTTACACAAGTATCATAAAATGAGTATTTCCGAAAAACATTCACAGATAACTTTAGAACGAAATTTAAATTCTTTATGTAATATAGGTATGACGCGGGCATCCAGGAGGTTAATCGATTATTTTATAATACCTATCGAATCGGTTGGCAAAGAAAATAAAATCGGAATTTTCAATTTTTATATGGCCACTACTCTACATTGTTTTTTTTATCAATTCAGTAAAACGGAATGTGACTTGCGTCAATAGAGATTGATGCAAGTCACATTCCGTTTCGTGCATCTGACATTTTCGACATTNCGGGCATCCAGGAGGTTAAAACAAACAGACTATACAACTTTTTAATATGTATTACTACTTATATACCTACATAGATATATTGTATGTGTGATGTTTAAGGATGCAAGAACCTGCATTACAGGTGAAGCATTTATGTATTTCTACATACATATTTAGCAGACGCGGACGACGTCCCGGGCACCAGCTAGTATTGCATAAAACTAAGTTATACCACGTGTACTTTTAAAAATTCCCTGTGACGTCAATGAACAAAATAAGTAATCTAATGACTAGTTTGAATTCAATGCCACCTGGGAAACCAGTGAATCAATAAAACACATTAGTAGGACAAAATAAAACTATCACAATGATATATTTTGCTATAATTTTATATCAAAGTTACCGAAGGACTTCAATTTATTAGATCTTTTTCTGTATCTACATTAATTGAATCATGAGCATATATTGTATATTTCACTATAGTGTGAAGTAAAATTGCTTATTTATCACAAAAGTCAATATATTTTTTTTAATTTTTAAAAGTTAAATTTTGAAATTCTTCATTTCTCCTATTCGAAGGAATAGACAATAAGAAAAAAATATTTTTTATAAGTTTTCAAACGATGCTCAAAAACACATACATTTCAGTAAATACCCAGCTAATACTGATAAAACAAATTACATATTTTAAGAAACAATCTTGCATTATCTAGGTATTACATGAATGTTTAATAATATTATTGTTTTGATAGCTTCGGAAAGTCCAGCGATCTGATACCACGTGATGGCCACTACACCGTCTGCCAGCCCTAGGTACATTAGTATGAAGATCACGAACTGATCAAGGTGGTCCCAGGGCTTGTGATGTCATGAACTTGGAGACAATGATGCATCCTTACGTAAGGACGGAGTGGGAGGAGTGCTGGAGCGTCATAGGGAAGGAAAGTTCTAGAATTTTGGTAAACTAGTGTTAAAGGAAAATTTATGAACTGACTTTCGATCCACATTACGTAGATCGAAAGTGTGAATAGAGAAATATATAAAAGTGAAACTTGAATACGGTAATCTCAGGAACTACATTAATGTGATACATGTTAGATAGCCCATTTAGGCATTTTTGTGTGAATTAATTTCTACAAAACGCGGGTGAAACCGCTGGTAAAAGCTAGTATTTTATACTGAGTTAATGTCAAAATTCAATCTCTATTCGTAAAACAACGGATAGACCGGTTAAAGAAATCCATCTTATGAGACTTAAGTGTAATGTTGGGGTTCCTAGAGGGTTGTTTAAAAGGAAAATTTTACATTACATTTACATAAAGCAGATAGCAAGGCAAGTCAAGTCAAGCTTTATCGTGCCTAGAAAGTTTTCAACGAATATCAAAATATGTATTACATAAATATAGGTAGTTTAATAACATGTTTTCATTAACACTTAGAAGTTTTTTCTTACTTATAAAAATATATAATAAAAACTGTATTTTACAGTTTTTTATATAACGTCTGATAGATTAAAGTTAAGTGATTTCCGTAGAATACAATACGTATTTATTATTTAAATCATAGTGCACAGCCTCGAAATATCATTCCAATAATAGATCACGTATTGACGTCAATTTTCTGTTTTGAGTAGGCTATAAATTAATAGTCGCTAAATACTACTACAGAACACATCTACAGACCAGAATTCATAATAAACGTATAAATAAAGTCAGACAGAGAAAATAATAAAAAAAAAGTAAGTATTTAAATAATTTTATTAGAAACCTGCGAAAGCTTCGGTAGCCTGAAAAACTTAACACACTTGACAGCGCCATCTACTAACAAGTAGCAGAACCACCGATGGTTAAAATAAATTCAGTAATTGTAGTTACGCTATTCAATACTAGGTGGCAGTGTGAAATAAGTTTATATTAATCAAGCTAGATGGCGCTATTCACAGAATATGTTTAGAACTATACTAAAAGTAATATTTTCAGAGCCAAGCGATAATAAAGAAAAAAAGTATAATTTAATATTATTACTGCTTGGTTCAGTGTTGTGAATTGCCACTACATGCAAAATCGATGGGTACCAAATGGCAAAATATTTTTCAATGAACCTCTCCAATCGGCTGCTAGGTATAAGATAAGAGAAAGAAATACTGTATTGAATATCTTGATGAAGACAATAAATGTAGGTTAAAATACTGATTAATTTAGCGTAATAAAATAACCAGTTTTTGTGTCAATAAGTGCGTGGGTTCAAGGTACCTACATACCTATGTTACTTTTGTCGTAGAGGGTGATAGAAAGGATGTGCAAATTAATAAAACAAAGGTATTTAGCTATAAAACTATTCTGAACCTTGACCAACAATAAGTAAGTAAAACAAATGACAAACAATGCCACTTACTGCTACAATAAACGGCTCATCGCCTCGTACAAGTTTATGTAATCGCGTACTTTGTTTTACGACGGTAATGCCTTCCAGACAATATTAGTTAATACCGAGTAATGTGCCGACAATAAACCGAGCGGCGGGCGACCGTGCGTCATACTACATTACTTACTTTTACTTCTTTATTATGTATAGAGATATTAATGTTGCATACTCTGAGGATGATTTACACGTCTCAAAATCTGCCCCTAAGCACACAAAAAAACTTAGCAAACAATGCCATCATTTTGTCTCAAAATGGGTGTAAGCGCTTAAAATGTTTGAATTAATGAATTCCTAACTAAAGTATGAACACACCTACGACACCACTACTCAAAGATTTACCTACTACTCCGGATAGCAACCACCATAACTTCAAACTTCGCCGTTTTCTGCAACCATATCTACGGTAATTAAAAATCAATAAGAAAAAGCAGATAATTAAACCTAATTTAGATCATGGTTACGCAGAAAGGACTTAATAATTAATAACTTATTGTTAAACAGATTAAACATTGCTTGAGATTGCTATTGTTGTTCTTGAAATAGCAGACAGCAGTTACGTGATCCCAGAGACCACGAGAACGACACTCAAACTGCATAAACTAAACAACCTGTTTAATTTGCAATCCTAATCAGACTGATTTTCCGAAATAGGAAACTAATTAACCAGTCAATTAGGTAGTTAGAATAAATTAAGTCCAATTTTCAGTTAGTAGTTCACGTATTTGCCTAATCTTCCTGTGTCGGAACAATTAGCTGGCGAGCCACAATGTCATGCTGAAAGCACCCAAACGTCAGCCATGTTGTTCGGCCATGTTGTCGTCACGCGCGCCGCTCTGCGACATTTCACGGATAATTCGGCGGGAAACGCGGAAACGCAGCTGTGACCTCGTGTCTTCCGCGCTTCATACAAAAACACAGCCACCATGCCATCCTAGGAATCATGGATAATTGACAATAGATGGGTAATTGGGTACCTCGGCGACTAAATTTAACCGCACCCAGTGCGTCACGGACCGTGCGCCTGGCAGTGAGAACGGATTGAGCCGAGACATTTTTCTGGAATGATCGGAGGAAAATGGTAGAACGGATTGCGTGCGAAATATTTTTAGAATTTCGATGCCGTTTTATGGGATCGAATAGCTGTGTAATGATTTAACTGCCTTTCTTACTTTCGGATGTGTATCACACATTACCAATCCTAAGGAAACTGATTCTCATACTGACGATGCAAAAACGTTAAGTAACGCGTATCAACATATGTGTAGCTATGTGTAGTTCTAAGACCACAGAGAGAGATGAACATTGGCACCACATCAAAGTGTAAATAAAATACTAACTTTATTCTAGAAAGTTCCACAAACAAAATCATCACAACAATGTAACGACGTCACATGGGAGATGACCACAAGGAAATCCGTAAAACTGACAAATGAAGAAGAAACCCATTTCCTCCGCGCGGCGGAGCGGAACAAGGCTGCGGCTGAACACTCAGCTGCAACTCTTTTAATACCAGAAGTACTGAATGCTGAAATACATAAGAACTTAGATTATTCTATACCAAGGCTTTAGTTTGACACGTTTTTTGGGTAAAAATGGTCAATAACACAGACCCTTTCCATTTCTGACCACAAAACCTCTGTAAAGCTGTTACCATTTATTAGGTATTGTTTGTACACATTCAATCTAAAGACTGTTTTTTGCAACGTGTTGCAATAGACATGAACTGGTCTTATAAACAAGCTCCCCAAACATTCATAATGGGTTCTATTGATTTTACAAAAAAATCCTTGGTTCAAATTATATCTTGCTGTTATCGACACCAAGTTCAGGGTATTTGAGTAATAATAATGGCATCAAATTAGACCGTCAACGTCTCTAGTAAAAAGTGACAGCTCATTGTTGTACTAACTCCAACACGCAACGACATTAGCCCTCAATGCAGGACCTTCATTGCTTGCTTTGATACTTTACTGGTACACAACAGGTTCTATTCCTGGATGAGGTAGTAAATTAAGGTTTTCTATTAATAGCATTAATACAGAATATACAATCGTGGATGTCGTCTCTTCCACATTGCACCCACCTCTAGCGAAGTCATCAGGAGAAACTAATATGGCATCTCTAATTTTACTGTTTTTTGCACTGTCTCTGTGCTTAAAAGTGCAGTGCATGATGTTGGGCGCGTGTCGCATGGTGACAACAAAACAGCGGCATTGTCTGCGCGGGCGCCAGTCGGTACAGCTAAGGCGTGCAGCCTGCAGCTCGCGATTGCAACCACTCGTAGTTGCAACAAGTCGCGGTAGCAACCAGACGCGGTTGCTCGCTATAGGAAGTGATATCGAGTTACATTTGTGGTTCACTGTGTATCTTTTGTTTTTGTTGGTGAGTACACATGTTTTTTTATAATTAATTATCTTTTTGTAAAGGTTAAAGGGAACATGCTCTTTCAGAGGTTTCTATGTTAGACTACATGATAAGGTCGGAATGGTGACAATAACCTATAGCCAAAAAGCCTTGACCTGCTTGAACATTATAATGCCAACGAATTTACAGTAAAAAACTGTTGATTTAAAGATGTAAATGATCTGAATGTCTTTTTACTATACACTATAGAACCTAGAAGCATTAATTTAACTGAATTTATCACTCTATCGTGTTCCTATCAATACGAACAGATAAACATCGCTACTGAATGGTGAGATGATCATTAGAACTAAATTATACTTATTAATTAGTTTACCTCAAAGTATATCAACTACAGATAGAACGTGCTCAAAAACCGGCTTTCAGATTCATAAAAACACCCTTCATCCCAAAGACCGTCAACACGTACGTTTGGTACAACTTCATGACCCCAATATCGAAATCACTATCACAATTAACAAATAACATAACACAATTAATACAAAGAAAGTATAGACCAACATGGCGAAAGTGTTCTATATAATATAGTAGTAAGAACACGTATGTTATTCGATAACGAGTGTCAACAACATCAGCTGTTCGGCAGTGGGGCACGTAGGATGCACCAAGATAACTTCGTAAAGAAACACGATAGACCTTCGAGGCTGGTAGTCACTGCTAGTGGCATGATTAGATATCCTAAAGAGTCCCAAGGTAGGATCTTGATAACCTAACTAAAAGAAATCACGTTCAATCAAGAATAGTTTGCAAAAACATTGGTGACTTTAGGAATCATTTCGGTGTCAGCTGTCTCGGGCGTTGTTGAATATGACAGGTTCGAGTCTTCGGATTTACAAGATCTTATGTCTATATCCAGATTTTGATTCTTTGGTTTAGCTTCACCTTAGCAACACAGCTATACAGTTCAAATAAATTATAAATAACCAGCGTTTTAAAAAGGAATGTCGAAAAAATGCCAAGTTCATTAAGTGCTTGACCCGCCGTATCGTGGCCAAGTTGAACGAGCGCACTTGCAATAATATAAATTGCTGTGCACTTGTATTTCTAGGTTTTACAATTCTACCTGACTGTGTATGGCAAGTCAGGGCCCTTCCGTCACACGCGATCCCGCGGATATCGACTGGTAATCCGATACTAGAAAGTTCTTTAATTTTATTCTTGACACTACATTTTAGGGGAGTTAAAATGTGTGTCAAGTATGACAGTGAGGGTTTTAGTTTTCACCAAAATCATGGTACCAAGCTTTATTTGGATTGGAAATATAACCTGTATAGATTACAGTACACATGTAAGATTTTTTAATCGGAGCTACTGTTGTACGACAGATTAGATGAAGCAATCGCAACTGGTCATCTCTACTAGCACTTATAACTCATCATCATCATGACACATTAAGGAATTTGCAAGATTGCAAAATTAATGTCATAGGCACACTATCTATTAGATGAGCATAGCGCCACAGATTACTAAATAGTTACAACGTAAGCAGAACGATAAGCGTACGAGCTATTCTGAGAATAAAGATGGCAAGATTTGCAGTATTAGAAATATGGCGAGAGTAATCATAACTCTTTAGTTCACTTTTAGTTCGATCAATCTGTTCGTCGACTAGTTTGGTAAGGTCTGGTGAATGTCGACCTCCTGCCAGTCTAGATCTACTAGAGGACGTTAGTTTAAGGTTCTATCTAATAATTAGCGCCAGTGTTTCGTAACCGATGCTAATTAATTATGTTGACTAATTAATGTCGTACCGTTTTTTGGTGCTAAGTAGTGATCGTGCAAGCAAGGTCGGGGGGCAGGGCTGTTGGTTTGAACGAATGAATATTGCAGTTAGCGTCGCATTTTATATGCTGCATCTTTTAGATTGATAGTGTAGTTCCCAGTTAGTGATTTAAAATCTGAATATAATTTTGCTGCGGGATAGTTCGAAAGAGTGGTTTCGGCCCTGGTACGCAAAGAGCTACACTTGATGATTTCCCAGCAAAAAATTGTGTAAGAATTAATCCTCTAAAGAAAAATCACTAATAACTGGGTGCTACTGAGCATCGTTATAACGATTTTTTTTTAGTAGTCTTTTTATCGTCCCACTGCTGGGCACAGGCCTCCTCTCGCTTTATTAATATCCCGATTTATTCATATTCTATCTTTCTTCTCGAGTTTAGGTTTGAAATTGTTTCTAAAACCTTATGAAATAAAAAAAAATATCTAGGTATACGACAGTATACGTGTTACATAAACAGTCACACGAACCTAACCAGGAAATAATTGTTTGGGAAGAACCTGATTGACAAAAACTTAATGGTATTTTTTTATTAAATTTTTAGGCAAATTGCGATACATAATTCTAGCACAATTAAATATAATTAGATAATGTGAGCGGTAATCTTTGGGAGCAATTTTCACGACAACCCGATTGGTCGCGCATTTGCCTCTAATTATACAAAAATTGGCCTATTTCTGTGACAGCTTCCGTGCAATTTGGGTTTTCTGACCGATTATATTCAGATGTTTTACCATGTTGCAAAAACTGTGGACTAATGTTCATAATCGTTAAAGTCTGCCACTAAATACTCAAAACTCGAATAAGTTTCGAAAGATCTTCGTATAATGACTAGTTTTTAGGTGGTTCTGATGTAATTTTCTAAACATGCTTTTTTGTAAGTTATGTGAAAAGTGAAGTCAAAATTCACAATACCTTCGGAATAACTAAACATCAGCCTCTTTTTAAAAATCTTTCACTTTCACGTTTAGTACGCACCTATCCTATACTCACCCGTTTCATAGACAAAGCTATCTACCGGATAAGATGAGTTGCAAAAAAGTACATCAAAAGCTTCGCAGTAATTCAGGCTGAACTTGAAAGGGTTATTTCTGTGGCGCCATCAACAACGAGCTCGCTCGTAACTGTCGCTATTGTTTACAAGCTTCACGCTCTTTTGTGGTACAGTATGGGCACAGTAGTTCCATCGATAGACCACGGTATAAGACGAGTTGTTTCCCCGTGGTTTTACTCGGGCCCGGGGGAACTTGGTCCCGTACCCGTATAAAATATAAGTAGCCTATGTTAGATGGGGATAGTATACAGTGACAGCCCATGAAGTTACTACAATCTGTCTTTCTGCAATCGATTTTCAAGCTTATCACAATGGAGGTAGGTTAATGGTTGATTGGTAACATTTGACGGATTCGTATACGTTGATCTGCTGTCGTCTGTACCTTTTCAACATTGAAAGAACTTTACACACCGGTTTAATATTTCTGAAGCCTTTACGGTACAAACAAAAAATGATTCCTGAAACAAGGTTTGAAAGAAGGCTAGATTAATTGTAACTTGTCCAATTTCGCAATTTTCGTCTCATACACTTTTGATCAGGTTACGATTTCGCCAAATGTACCGCAAACATCGAGAATTCGAGATTTGATCAATGACATTAAAATCAAAGTGTCTACAAATAATATAGGCAAACAATTGCATGACTAAATGTTTATTAACTACTCATTAAAGTTGAAAAGCAAGACTTGGGCAGGATATTAGAAAAGTGCAATAACTTGGAATATTGTTATGAACTATTGTTGAAAGACGTGCTATAAACGGTATTGTTAGTTTTTACACATTTAACTAGTATCCTGTTTTTAAATAAAACCTCGTTTTGAATTAAACAATTGCTAGATACCTACATTGTTTGATAAATTCAGGCTTTATTTATCAGAAGTTTATACGCCAGTCCTTGTTTGAGATATTAATAATACGATCGATCAATTACAATATACATTGCGAATTTTTTGCCGCATGACAGTTACTAACAACGTTAAAAAAGTTAAAATTATTCTATTGAGTCTCCCGCCATTGTACAAAATTCAAATAATTATCTCCTTGTAAATATAAATACGATAACTTTTCCTTATGCGACCTCTTAATATTTTAACAACAAATTGACTAAAAATAAAAAAGAGGGACATTAAAAGAAATTACAAGAAATAGCAATTTTCATTTGTATTTCTTTCATGTTAATGTCAGTCATTTCCCTCGATCAGTAATTAATTGATCCAATTAACAGTGATTATCGATCGATAAGACAATCATATTGCTAAAACAATTATAACTATGGGACTCCGTCTGACTGTTCTCGGAAAGTAGAAATGTTTGTGGAGTCACGCAATACAGGTGATTTGAAAAAGTCTCACTAATTGCTAAAGTTGAAAATTCTGAGAAGCCTTGCCTTGTCAAATACTGCTATAAAAAACAGGCATTTCAAAGTTTTCCTAGTATCCAGCAGCAATAAGCATTCTATGGACCTTATCTTTTTAAAGTCGCTGAAACAATAATTAGCTGTAGTTTCTGTGACGTGCGATAAATATGGTACTTACATGGTTAAGTAAACATAAGAGCGAGAAGTTGATACTATAAATCAGCGGTCGGCAACGCGCGGCCCGCGGGCCGCATGCGGCCCGCGGACGTCTTACTTGCGGCCCGAGAAGGTTTTGTAAATATGTCTTAATAATATCAAAATAAATGGATAAACAAACTGCAAGCAACCGTATCGTCAATACTGTGATATATCAGAGAATTTACTTTAACTAAAGATCTTAAATCGAATACAGCGCATCAAAAAATTGGTCCTCATCGCTGTCACTCGGTAATGTACTAAAGGGCTGGCACCATTACCACGTTGAATGGCAATGCTTAACCGCTGTGCGAAATGAAAACCAGCGCTTGGGTCACGCGAAGTGTCATCCAGGCGCTTGGATATTTCGTTGGCAAGAAGATGAGCACTCGGACCCCACGGTCCGAGAGTTTCAACCCCTCAAACGGCTCAAACACACAGATGCCAATGAGACTACTATATTTGCGCTGCTTAAGGTTCTCTGCTTGTGCAGCGGCAGAGCCAGCACAACACGCAGTTCTGGGAAGGTGGGTTGGCGCAAGAGTGTCGACGCAGGTCGCGTCCCACACCAAAGTCCTACCCAACTTCCAAGGAAATAGCGACATGCCGTCTGGTCTCTTGCCATCGTCACGTGCCAACCCGATTGGTTCAAGTATGGCTAGAACGCCGAAGATAACAAGGACACGACGGATCACGTCGTTGATGCTCGCATGCCGTAGTATACGGCCCGCACTGCGGCTGCACGACA
>NWSH02000019.1:301984-332108 GCA_002382865.2 Heliothis virescens | reverse complement strand
TCGCTGGCATAAGCGACATGTTCCGCGTACGAAGTCGCGGGCAGAAGCTAGTATTATAATAAATACATACACAATACGTCATTAAATGCCACATCACGTAGAATTAGATACTATTATTTTTTTTCTGAGCAGGAAATTGTAGATTGTCACAAATGACAATACATTAAGTAATAAACTGTGCAAAAAGTAGTGAGAGGAAAAACTGCTACCGTTGTGAACAGCGGAAATAATGTACAAACTGTATTTTCAGGATTAAATGGGTAGCTAAATTGAGGCCTTTTACCAACTTTTTTCAAAATGTCCCTACATTTTGAAAAAGTTGGTACTTACCTATCAGTTTAAATATGAGGTATAAATTCCGAAACTACTCGACTGACGTGAAAAATTCTATCGCTGTTGGGAAGCTGCACTATCCCCGGGTGACATAGGTTATATTTTATCCGGGTATGGTATATATGTAGTTTCCATGGGAAGCCACTAAAGCTGTGGGCACCAGCCAGTCGTTTGATATACTAAGAATCAAGAACAGCTTCATCTACCTAGTGAGATTAGAACCTGACTTAGGTAAATAGGTATTTGGTATTAGGCTACTCAGACAAAAATAATTCCGGACATCAAATGCCCATGTATTATTTTGCTGGAAGTCGATGACCGACTCGTATTTATGTATCTCTTACCACGAAACTTTTTGTGGTCACAAGATGGACAAAAAGTTAGTTGCGGCCTATTGACCAAACACTTAACTGAATACGCAAGTAGTTAGTTAGTCTTTCGTAACATAATATGTATTTTTTGAAACTTCTCGTCTGACCAAGATTAGCAAAGAAAGTCCCTGTTCTACTGTGAAAAGTAGCTTAAGACCTTGATGGCACAGCCCCATCAATGCTACCCCTCCTGTAGCTTTCACTAAACATTGAGAAAATGTGTACCGAGTGACGTCATTAGTGGACTCCCTGCGGTGCCCTTGTATCGCAGTGAACTTGTAGGTATGCAGCGAGTCCCCGGCGCCGGGCGCACACCTGTCCCGCGCACGAGCTCCAGCTAAACGAGTTCACGTTGTGCTCACGACAACCCCTTGTTTCAGCCGTCGCCGCCATTGGTGCCGCCGCTGGTGATTCGCGCCATTTCGCCACAGCTCCAGTCATTCGCTCGCCACAGTCGGCAGAGCGCGCCGGCCGACACTCGCACAAACTCAAACGAATAAATACGACTCCATCCGCAACCTCGCTAGTATACAACAACCAAACAATCCGCGACAACGACCACATTGTGACAAACAAACATTCCTACGCCATCTGTGATAATAATGAACACAAAATTAATTTAATTTACCAGTGTTGTGATTACTTTAAGTAAATAAATTCAAATGCGACCGTCAAAATAAAATGTCTCGGGCCTCGGCGTTCAAAACCGTATTTTAATTTGGTTTGCCACAAGACTGAAAGATGACGAAGTATAAGTTGAACAATACAGTGCGCTCCGCGTCCGAAGTGACCCTCACGTCGTACATGACGGGCAGCACCGACAGCACCAACAAGAAGGACGACCGCTTTCCGCCCGAGCTGGACACCAACCAGAACGACAACATCAGCTCCGAGTCCAACCGCAACCTGGAGGCGAAGCGCTGCCACGTGTGCCCGCACTCGTGCGACTTCCTCAAGGAGTCCGACAAGCTGGCGGCCTCGCTGGTCAAGCAGGAGTGCGACAAGTTCGGCCTCAACGAGCTCAAGGTGGAGGGGCTGGACAAGGACGTGTGCCTGTGTGAGAAGTACAACGGCGGCTGCAAGCTGTGCCCGCGGCCCAGCCTGGCGCCCACGCTGGCGCTGGGGCTGGACGCGCGCGAACCCTGCCGCGCCTGCCACCAACCCGGCAACACCCCCTTCACCCGTGAGTACTCTCTCTGTATTCAGTTACACGTATTGCTTTATATCAGTGATGCCGGAAAAACCTGTTGAGTCTATTTTGTTTTGACATTTTAGTCAAAACAAATCTCATCTCTTTGTTCCAAGTAGGAATTCCAAACAAGACACCAAAGTTAAATAGAAGTTATAGTTTTAAGAATAATAATTTAAAGCCATTGTATTCACACACTTATATTTAACGATACGGCGTAGTTAAATGAATTCTTTGCAACTATTGCTAAAACTAACATGAGATTACCGTGAATAAAATAATCACATTGTTTACTTATAAAAATTTACTCCCTTATACATATACCTTAGACAGGTAAATCATATCGAAACCACAAAATTTTAACGATACCCCCAACAGAAACGCAACTTAACTACAAAACTGTCACAGGAAGGCACATTGACCTTTTGAACTTGCAACATCAAGTTACATAGGTACGATGCAACATTAGGATCCTTTACAAGATTAATGAAGTAATTAACAAGTCTATTGGTAACTCGACTTTGACACAAATTTCAAACATTACATGCACCGCTATTGTTACATAACGTGATTTATGATGAACTTGCGAAACTTACACATTCGCTATCGCAAACACTACACGCAATAAATTCCAAAATATATATTTGCTGTAAAACTTCATTTTTACTGAAATTAAATTTCTTGTTACAACATTCTGTAAAGCCATATTTTGATAACCAAAAAGATTCCGTAATTTTAGTTCCAATCATTTTTTTCGGTTATTTTGTTAATATCAATACGAAAGCCTACCTATCTGATTTCTTTATTGAGATAGTCCCTAACAATGATCTCTGTGATTTCTTTTATGCGCCTTTTTATTTTTTTTAACTTTTTACTGTAAGTACTGAAACACAAAAACTTCAATATTCGGCTCCTAACTTACAATCCATTATAATAATTACTTATTGACATTCTCTAAGTTTAATTAATTAACGGTAGATAGTAATCACAAAGATATGCAGAGCTGTTAGTAAACCAATTGCATTTAAATAAACATGTCCACACTCATAGCCAAACTATTCCTTACTCAGCCGCCATTGTACACGCGAGTGGACGGTACAAATATTGACGCAGCCAGGCATTGAATCTGTGACCTGTACGGAAGACGGAAGCTGAACTATTGAGACATCTTGTCAAATATTTGGGAAACTAATAGTTTGGATTCGCAGTTAAACTATTGCGAAAGATCTTGAGATTATATTTGATAATATTCGCGAAATTAATCGTGCAAAAGTAGTATCATATTTTCTAAGCAACTTGTACCCTACCCATATGTAGTTTAAAGAAACATCTGGAAGAGAAATCGCTAATTTGGTTATTAAGAGCTAGGATACATATAATGTTATTTTTTTAAGTTCTCTATAAAAATCCACTAATCTAAGGCGTTACCAATTCACAAGCACAAAATCTTACAGTACGGTCTAGACAATTTAGCTTTTGGTGATGAATCAGGAACCATTATTTTATGACGATTGTTACATAACCGGATTGCAGTAACCGTTTAGGTTCAATTTAACATTTTTGAATCGTGACTGACAAACTGATTCACTTTTTCATGAGGAAACAATAATGTTCAGGATTAAAATAACGCCGTAAATGCTTAAGTTATTGCATTTATTTTATTAAAATTTAATTTAACACGATATTGAAGAATTGAATTAGCAATCATGTTTTAAGTATGGCAATTTACTACAAATAACGTAGCCTAACTTCAATAGAATGCTTTAATTACACTTTTCTAAGTGAATCCTAATTGGCAGCTTAGAAAACAATGGGAATTTTTGGAACTCACCAAAAAAGCAGATTAACTTAATTTTTACAAAGTAGGCTTAATTTTGTCATCACATAAACAAAGGGCACTTCATTGCTTTGTTGTCTAAAAATTGAAAAATACTTAGAACTTTTTTTTCTTTCCTTTTTTTTAAGTTTTCCAGTAAGTAGAACATGTTCACTCATAGTTACACTGTACATTTAGGTGCAGGATAAGACAATTCACTTTTATAACATCTTTACAAATACTGGATTAACTTTTATCATAAACATTTAATAGAAGCCTACTGCTAACTGCCTAGTCCTATTATTATTTAATGCGTCTGTATCTACTGCGGTTATTTTGAATTTTATCATTATTTGCCGTGTAATCCTTATAACAACTGAGCAAAAAGGTTAAAACGAATGCACGTGATATGTCTCGTGCAAATCTTAATGTTGGACCACAACTAGTGTGAAGAACAGCAGGCCAACTGCGCAAGATTGTGTGGGAAGATACAAATATTATAAGGTCACTGTCTAACACTCACAAAGGTGTTACCACAGTGTTACTTACCACCTAATCATTTATTTCATTTAGACTATTGACAGCCGTTTGGGATAAAGTCCGGTATAAGCCCTAGTTCAGACAAGCGGGAACCGCGCGTTTTTCTAGCGGTAACCGCACGGTTAAGTCTGAACGATTACTTAAGAACTCATATAAATAAGACCCGCGCGATTTTCAAGCGATTCAAAAATTGCGCCTTTGCCGCCGTGTCTGAACGAGCCCTAAATCCTTATTTCTATAGCGTTTGAACAGCAGACAGTCACAGAAGAATACTTTGACAATTAATTCCAGAACAATATAAATAAAAAAAATGCAAATAGTAATTAATGCATTTTCTCACGCTATATCAAACAGTTATCAGTATATCTAGGCCGGTGCATTTCCGGCGAGTGCATCACGCTGCAGCTTCCTCGGCGCAACGCAATCATTCGCCACTTAACTTGATCGTATCGGCAATATTACCGCCTGTTAGACGTCCATTACAATAGAATGACAGCTAATTACATTTGCATTTATGATAAGATCATGTAACGTTTTATAAATTCAATGCTTAGAAAATCTTCAAGAGAATCATTATTTTAAAACACAAGTTTTGCTTTAAAATCTTCTAAGTTATTCAACTGTTATTTAACCACTATTTGCAGATTTAACTATCCGATGTTTTGCGATTCGAGATTAAAATTGACATTAAGTAATTTATATGGAGTTTATGTAAAAATTCTAACTCTTATCGCTTATCCTCAGATAGATCGGTTATTGAAATCATCTGTTAATTATTTCGAATACTTGAAACATATTGTAACCCTATATTTTTGTTACCTTTTTCTTTTGCTCATTGCAAAACCTAAAGTTTTTATTCCTGAATAAACTCCATGCCATTGAACTTCTGCATGTTATCCTGCGTCATCCCACTCGCGCACCTTGTCGCCGGCACATTAAGCACTTGTTGCACCAATGTACGACTTCCCGGGAGTGTGACGTAGCACCCTGTCACATTGTCTCACATTACTTGATGAAGACGAGGCTGTTACTCATCACCTCATGGTCTTGTCCTGAGTGGGTGTTCCGCTTTCACTCGAGCCATCCTTGAAGGGTGATTTCGTAAATTATTGACTGCTTGCAATTTTGGTGATTGCATTTTGTCTTCAGTATGGAACGAATTTACAGTGAGCAAAAGTTCAGGAACACAATGAATATTACAAAATGGGTCCTGTATCCTAAACAATGTTCCACTACAGGAACAAAAGAACCTAGGCATAGGAATAGAAAACTTATTATGATTGGTTCGACTGTAAACGGCGCCTAGCATTGGCAACTATATTGAACTTGTCAGACATTCACGGTCCATCTTTGTATAGGTCTCGGCCACGCGGTACCAAGGAGGTTACAACTTGCCGAGATCGATACTACATGACGTGTTGATAAATTGTTGAAAACAAACTACATCTCTTATGTAATAAATTGTAGGAAAACTATTACACTTCTTTGTAAACATAAATCAATAGTTTTCACGATAATCCAGCCTTGAAATAAAATTGAAAAACTACTTCAAACATAGCGTTGTATGCAACTCGTTATAAATCATACAGAGATATTTATTTGAACTAACAGAAACGTTACACTTTACGTTTCTGTTACTTCAATTCTGTTTTAAGAACAGAAAATGTTTTCCAGTTTTCGGAAAAAAGCTAGTTCTTATTTATTTTGCTAACCTGGTTTAGCATTATTTCTGCGATACTATTTTTTGTAATGTTTACAAACATGTATGTAAACGTGAAATTCCGCTGTTGTATACACGCCCTAGTTATACTCGGGAAAGTAATAGCAACTAGGAGCTTTACCTATTAATTAAAAAGTACTTAGATATTTTAAAGCCAGGGTATACCGACACATAATTACGAGATACGTAGATAAGTCTATAATGGAGAAACTGTCGTATTGAACATGTTGTCATATGATAGAATATCAATAGAACTTTCTCTGTTTTTCTTTTGTTTACTTTGGTATTTAAATTCTACCCATGCAGTGTTCGGTAACACATTATTTAATCGCACATTCAATCTGCGAGTGAACTAATAATTCCTTTTGGGGCAATGGCACGAACATTGAGCTGGTACTCTTTCTCACATGTACCCGAGCCCCGTAGGAACTAATTCGCATATCGGTAAATATAAATTCGTGTATTTAAAACTAAAATAAAATTACAAATCGGACCAGTAGTTGCTGAGATTAGCGCGTGTTTTAATCAAACAACTAAACTCATCTGTTTTATAATATTAAAATAGAATTATTTTCTTTGCGAATTATACGTCGCACCCATTCCTTACTGGCTTTAAGCTCAACATTTGCAATAGTGTTGTCCGTCTGACATTCACAGATATGTATCGGTATGTGATGTCTATCTAGCACTTGTTCCATTGTTACTGTAGCCTTCTCAAATGCTAGCCAGGTTCACATAGTGCTAAACTTAAATACTAGACGTAGCTAGCATTTAAAATGCATCTATACTAATATAAAAAAGAAAGATTTGATTATTTGTATGTTTGTTTGCTTGCGTCGAACAGGCTCCGGATCTACTGAACCGATTCGAAAACTTCTTTAACTGTTAAGAAGCTACGCTCTTTGCGCTGAACATGGGCTACGTTTTATAATTCAAATTTTGATAGACTTAGGTTCTTGAGTCAATCTTGTTACAGAATTGTGTCCTAGGAAGTATTCTTTTACCAGGAATAAATAGGCTACCAGTCCGTATGTTGAAGACTTCAAAGCTACGCTTGAACAGGAAAATGAACCCAAGATGTCATATTCAGTAAATGTACTTACAACCACTAGACTACTATTACACAATTAATAATTTATTAAGTGTTACTGTAACTCATGTCGAAATGCAACTAATGCAACAGCTATTATTATTGCTTATTTTTATTGCACTAGTTATTTTATAACGAGCAGCGTCGAGTGTTAGGGTTTATGATGCATTTGTCATGAAGGTGATTGTAAAATTTACCGAATATTTGCTGTTGAAATGATTTGCATTGTCACTGTCAGACCTTACTAGTGGTCTGACCGTTTCTTGGTGCAGTTGGTAGTTGCTGACAGTCATCATTTGAAAACTGACAGCTGTCAAATGTACGAAAGATTCGTTGCCACTATATACTTACCTACCTTCTTCTACATTCCATACATGTACAATAATTTACGACATTGACAGTCTGTGAAAGTAAATTATTATCAACAAACAAAGAGCCAATATCATCTCCGAGTAAAAAGTAACGTGATAGTTTCCTAGAATAAATCCGTGAAAACAAAAAAACATCACTGGCTTACACGTGTCGATCACGCGACACCTGTCATCAACTAATTAGCACTCCGCGGTAATACAGGTTGTATCATTTGTGACGCTAAATAGGGTGTAGAACGGTGATTAGACAGCTGGTGATTACAAACCAAGTTTATGATGTGGTGATAATTGCTTAATTACACGTATGTGTGTAGTTAATTCAGTATTAATAAAGTAATGCTGTAAAATCATAATTCGTTCCTTCGATTTAACAACCGATACACGAGGAAACTTAATAAACGAACTGAAGGGTATGGACACCCGAATGAAAAAGCATTAAAAACCAATATCAAAAGATTAAATGTTGAAAAATGTTTTAATAAATCTAATTATAAGATAAGACCTTTCGACTTAAAGAATGGCGGAACCGAATCTCAGGGCACAGAGCATGAGGTCAGGGCTCCAGTCTACGTCAATGAAAGCTGTCAGTCCTCGCGAGTGACCCACGACCTCGACCCTCACCGCTGGACGGAGCCCTTTCGTTTGATATGAGAGCTAAACAAGGGCAGAGAAAATAAAAGAGTTGGACTTGCGTGCCTAGGGTCCCGTAGTGCCATGAAGAAAAGGGTCATATGTAACCCGAATGCAAAATGCGATTTAATAATCGCTACCTAGTTAGCCTATAGAGGACGAAATAGTCCCCCAATCAATAGTTCGTTCTATGTTACGGGACCCTAAATAACAAACTGTACGAAGTGTGACAGCACTACGTCACCTGTTTTTGTTTACAATTCAAGCGCTGTTAATGACCTTAATCAAGTAGTCGGCAGTTTCGCTACTTTCACCGCTCAACAAATGTTTACTAACAAAACAATTTACTTACACAATACTAAGAAATCACCATAACCAATTCGAAATTCTGGTCATCGACCTAAACGAGATCTCGAATCATCATGAGTTCGAATCGAAATATTCGCCGAACTGTCGATAGGCAATAAGTTTTTCTATGTAAAGCAATTTCCTGAGATTGGAGAGTGTAATTAAGTTTTTCATGTAATTGGTGTATCAAGGCAGGCAGCCGACTGCGGCTTCCTTTTACACGTTCGGAACGTTTTTGCGACACTTTTTGTTCAGACAGACCGATAATAAAGTTCAAGTACTAAAACTTTAAGAGCGTTTGACAAATATTGCAGCATTTTGTAGATTTCCGCAAATAAACAGCTTTGCAATAGGCTGGAGCTGCTAGTTACAGTAGGTACCTTTAGACTATCGGATATAACACAGGTTCTGTCAAACCTTAAGCACAGGTCAAATGGGGCTAGAACAATACTTGGACTACATCAAGTCCAAGCATTATTTTGGAATCGATTAACCCACTCTTCAAAAACGGCTTTCAGAGTTCGGGAATTTTATCGGTGATTTTAAAACTTGACGGTGATTTAAAAGACCCAAGCCAAACCATGAAAGTATTATAGCAATCTTTATGAACCTTCATGGAATTCTTAAGTCAAAACTGAAGTATCCCCATCAGCCGTGTCTTAGGCAGTAATGCGGTAGTAGCAAGTGAGTGCGAGGCGTCCCGTGCGGCGCGCACCGGTCGCCACTCCGGCGCACGTCGGAACTGCGGCGCCCCCGCTGATAGATTAGTTCCTCCAGACCGAACTGTTTATACGAGGCCAAGTCATAGAAGTATGTGTAAATAGTAGGAAGGAATTCGGGAACAGTATACAGGAAAGATGAGAGGCGTTCCGAAAGCCTACCGTGGTATTATACTAGCTGATGATGATGATAAAGTTAACAACGTCACATTTTTACCTCACGTGCTTAGTTTTCGAGTACCCCTGGTAACTCCGGAATCATACTTTAACACTCGTAACTTGCTTAGTAAAGTATAAGTACGTGGATGATTGATTGTTTTATTCAGATCTAAATAACATGTTTATCAATTTGTAGCTGTGTGCACTTTCGAACTATTAACAAGTTGTGTCACGGGACCTTCTGGAATGACATAATGGAACTCACGCGAACTCAATAAGCGGTAAGTAGCCTCGCGATCAATAATCGAAGTCATTGCAAGTCAATAAATGTAAGTGATATGAATTGTGCCACTTGAGCTGCAGGCGCGGAGGCTTTGGCGAACTTTCTAGAAGTTTGTTTGGCAATATACTGATTTAAAGTATTTTAATAATATAAAATAGAAAAGGCACTGTGTAACCTTTTGTCATAAACTTTAGCTTTTCAACGGGGACGAAGATGACGTTAGTGCTACTTAGAAATGGATTGAACATGGAAATCAGACTTCCATAAACTGGAAGAGAAACAGTTCCCTATTTCCGCAAACCCATAATTTCTCCTACCCTACGGTGAAATGTATACGGTTTTCACGAAAAACAATTGTGCCAGCAGTAGAGCTCTGGTTTCTTAGTGCATTGTACGGGTCAGCTGTTATTGTAACCCGAGGCTCACGCTTGTTGACACAGCCGTACGCGGAACGCGACGGTCGCACACTTCCAACTCGGTGTTAGCGATGCCTCATCTGCTCTGGGGAAACGAAAGGAATTTTAGGAAGATAGTTTGGTACTATTGGCATAAGGACAAAAACAGGCCTTTAAAAATACAGTAAGAACAAAAACCAAAAATAAAATTGGTCAGCCTGAACCCGCGTAACTGCTCAAAAGTATTCTTTACGACTACTAGACCAAATAAACAAACCTTATATTTATTTCCAATATTTAATTATAAACTTTTTTTTGCTAATTTATATTAATTCTTATATTATTAAACAAGAAGTAATATAGTAGAAGACACAAATAAGTGGCGGTATCTTAGCGCAAATGTGTTCAATGAACCACTGATTGCATTAGTTCCTCGCGTGGCTGCCATTAATCAGTATTGATCAGAGACATCCCAGACGGATGTGGGTGTACCCACGTCACTGGCTTTACCTAGATATAGCACGATGCAGCAGGCACGTTCAACTCCCAGAACTATTCAGGATGGATTTATGGACTAATCTTTTATTTTAAAAACCATTTTGTCGTTTTTTGGAATCTTTGCGGATTAATTCCTTCAACGACAATGACACTGGAAAGCTGTCTGCCAGTGAATAGCAATGTAATCTCTTTTTTGTGCAGATCTAAGAAGAAATAGACAGAAAGTAAATCATTATCGCTAACAAATAAGTAGGAACACAATGTTCGTATATTTAGCATAGTGATTATCTCCTGTCTAGTTCTTGTTAGACCTGAATCTATTACACTTTTGTTTCTATTCACTAGCTTTTTCCGTTGTCGTTTTTCGATGACAATTTACGGCCAAAAAAAGTGGTCATCATTATAATTGTTGTCGAGTACTTTAATGCGGATTTTTTAGGTGTATGTTAAGTACAATTATCCTAGACGTAGTATTGTGTCTAGTCAAATTACTCTGTACTTAAGTAGACTAGTTTCGACTCCATTCAGAGATCAATAATCATCAAGTGTCAGCAATTTCATCAAAATAATCCTTGAGTGATAGATCGTGTTTGCTTTTAGTTACAATATTATGTCTGTCCGTCATAATACAAGCCACTTTCCTACGCCCGTGTTGTGTTTCAACAATCCAATACTTAGTTCTTCTACTCTTTCTTGATCTATCAAAAGTTTGAACTCAACAAACCGACCTTTGCCATACAGTTCAAGTGATATGCCTACTTGTAACACACTCTGATAACATGAAAAACAACGGAAATGAGGACAATGACATCCCATGCTATACCTAAGTACCTATATACATTTTGCATCTGCGATCCCCCTCACAAAATGATGGGGAATTTACCAACACCCCGCACACATAGACACGTGGCTAAGCATGTGTGTGTGTGGTCGTGTTACAATTGATCCGTGAGACATGGCGGTCAGTGCTGTCATGTGGCGCGGCCGTGACATGCCGAGCGGATCCTGCTGGCCTGCCAGGCGGACTGGCCTGAACTAGTAACGATCTAGATTCGTGTACGATATCTGGGTATTAAAATCCTATTCGAACGAGACTATGTAAACAGTAAATGGAAAACTAAACTAAACACTGAAAGGTAGCTAAACTAGGATTTTCAGAAATCTATCCAACATTTCAGCTCAGCTTATCTTCGAAAGGATCTAGTGAGTAACCGAAAATTAATTTAACCGATACGTTCCCGCTGTTGTAAAATTGAGCTCGACAAAATTTTCAGGAAATTGCCTTTTGTCTAGGTAATACGACCTTTCGAAATACATTAGAGTAAGATTAGAAGTCATGTCCAAAAAGTGTTTTCAATATACAGCACACAGTAAGATAGTAACAACACATTACTTCGTTATTATAGAACATTATGTACAATTGTTTTTATTAATTAACAGAAGCATCTCTGGTGTAACAGATAAACTTTTATGGTGTTTTTACAATCATAGATAGTACAGGAAATCTGCTAAATAGATTATCCCACATACCGAAGCTCCATCATTGCTAATTGCTTTAACATCTTGTCCTTCAGGCCAACCGAAAAGTTCGCGATTTATTAATAGTTTTATGATAGTGTTTACCTTACCGAGAAGATATATTTTAGGAACTAAAAAACTTGAGAACGCTTAAATTCCCGAATACCAATGATATCATTGGTTTACCCAGTATAAGACAACGTTACACTGCATATTGAAATTGCTAATTGCTAGATACATATATGCTTTAATTCGCACAAAAAATGTGCATGGCTATGACCCTGGATGCATAAACTCTTAAAACATCCTTCTAAAGTAAAACAATAGCTTCCTCATTCCGAGAGCTAGACAGGTTACCTAAGCACAAATGTGTCGTCAAAACATAATGACATAGTGCAGGCTTTAATGACAGTATAGTTACCTAATCAGAAGTGACCTGTGCACTGTGCAGTCAGCGGTGCAATGCTGTGACGCATCCAATGTTTGCTTGGGCCACAGTTTGCTGCACAACAAGTCAATTAAAGTATTACTATGCTTACGTAGCTAACGTATGAATAAAGGAAGAACTATTCCAATTTTGTAGAAAAATCTTCTTCTTCTTAGTCTCATCATCTTCCTGTCTTGTTACCAAATTTATTTGGGGCTGGTTCAATATGTTTTGCTGCTTACATTCTCCGTCGTCATTCGTCATACTGACATTCACTCCTTTCTAACTCATATCATCTTTTCTTTACCAACATTTCCACCTCCTATGATATCGATATCCTCTTATTATTACTTAATTTCCCACTGGTCATGAAAAAAGGAAAAAGCCGTAAAGAGACTTATGACATAAAGATTTATGTCGAAACAACTATAAAATTAAATATCAGTCTTATTATCCGGAGCTAAAAAGTCAATGAGGAAAATTCTAGATGAATGAACTTTAATAAATTAATATTTATAGCTTATGTACCTACATAATCTTTCAAAATAGATAATTTCGTCATAACAGAGCTTAACCGCTACTAACTTTATAATGACCTGGTCCGCATCAATCATTTCTTCGTTGTTAGTGCAATAAAACGTCTATGTTTAGTATTTCTAAGAATCGCTGAAGAAATAAGACAAGTTTCTTTCCTTATGATTTTTGTCTGTGGTCAGTTATTAAGAGCAATAAAGACAATGCGGTCTGCGGTGTAAAAAAAGTGCGGTCAATATAAAAGAAACAAAAATTGACATTCGTAATAATCTATCGAAAAGATTCATCAAAAGCAATCCTTACTGTCAGAAGAAATTCTTACCTAACTTCTTAGAAATATAAACGACGCTATCCACGTGCCCTACAGTGCTAGGTACAACTCACAAGATAACATTGTGTTCAAGCAATTAAACGCTCGTCGTGCGAAGGTTAAGCTTTGCAGGCGCACTGCATTCCCTTCGCTTAGCATAGAAAGCTGTCGGAGCGCGTTTGGCGCGAATTTCTCCGCGCATGCGCTCTAGCATCGTCTATTTGCCGCCGCAAGCTGCCGCGTTGTAAGCCGCTGCAAGGTATAAGCGGAGGCGATTTTAATTGCTATGGGATGACATATTACTTAGGTATAATGCCTGAAATATTGTAAGTACACCTAATGTAGCAAGTTGGATGTGCGCTTATACCTTAATTTTGGAGTCAAAATCTGAAAAAAAAAAGGATTAAGCTTGTCTACTACCTGCGAAATACTAAATAGCTTTGTTTATCATCTTTATAACTTAATTGTCGATCACAGAGTTTATGTAAAGACATATCGTTAACATTGAATTCTTTTAGTATTAAAGATACCTAAGCAATTAGATTGTGTTTATTTTTACCTACTCATATTGAAATAAATAGTTTAGGCAGGTGTTCGCTACCTCTCATACATCTCGCGTAGTTTCTCAAGGAGAAAAACTTTCGTTATGTTAATGGCGTGTAGGTCAGGTTTGTAGTGCGCATGCGCCCCGGCCGTCATTCATTAGCGGAAAACTTTTAGACGCACCTCGTGCATTCTGTTAGCGTTAATTTTATTTAACTTATTGGAATGTAGGGACGGGGAAAGGTGGGCCTAATTAATTGTTATGCGTATTTACATAAACACAAGGCTTGATTCCTCGTGAGTTCGCATGTATTCTGCTATTTTAATTTGTTTCATCAACTTGCGTTATTATTTATAATGTGATGATAATTAAACCCATTTCATTAAAAGGTAAATTGCAATATATATTTGGAAAATATTTTATTGAGGTTAAAACCCCAAGAATGATGACGGACCACCCAAAGTTTGCCTAAATATATTCTATTTATACCTGCATAGAGGTCAGACACGACGTGTGCTTTGAATCCTAATTGCAGTGTTAAAGAATAACGTATGGCCATAAATATTTTTTGTCAATAACTTGGGACAGTTATGACATTGAATTCAAATGATGAATTAGAATAATTGCATACAGAATGCAAAAAATGGGTTTTTTGAAACAGCAAACACTGCTATTATCATTCTGTTTTTAAAAACATACATCAAAGGATGCGTGATATGCTTAGCGCAGTGAACAGAAACTGCGAAACATCTTTAATCTAAAAATATTTTTTCTTAAATTTACAAACTTCAACACTACAGATATCTTAAAGATTGTCTCATTACCTTAACATGATTTTTCTTAACGTAAAAAAAACACATAAAAGTTCAATTGGTAAGTGTTAATAATAACTCGGATCAGTAAGATCAGTAACTGAATAGAGGTGTTGCGTTACCTCTATAACAATCAGAGTTAGCGTATAAATATTGATAAAAACCTGACTTCCCTGTTGTAACTCAACGACGTAATAATGTAAATTCTTTTAGCTTCTTTATAAGTTGGACATTTAATTAGATTTATGCCATAAATTATTATGGTTATAACAAGCTTACATATTATTGTTTATATGCATTGTTTCTTCATTGAACACTGGTACAGCTCTATAAGCGTCTTACCCATATACACTAGCGTTGGCATCAACTATAAGGATACTTAACATCGTATATTTATGCATTTAACCTGTTTGATAGCGTTGTTTTTTAATTACTATAATGAAGTAAAATAGAGCAAGTCTATCGATGTATGTGATATGTTCCGTTAAGTACATTGGGCGATCTCCAGGGACGAAAGCATGCAGACAACTCAATTACTTAAGTTATTTCTAGCGACGCACGAGATGTAAGCGTGGAAACTAGGGCGTTCACTATTTACCGCTTGTATATTTAGCTGTGATTGTAAGGGGTGTGAGAAGTCTTCAAATATACTCGTTGTAAAATAATAATATATTTGCGTCTTACTTTTCTTTCAGCGTTTTATTCAATATTTTCCAATGCGTCAAATGGAGCATTTCTTATAGTGCGCAGATTTAATTGCCTTGTCAAGTTTATTCAAGGCTAAATCTCTGTGAAGCTCAAACAATACACTTCAAGGATTTCGTTTTGTAGCTCAAAGTAGACCGCATGCAGTTTCAAAAGAGTCACCCTTCCATTTCCTCACATTTGCACAAACCCAATAACTCCCAACTGTATTGTACCGCTGAACAAAGCCGTGTTGACAATAGTATGAAACATCCGGCTGCGCGCGCGCCGGCACCGATCGTGCGTGACACGACCTAAAGTCGGTGAAAATAGAGGGTTTACTTGTGAGCAACATTCGTCTTGATCTCCTGTAGTCTCGGGCCAAAAAAACATTTTCAATGACAATATGGGCGAAAAATGCTAGCAAAGTATTAAGTATTCCTGAATAATAACCCAATAACCTGGAAACTAATAATTTTAAGGCAGGTATGAAAACGAAAGATCTCGTGTCACGAAGTAAAATATTATGATTGTAATGACGTGCTCAGCTCATGTACCTAGTGTCCGATCTAGCATGTAGATTTACTTTTAACGATGAACGACTAGACTATAAAAACTATTTTATGGTTTATTGCATTAAGTATAAAAACAAATAACGCTTAATTTAACCAACCATAAGCAGAGTAATCAAGCAACTTAAATGTCAGTGATGCAATTTGAAGTAAACGGTCGTCGGGGAATAACATTTGATTTGACATNTAAACGCTCGTCGTGCGAAGGTTAAGCTTTGCAGGCGCACTGCATTCCCTTCGCTTAGCATAGAAAGCTGTCGGAGCGCGTTTGGCGCGAATTTCTCCGCGCATGCGCTCTAGCATCGTCTATTTGCCGCCGCAAGCTGCCGCGTTGTAAGCCGCTGCAAGGTATAAGCGGAGGCGATTTTAATTGCTATGGGATGACATATTACTTAGGTATAATGCCTGAAATATTGTAAGTACACCTAATGTAGCAAGTTGGATGTGCGCTTATACCTTAATTTTGGAGTCAAAATCTGAAAAAAAAAAGGATTAAGCTTGTCTACTACCTGCGAAATACTAAATAGCTTTGTTTATCATCTTTATAACTTAATTGTCGATCACAGAGTTTATGTAAAGACATATCGTTAACATTGAATTCTTTTAGTATTAAAGATACCTAAGCAATTAGATTGTGTTTATTTTTACCTACTCATATTGAAATAAATAGTTTAGGCAGGTGTTCGCTACCTCTCATACATCTCGCGTAGTTTCTCAAGGAGAAAAACTTTCGTTATGTTAATGGCGTGTAGGTCAGGTTTGTAGTGCGCATGCGCCCCGGCCGTCATTCATTAGCGGAAAACTTTTAGACGCACCTCGTGCATTCTGTTAGCGTTAATTTTATTTAACTTATTGGAATGTAGGGACGGGGAAAGGTGGGCCTAATTAATTGTTATGCGTATTTACATAAACACAAGGCTTGATTCCTCGTGAGTTCGCATGTATTCTGCTATTTTAATTTGTTTCATCAACTTGCGTTATTATTTATAATGTGATGATAATTAAACCCATTTCATTAAAAGGTAAATTGCAATATATATTTGGAAAATATTTTATTGAGGTTAAAACCCCAAGAATGATGACGGACCACCCAAAGTTTGCCTAAATATATTCTATTTATACCTGCATAGAGGTCAGACACGACGTGTGCTTTGAATCCTAATTGCAGTGTTAAAGAATAACGTATGGCCATAAATATTTTTTGTCAATAACTTGGGACAGTTATGACATTGAATTCAAATGATGAATTAGAATAATTGCATACAGAATGCAAAAAATGGGTTTTTTGAAACAGCAAACACTGCTATTATCATTCTGTTTTTAAAAACATACATCAAAGGATGCGTGATATGCTTAGCGCAGTGAACAGAAACTGCGAAACATCTTTAATCTAAAAATATTTTTTCTTAAATTTACAAACTTCAACACTACAGATATCTTAAAGATTGTCTCATTACCTTAACATGATTTTTCTTAACGTAAAAAAAACACATAAAAGTTCAATTGGTAAGTGTTAATAATAACTCGGATCAGTAAGATCAGTAACTGAATAGAGGTGTTGCGTTACCTCTATAACAATCAGAGTTAGCGTATAAATATTGATAAAAACCTGACTTCCCTGTTGTAACTCAACGACGTAATAATGTAAATTCTTTTAGCTTCTTTATAAGTTGGACATTTAATTAGATTTATGCCATAAATTATTATGGTTATAACAAGCTTACATATTATTGTTTATATGCATTGTTTCTTCATTGAACACTGGTACAGCTCTATAAGCGTCTTACCCATATACACTAGCGTTGGCATCAACTATAAGGATACTTAACATCGTATATTTATGCATTTAACCTGTTTGATAGCGTTGTTTTTTAATTACTATAATGAAGTAAAATAGAGCAAGTCTATCGATGTATGTGATATGTTCCGTTAAGTACATTGGGCGATCTCCAGGGACGAAAGCATGCAGACAACTCAATTACTTAAGTTATTTCTAGCGACGCACGAGATGTAAGCGTGGAAACTAGGGCGTTCACTATTTACCGCTTGTATATTTAGCTGTGATTGTAAGGGGTGTGAGAAGTCTTCAAATATACTCGTTGTAAAATAATAATATATTTGCGTCTTACTTTTCTTTCAGCGTTTTATTCAATATTTTCCAATGCGTCAAATGGAGCATTTCTTATAGTGCGCAGATTTAATTGCCTTGTCAAGTTTATTCAAGGCTAAATCTCTGTGAAGCTCAAACAATACACTTCAAGGATTTCGTTTTGTAGCTCAAAGTAGACCGCATGCAGTTTCAAAAGAGTCACCCTTCCATTTCCTCACATTTGCACAAACCCAATAACTCCCAACTGTATTGTACCGCTGAACAAAGCCGTGTTGACAATAGTATGAAACATCCGGCTGCGCGCGCGCCGGCACCGATCGTGCGTGACACGACCTAAAGTCGGTGAAAATAGAGGGTTTACTTGTGAGCAACATTCGTCTTGATCTCCTGTAGTCTCGGGCCAAAAAAACATTTTCAATGACAATATGGGCGAAAAATGCTAGCAAAGTATTAAGTATTCCTGAATAATAACCCAATAACCTGGAAACTAATAATTTTAAGGCAGGTATGAAAACGAAAGATCTCGTGTCACGAAGTAAAATATTATGATTGTAATGACGTGCTCAGCTCATGTACCTAGTGTCCGATCTAGCATGTAGATTTACTTTTAACGATGAACGACTAGACTATAAAAACTATTTTATGGTTTATTGCATTAAGTATAAAAACAAATAACGCTTAATTTAACCAACCATAAGCAGAGTAATCAAGCAACTTAAATGTCAGTGATGCAATTTGAAGTAAACGGTCGTCGGGGAATAACATTTGATTTGACATCCTGGGGCCTGAGTCTGTTTCTTAAACTTAAGCAACAATCAATTGTCACTACAGTGAGACTCAATTACAACTCCAATACGATTGAAGCGTTATTGGTTATTCTGCAAATTGAATAAAAATCGTACTCGTAATGTACTGTCAGATGACAGATGACATTGCAGATGACAGACCAATGGCATGTCATTGGAAAACGATTGGTCTTTTAATAGTAACAGAATAACCGATAAGGCCAAAACTGCTATCGCCATACAATTTTCATTGAATTTTCATACGAGTGACACACAGTTGTAGTTAAGGAATCACCCCCCTGTTGTCTATGTATAGTAGAAAAACCCGCTGACCTGTCTCAACCCTTAACCAATGTTTTCCATAAACACAAAATAACCAAACGTGACCTTTCTAACTGCTTCTATGATATTTTTTATAATTATTTTATGGAAATTTACAAACTTATCAATCTAACTTCGCATTAATTAAAACACTTATCTGAAACGGAATAATGAAAAAAATTAAGTCAAAACAAGGTCACGACCCCTATTCACAAAAGAATTGATAATGAATCTAATTCATAGAAGATTTTGTTTTTACTTACCTACAAACTACAAGCAACTGAAATAATTAGATTGAATATTGTTTCTAGCGCAAACAACTGCTACTTAGCAAGTCGTAATGAGATGAGACCAATATTATATCCTGTGCATCGTCTGTAATAGCAATACTTACATCCATCAAATGTAAATAGATAAAATGCTCTGAAGTAACTTTTGGAACAACAACTGAGCTAATCGCTCGGCGCTCAGTCCCGTGCCACGCGCCAACAGTCGTACAACTTTAGGCCGACAAACGCCTAAAACAAAATTGGCGACGCATTACACAACAATAAGCCCCAGTACCGGTAGCACTATTGTTGTTAACTTTTGTAATACTAGTCAAACAATCGCCTCTCCACAAAGACACTTGTATTTAATTCAAAGCAGGTTGGTCACGATCCGCGGCAGTTCGTGATAACTGCGATTAGCTCATTACTCTCAGTCATTCATTATAAGAATATCTATTTGTATTCAAACGGTACTAAACGGTCACCTAATTAGATTTAAAATAGTTTAAGAAGAATCGTTTATTTGCACTAAAAACATTTTGGGTTAATTGCGTGAAATTATCGACACAAAATTGTTTCGCGTAATACCTACGTCGCCTTAGAACAGTTATATCTTTGACAAAGGACATAAAAGAAAACACCTGACTGACAATTTATAGAAAGTGTGACACTTTAGAAATAATAGGTGTTTATTGAGAAAGTCCAAACACCGCCAGTCTACATCGTCAGATATAAATTTTCCACAGGACTGAGAAGTAGTCAAACAATCTACAGCTGATGGCATAATTTATTACTTCTACATAGATATGATAAATTAATTCGAATATGTAAAAGTTTAGGTACATATTGTCACGCTAAACAGTTCTTCGGAATTTCATGAATAAAATTACTGTGCTAGATGATTATTTATAGGAATTTTATTTGCACTTCAATTAGACTTCTTTGAACTTTGCTGTTGCTATATATAATAATTACAGTCGTACCTATACATTATCAATAAAGATATTTAAAGAATCTTAAGATAAACTTAGAAAGCCTGTACTTAGTGTAGTATTATTTTATTTAATGAGACAATTTAATTTGTCCTTAATTATAAATCATCTTGTGTACATAGTACCTATTACTTACTTCCAACTAACCAAATCTGCCACGGCCTGTTTTAGATAGAACTGGTCCGCAGCGAATACCAGTGAGTCAAACACATGTTCTATTGTGCTCCTCCACAATACTCGACATTGACGACTGGTGGAAACGTCCATAACATCACTCTATGACATTTGATGCACACACAAGACTGCTTATTTAGCGTCATTCAACTTAGTGGGCATATCGTACAGAGCCTACTTCCTTAGATACTCTGAACAAGAAATCTATAGCATTAAATTTGTTTGAATATTGCTATAAAATAAACGTTATCTAAGTCCCAAGAAAAAAATAATCACCAAGGTTGATTTTAAACTTTGCTCACACTAGGTATTCTTGCGCATAGTGACATGATCTTCATGATTCTTCGTGATAGAATTCTCAGAAACATGCGAAATGAGCTCAACAACAAGGCAAAGAAAATTATTAACTATTAAATAGAGTAATGACAGGGTTTTTGTAACACTACACCATAAGCATACTTACAGACTAATTTCTAAGAAAACCCAATCAATTAATATCTAATATGCGGTTAGGGTTTGTACGTAAGTTATGTATAAAAACTTAGTTATTTTCTAGTTAATATCAGGTTATATACAATGTAATAGTCGATGCCGGAACATTTCGGCACGAGTCGTGCTCGAGCGTGAAGTGTTACAACACTGTAAGCACTTACTTTTAATGAAATAAGCGTGCTGAAATCTGACGTAGACCATTTTGATAGTATTTACTGTAAATAATCAGTATACTATGTCGTAATATAAATATTGAAATATTCTAATTAAAAACCTCTTTTTTGGGAAGTCTATTAAAATTATCTAAATACTTACCTGCATGTTTTTAATAGCTCATCTCCACAGGAGCGATTATGATCTAAGTTTATATTTCTGCTCTCAAAATATTAGAATATAGGCCGAGATTTTCAGGAAAGGATTGTTAAGGAAGTTATTCACTATAGAATATATTCAGCTGAACAAATATTTCGCTATTTTTACGACTTCATTGTGGTAATGTTAACGCAGTACATGTTTTATTGATTGCACAGCTGTTTAGCTAGAGTCAGTACTTTTATTACGAACAATTAAACACATAGATCTTTACGCTGTTTAATTTTAACTTCAGTGGCAGTTCATATATTATGTTTGTATTTTTAGATTATTTTAGGGTGTAAAATCGAAATCAAAAAGCATTTATTCAAAGTAGGCTGAAAACAGCACTTTCTGAACGTCAAAATTACATGAGACAGCCCTTCACCACTTCCTATGTATTTTAGCTGGGAAGAAGAAGTGGCGCAACAAACTCCCCAGCTGTCCTCAGGTAAAGACAGATTTAGGTCCCCAAAATACCTACAAGCCAGAGTAAGGGTAGATAATTTTAGACCCACTGGGTGGCCGTGTGACGTCACGGAAATAAACTTAACATATTTCCACGATAACTTCAATATGCTTAAAAAACTTCAATGTAGGTAAAACAGTGGTATAATGTTAACGATTCAATTAAGATATAAATTGTTTACTAAATTCATTATGATAAGATTTTTTATTTCTAATTAGTTTCGCTTCCTATTTATCTAACAATACAAAATACACATTATTTTTATAGAATCATAAAAAACAAGTTTTATCTGTAGCTCTTTAACAGTTACATTACACATAAAATTACTATTTGAGAGCTTCCCTAAAACTAGAAATTTGATAAAAAATATTGGCACGCCTTTCCATATACATTACTTATAATTAGACATCGGATTATATGCATTTGCATTTTTGCATATGCAAATGCATATAATGCTATTTTTATAGCGTTATTGCATATAATGGTATTTTTTCACTGACGGTGCTTATTTCAGTAGTTGTACGTGTCTAGTCACATCACCTGTCTAGCCCATGGATCGTGGCAAATTAGATGCAGTTTTGTGTAAAAACCCTGATCTTAAGGTGAATGCGACCACTAGAAGCGGGAAATTCAAATATAAAATGGTTTTTTCATGTTTTACCTAAGTTAACATTCAATATGAAGGGTGATCTTATGATTGGCGGTTATAATATCCCACAAAGTAATTTCTGATGTCCTTGTTTAACTCCGAAACTTACTCTGTAAAAAAAAACTCTGTAAAAAACGTTTTATTGCGCAATAAAACGTTTTTTACAGAGTTATTTAATTAGTAAGAAGTTTCGGAGTTAAACTTATGTAAAACATAAAAAAAACATTTTATATTTGAATTTCCCGCTTCTAGTCGTCGCATTCACCTTAAGGAAATTAAGAAAATTAACTCATTTATCAACGGCACCGGACAATCTCTGTCTGAGGAGGTCTCTGCAGAAATGGCGCCAAATTTCAAATTCTGTCCGGTAACGTCAGTTGATGTCGAAAGGTCATTTTCGGCCTATAAATTAATATTAAGCGACAAGCGTCACTTTGCTGTAGAAAACTTGGAAAAATATATTATTTTATATTGTCACAAAAATTATAATAATTAAACGTTAATTATATTATAATACATAATAATAAATGGTTTTTGATTGTGCATATTTAGTGCATATTTTGCCCATTTTTAGAGCATATTTGCATGCATATTTTGGCATTTTAATAGTGCATATAATCCGATGTCTACTTATAATATTAATAGTTCCTCATTCATTAACTTAATGAGGTCACAGTGTCTCAGTGATCAGTAATCCAAGTTCAAGTATAACAGTAACTGTGACAGTTAGCTAACTGTTTAGGCACATAGTTACGACATCCGTTGTCTATCGCGACCCTGACCTTCTAACTGTTACGTTGCTTATCTAATTTAACTGAAGTTTTAAGATTTGTCGGGTGACCCTGATCATACAGCAAAACAAGATATTTTATAACTTTCTTCTTCTAGAGTTCTAGAAATTGTGCTGTAAACATATTTATTTTATTTGTGTTACCTGGGACACGTGTACTACTTATGATCATCATCATCGTCATCCATACTTATGATCTATTTTACCATCTTGTGGTTTTGAGCTATGAACTATGCTATGTTGGACATTTGACCTGAATATAAAGAAGAATTATTTCTTTTGCGAACTAAATCACTCGATGAACTTCATTAATATCTATGATTACCACCTATTACCAGTGCCTACCAACCCATAGGTAAACCAAAGATTATAAAAGCATAAACAAATACGCATCAAATATCATCCTATTATTATCGAATCCATCTAACAAGGGAGGTATACGTTTACAGCTATCACGAGATCTATCGCCGGTGCTTTACGTGGCTCATGAATAATGTTCGAACATGACACACGATACCCGGGTGGGCACCATGTATCACTGGTGACGGACATCCCCGTACCCTCGTGTGTCGACACTGTAGTGCAGGTTATAATGATGCATCATGAAAATGATACGAAAATGCAACTGCGCATTAACTAAGAATAGATAACATTTAAAATAAATAGTTTATTGTCACTTTTAAGTATTATTATTCATTTGAAAACTAACAACAGCTAATTACATTAAAGCTAATTATACCCGTCATGTTCCTAATTCAGTGAAAACATTCAAACACATCTTTTAGATTACCTTCTCCTCAAACATAGTAAGTACTTAAATTAATTAAAGTTTGTGAGTTAGTCGCAAGCATGGTCACTCTACATAATACGAGCACCTTAGCTGATGTACGGTAACAGGGTCGGTGACTTGATTCTAGATAATGTGAGCCTTTGTTATCATTATACTTAATTATATTCTGCTAATTATCAATGGAGTATCGTGCTATGAATGTTACGAATAATATATATGAAGATAGATTCTTTAACAACTCCTGTAAGGGGGTCGTTAAGACCAATTGTACAAAGAACTTGGACATCAACAAGAGCATTCTTTCGCAGCTTGTTAGCATTCTTCATAAGTATTTCCCTATCATTCCTTATGAAATAGAAGATAGTATGTTAACCAGTTTTCTCATTTGGCAGACACAAATGGCACATACAACGGGGCGCTACCACACAAGGAGGGCGCGGAGCGGGGCGCGGGGTGGCGGCGGGACGCGGCGAGGCGCGCGCGCGCTTGCTGCTCCACCAAGACGCTCATGCGCCGCCTGCCCATCCTGCAGTGGCTGCCCAAGTACACGCCACGGAACGGCCTAGCCGACATCATTGCTGGTGAGTACCATATGACAGACAATTCAAGAGTAGTCGGGTGTAGTCAAATCGTCTTTTGTTACGCTGGGCTCAAATACACCGCGGCATCAACTGATACCAAGCTCCTCTAATTGTTCGAGACTGGGACTTGGCTAGGGCGTATAGAAGCAGGGAGCTCAGGTCCTTTTCTAGGGCCTCGCGCGAAGACAAATATGCTTGTCATCTCTAAAATTGAATCAATGTCCTTCCGCAAACGAATGTATTGAGGTCTGCTAACTCCCTAACTTCCACAACGTTTACAGGGAAATCCGTCACCAATCGAATTTAAGAATATGTCCCACTTTTATTCTGCTCAAACATTTCATGCAACAAGAAAATCTTGAAAAGGCACCAAACTACAAAGTGTGTCGGCGATGCGCTTGACTGGCGATTTAATTATGCGCATTGTGTGGCCGTGTGAAATTGTGTTAACTCGGAAACGGCGCGATTACCCACTGCGGCATAAACACCAATTTATATTATAGCGTGCTCACTGTTAAGCGGGCCCGAGGACTTTGCTTATGCTGACAATATCTACTATTAAGAGACATGTAATCCCGACTATTTGGCTCATATTTTAAGTTTCTTGTTACACAGAAGAATGCTGCTATGTAACCTGCATGGATAGATTGATACGGTACCACGTACTGTGTGACGTATGATTGCATTAGCACTTACCAAATAGAATAGTATGCCGTTACTTGGTGTCAGCTTCACAATACGATTACGGTTATTACGGTATTGTTAGTAAGAACATTCCTATCTTACACTGACAAGTTACCTACGTCTACGTCTGATATTTTTTATGAAGTGCATCTTGGATGCCAGTAACAGTGAAGGAAGTCAAGTGTGTCAATATCGATCATCATCGTCATCTTCTCCTAATGGTCTTAGGAAAATTTACCCCAGCAATAAAGAAGTAGAAACTTGGTAACTGGGTTGTGTAGGTCTGACAGGCAGTCGCTCCATGTAAAACACTGGTTCTCAGCTGCATCCGGTTAGACTGGAAGCCGACCCCAGCATAGTTGGGAAAAGGCTAGGCAGATGATGATGAATAAAGAAGTAGAAACAAGTAAGAAGAATGTTCTAGCCAGCATTTCAGCTACACGTGCTCTGTAATTACATGCCATACGAGCTGTGGAAACTAAACCTCGGCTCAATTAGTAGCAGCTAAGTATTATCAACAACAGTGCATTACATGTGTACGTACAATATAGTATAGTATGTAAGTATGGTGGCAGTGTGGCAGTATGTTGTGTCTGTGGTGGCGCCGCGCGACATCCACGTTTATTTTACCACCATTGTCCAGACGCCTAAGCATTTGTTAAGCCTCGTGCACACTGCGGAAGAATGTAAATAGGTGCTCATAGTTGCAATTCTGGCGAGCAATGAGTATCTATGATTATCTTGCTACATACTTGTTGTTTGGTAAAAAAATCTACTGGAAGAGTATTAACTGTTAACAAAAATATAAATTATGAGCAAATATTAATTACTGTGGACGCAAAACATCTTCCCAATTACTACTAAGAATTAAAAGGTAATGCTAATTGTCCACGATGAGAATGATACGCATCAGTGGACAGCACGCCTATGATTCAGGCAAAGTGTTACAAAACGTCAGATATGGTAGGTACTACTAATGTAGGGAAAATACCGTAACGAGGTATTATACCGCGTTCATTGAAGCAGAAAATATATTGTGCCTATTGTTTAAGAAATAGTTTAGTTTACAATAATGTAAAGTGCCAGCCATTACCTTCTACTTTGTTTATCTTTACTTAGGAATTAAACGTTAGAATTTAATTCAAACATTGAATGGATGATTGAAAATAATAATACGTAACAAATCCAGCCATCATAACATCACAGTCTTGGCTGGGATCCTATTAGTGCTATTTGCTACAGAAATGTTTAACAGCTCATAAGACAATCATTACTAGATATACCAGCGAATAATCGAGCCGAGTGCATTGACCTCAATTATATTATTTGAAAATTGCACTATTACCGCAGGAATGCATTGCAATAGTGTTACAAAAACACGGGACTATGAACTCTGCGTCCTTGCGATAAGGTACAAAAAGCATTGAGAGCAGTGCATTGAGGCCCGGCGGAGCGTGTCGTCACAGGCATTGTGTTGCGCTATAGTGTGTCGCAACCATTACCTCTACAACGCCCGATTTCTTTTCAGTTTGAATCTAGACTGGTTTCGTAAATCGAATCTTTCATATATTTAAACCTAGCAGCAGTAAAAATGCTGAATACGTTAAACTGTGTAGTGAGCTGCTCAACTCCTAAAGCCCAATACCTTTGTGATCACTATACAGGGCTGTTTATAATCGTGTGTTTCAATTTTGCTGTTCAATAATTTTATATACGATTTTTGCTAGAATTAGATATCATTGGGTTGAATAAGAAATCTATCAATCACAATCGTTATTAAATCTTCTGATGCCAAAAGGAAAACTGATCACGCTCCTGTAACAAAGGCAGGTAGATCACTAGCCCTGAGCAATGAATCTTATGCAATATTAATTATAATTGCATTCGTTTTTCACTTTTTTATATCAATTAAATGCTAAGACCAGTGAAAAAGGGATTGTTCTTAACTTCTTATCTCTGTAGCGATTATTATTTTTTGTTAAGAAATATAAAGTAATTCGAAATTATTAATGCTAATTTATTAGACAAAAACTGCAATTCCAAGTAAACAGTATGATGCTGCTAATTTGAGTAAACGTTATTTATTGATACCAGTGTTTTGCAGTTAATAAATGTGACCTCAGATATTTTTCAATTAACTTAGTTAAACATTTTTATTAGCGACGTTGACATTGACACTGGCTGTAGTCTGTTGTTTGGTCCATCCTTCTGTCTGAGCTCCAGCATCCCTTCACCGCTGAACCTTGGTTTATAATTGATGTATTCGATCAAATAACCACTTATCGTCAGGTCAAAGTTTTTGTTTCGTGACAATTACCCACTTTCATCGACATTGGGATTGTTCGTCGATCGATATAAAAACTGTATCGATCTAATGGATCACTGACGCCCAACTTCAGAAAAACCTGAACAAATTAAATGTCACGCTAGAGAGAATCACTTTGTTTACACATTACCTACATATATATATATATGATCACTTTAATATTAATGACTAATTTAAAATAACATTGTGTCCAAGCTACCAGTTTGTTATAATTTACTTCAGTATCCCAAAATGTATATTTCGTAGTCTCGTAGCCGTAGCAGCGGCGTAGCACTCAATGGCTGCCAAGATACTACGAACATGTTTATTAAATTGGAAAACTTACATAGGTTGAACAACTGGGATATTTACGGAATTGCCAGCAGATTAACAGTCTAATGTGTCCGTGTTATATTCCTCAGGTATAACAGTGGGTCTGACAGTGATCCCGCAAGCGATAGCGTACGCGGGCGTGGCGGGGCTGCCGCCGCAGTACGGGCTGTACTCTTCCTTCATGGCGTGCTTCGTGTACACGGTGTTCGGCTCCGTGAAGGACTCGGCCATAGGACCCACGGCCATCGCCGCCATCCTCACGAGGGAGAACCTGCACGGCCTGGGCCCCGAGTTCGCCGTGCTGCTCGCCTTCCTCTCCGGCTGTGTGGAACTGCTCATGGGGATACTGCAGCTTGGTGAGTTCTTCTTTAATCACTATAGTTAATAGCGGTATTTGCTCCTTAGATACAGGGAAAAAACATTTGAAGTAGATAGTTGAAAACTGTGAAAAGCTTGCTATAACAGTAAAAAGGCTCTCACTAACATCATGAGAGCATCGATAACATCATACTTGAAATGTGACAGTGGCACTTGTGCCGAGCGCTTTTAGATAGACCATGTGGCGGTAATCCGTTGTTAATGCATAACATATGTATGACATGAACAATAGTTATGACGAGAAGGGCTAATTGCAATTTGATAGTTTTATATTTCGTTCCATTATTGAACTCAATCAATTTACAGATAAAATTATTATTCAAAGACCCAAGTTCAAAGACAAAATAAACGTCACTTATCTTAAAACAACTGCTTACTATGAATTTTCACGTAGGTACAGTTTTTAAAGTAAACAATTGTTTATATTGCATGTGAAACTGGGCCTTAACTGTGATACAAGGCGCATTTTTGCGAAGGTGTTTGTGTGAGCAACAATGTGAACAGTTCAACAATACGCAGTGTGCGGCTATTGTCACTGTTTTGTTGTTCATTTAGTCAATAGTAAACAGATCATTCGTATAGCGCAGCTCGTGGCAGGTCGACTATGTATCAGTTTAGTTCCTATTACTTGCTAGGCTCCATCCCTCCTTGAACAATTAAGAAAATTGGCGGTTCCTACTTTTACAAAAATATTGAATACTAGTATTGAATATGACGGCCATAAAGTAGTCCAAATACTCGTCCATAAAAGTCAAAAACTTACCAACCGTTTTAATAGGCATATTAGATTTGAAATGTTTCTGTTCTCCTCTCTCTAGAACTTGCTCCTCCAACATTGCGACATGCACTGTAACTATGACGCATGCGCATTTACCAACAGCCTTTAGGAATGTCAGTGTTCAGTCCATTGTCGCTAACAGCGTTATCTCAACAAAGACTTCGCTAATCTCACTACAATGCGGAACAACTTACCATTTCATACACATTACTCTGAAATGTTTACTGTCAGTCAAGCTCGCTCTGTTTGTTTTGTTGTGTTATTTTTTTCAAAATAAAAACAAACAAAGCTTCTTTGTTTTGCTAAGAAACAACATAATGAAGTAAATGTTACCACCGACCACACACCTCCACGACCTCAGTTCATTCACATAGGCAAAATTACTGAAATAAATTGAACTACTTTTCGAATAAAAATGTATTGTTTATCCATACTGAGGACACTGCTGTGCTTAAAATTATGTATAGGTAGGTACAGTAGTAAGCATAAGTGGACTACCAGTTTCAAAAAACAATTGCATAGCAATATTAGTGGTACTTACGACCTTCTTAATTTGTAATCTTAGCGTCGCGTCGTTATTAAAATATGAGGGTAGATTATGATAAGTTCACTTTAAATCTATCCTCATATTTTAACAACTTTTCTAGTCACTTATAAAT
The DNA here is from genome assembly GCA_002382865.2 of Heliothis virescens. Classification (NCBI taxonomy): domain Eukaryota; kingdom Metazoa; phylum Arthropoda; class Insecta; order Lepidoptera; family Noctuidae; genus Heliothis; species Heliothis virescens. The sequence goes on along the minus strand of NWSH02000019.1, from coordinate 302,335 downwards.
TACTCCGGTATTAGCTGTTGTTGATGAACACAGTAACGAGCGTTTGTGTTATCTTGTTGCGATTGTATTCTTTTGTATTCATTATGCAGGCTTATATTAGTATTGAAGCCAAGTCAAACATTGTGACCCTATATTCGGATGGTCTTAATATATCTCAAATATCGAATAAAACCGGCTTATGCGTAAGTAATTTTTTCTAATATAATGTGACGATATTTATAAAATAGCTCAATTGCTTATTGCAAGTGTGTAATATATATTATTGTTTTTAGAGAGAGACTACTAGGCGTTGGGTGAAGAGATTTGCGGAAGATGGTAGTCTGAAGAGTCGTGATAAGAGTGGAAGACTAC
>NWSH02000019.1:264958-280321 GCA_002382865.2 Heliothis virescens | reverse complement strand
GGGGGGGGCGGGGCTGGGGTGTCGGGCACTTACTTGGCAAGGGGTACGTTATCGCGGTCCGCGTACGCGTCATACAAATATTCGCTGCAACAGACAACAGACAGTCAGTGGGCGGACACCGACACGCGCCTCGCGACACCTCGCACACGACACAAGGGACTACTCGCCGGCCCGCGACCCAGGCCAACGTACTGGGTACCTACTGCTAGTCACCACAGACTAAACACTTCCACAAATCTGTATGTCAACACTCATCAGTGTCTAACTTAGGACTATGACATGATATGTTTAATATAATCTAGTAATATTATTCAATAATTAAATCGCCAGTTATTTACTACGTTTTTTTATGATGTTGGATGTGACTGGATGATAGAACTCAAATGAAAATAAATAAACCGAAACTAACAAAATAAAGTGACATTAGTATACAGAGGATCATGCCCTGGTGTCGCGTTCTCTAGCACTCTACCGTACACTCTGATTGCATGCTCACTACGTTCAACGTTCGGTAGCAGGTACTGCTCCTGTTCACTTTACTTCATTCACAGTTCCTCTAAGTGCTCACGAGTGAAGTTCATGAAGCTGAATACGCGAGTGTCGCCTGCTGCGTCGCAGGCGCTAGTGCGCGACCCCGGCGTCTCGTAGTGTCCCGACAGTAAACTAGACAACCAATATGTACAACATTGCAAATAAAAGTGAACTCTACACGTTTCCAATACAGTGCGGGTCACAGGCCGGCGACACACGGAAGTGACCCGCGGCCGCAAGCCACGTATGCGATAGCGATGCATGCCTACCTCCAGCTAGCGATACGGACTCCCGCTCATAGCATACAACAACGACACGACGGGGATACGTCGCAGCCGCACTGCTCATTACTACAAAATATTAATAAATTCATATTGTAAACCATGATTTATATAATAATCTGGTAAGGTGGAATGGTACTAGGCGTGGTAGGAATGAGCAGCGCGCTGGGCTGGGTACTAGGGACTGGTCGCGCAAGCTGCTAGGGAAGAGGGCGCGTCACCGTGCGGGGCGGCGCGTCACCGGCGCCGCGCGCGCGCCGCCGCCGGCACATAGGCGCTGCCGACACAACGCTACACTGTACTCGGCGCCCACTCTATGGCTTACGGCTACATCTCGACGCCTAGCGCTGTTCCGGGTACTGTCATGACCGAACAGCTTCGGGAAATTTATTTGGAGGGGCAGAGACCAGTAAATAAGGAGAAATTTTGCACAAATTGACCGGTTTATTCTACGCTGGATGGCGGTGAAGTGAACGAACCAACATAAAAAACACAATATAAAAACAAACTACGGATATAATTTACATTTGTTATAAATGTATACTATGTATTTGTATAATTTATAACTCGTCGGGCTGTGTAATATTATGTGTTTGGGCAACACAAACACTGTTCCAATTCATACGACGCAGCGATAGCTCTTCAACCGCAGCACCTCGAGCGACTACACCCGAACTGATTTGTTGTACTATTGAGTATACAACTGTTAAACTCGCTCATAAACAAATAAAAACCACTTTTGCTAACGATAAGAAATTAAAAGTTAATATATAAAGGTAATAAATAATCAAAACTGGATCGTATCAAGGGTAAATACTATTAAAGTGGTTTATTAACAGTTCTTTAGTATAAGCTTGTCGATCCAATGTCAATTATAGGGGAACATAAAGTTGTTCAAAGTAAAGGTTGGTAATATAAAGATCTACAGGCGCGGCCAGGCGGGCCGGCGCCGCACTACAGTACAGGAACATGAGGGGTGCACAACAAACCCAAACGGACAGACACACCGACAAACTCAATCTAAATAAAAACTCAATGTTAACACAGCTGTCAAACAAAACAACAAAAGTAACGTGAAATTAGTCAGGTGAACATAAACAACTGAGAGGTGGAGCGGCGCCCGTGACGTCACGCCGCCGGTGACGTCACGCCGCCGGTGACGTCACGCGGCCGGTGACGTCACGCGCGCCGCTCCAGATGACGATGGACGATGGATGTGGCTGACGCGACCGAACATTGTACTCACAATACTCAACTTTATTATTACCATAAGTACTACTACACACATTATCAGAGTTGATCTCAACTACACTGGATTGTGATTACAATGTGTATCGGGAATAACATTACCCTAATCATTGATATTAGATCTGTCTGTCATACAAAATGGTTGGAATCTTAGATTGCGAGAGAGGCGACATTTTGTACGACAGACGGCAGTTGGGCGACCACAGCCGTACTGTTGGCGTAGTGCTGCCTTATTTGCATATTATTAGGAAACTTAACAATGACAGTATATACGCTCCTGTACACAACGTCGTAATAAACACACTTAAAGTACAGTTAAGAAACTGCGTTTGATAAAAAAGTTACACATGAAAACTGTATGCAAAAAGTAGTAGGAAGTTGAATGAAGTTAAAGCGCGTCTAGTTGACACATTGTGTGCGGGAGCCACAACATCTCAACAATCGCATCTGCATGAATGAGATGTGACACGATGCGATAAGATCAACAGACAGACAGACAATGAGCCGGTGTTACTGCAGCCGACAGGATGTCGTGACTACAGAGTGTTGACACTGTTAGCAACAAACAACATGTTCATTCTTTATTAAATTCATTCATTGAGATGATTTGTTGAGATACACACAGACAATCAACACGCTCATTCTTTGCTCGACTCATTCATCTACTAGATGAATGGAACTGTAATTTAATGGCATATTTTGTCTTATCGAGTTATTTACGCTGCTGCTGTTTAAAAGGTAAATACAGCTGAGCTTTGATAATTCGTAATCTGCATAACACAAAGATGTGGTAGAAAAACTGTTGAGTGAAGAGGGTTATTTTGACAAGTTTTATATTGAGTGAAATATGATAGTATAATTAAGTAGCAGCGTGAAACAATGTCGAGTGTAGGAATGAGCGCGCTCGGCCGGCAAGCAGCAGTCAGGTACTCACGCCTCCACCAGCGGGCCCGGGTAGGCGTCGGCCTGCAGGTACAGCCGCGCCAGCCGCGCCGCCACCAGCAGCAGCGCCGGCAGCAGCGCCACGCACCACGACAGCGACATCCAGTACCCGTTCTGTGCGAACGTACACACGTACAACAAACGCTACTATGTCTAATACACTTACTACTACGAAAAGTATCACCTTAGAGTATCATTACATAAAATTGCTTTCAAAATGGATGCACATATTCGAACCGACCGCATTAAATCAAATGTAATTTAAGCGCAAGATTCAGAGGTTCCAGGTGAAGTTCTAAATAGCTGTCCGACAGATTCTGCCACAGAATTTTTCTTTTCTTTTCAATGTTACCTGTAAAACTGGCCGTTAAATTGCTCTATATTAAAATATGCATGCAGTAATATGCAGCAGTTTCTCCCGCGTCCTATGAGAACTACTCAACGTATCCGGATAAAATCGGACCAGTAGCTCCTGTGATTAGCGCGTTAAAAAAAACAAACTCTTCAGCTTTACAATATTAGTATGGATGTATAGTACGTACGACAGGCATGAGTATCTTCCGGCAGGCGGCGTCGCGCGTGGCGTTGAAGGCGTTGGACAGCGGGCCGCAGCGCCCCACCTGCTGCCGCGCCGCCGCCTCCAGCCGCGCCATGTACTCCTCCAGCCGCAGCGCCACCGTCTGCGCCAGCCCCGCCGTCATCTGCGGACGCCACGCTCTGTCATACGGCACACACACAGTGTTGTGAGAATGTCAGTAATGGTGCTCACGTTCTGCACGCGCTCGGGCCCCTCGGTGTTGAGGAACACCTCGGCCTCGCTGGTCTCGTGCATGAGGTACGTGATGGCGTCCTTCAGCGACGAGTGGTTGAAGCGCAGCCCGTCGCGCAGCTTCGTCGCCGTGCTCTGTAACATGTTCTTGTGTGTGTGTCATCCATCCAATTATATTTCTGTCACAATGCTTCTTGTGCTGCGAACAACTATGTTATTTACAAGCGGCTTGCCCCTGCTGGGCTCGGGATATCTATGTATAATAGCTTACACACGTTTTTTTCCGTGGGAAATCTTCAAATGCCAGGATTCAGTGTCAGATTTTCACTGAATTAAATCGAACAATCACTTGGCCCCGGCAGGCTCTGGTGGTGGTGGTGGCGGGGAGGACACTCACGTTGAGCTGCGCGGAGGTGTGGAGCATGGGGCGCAGCACGTCGCGCATGAGGGCGGCCAGCGCGGCGGCGGCGCTGCGCAGCGAGCGCACCTGCTCCGCGAACAGCGGCTGCTGCAGCGACGCCGCCGTGTTGTTGAGCTGGCGCGCCAGCGAGTCCAGCGCCAGCGTCGTCATGTTGGTCTCCAGCGCCGCCAGGATGCGGTCGAAGTCGAAGTCGGACAGGCCGCTGTCGGCGAGGCGGCGCAGCTTGTCGCGGGCGGGCGCGCGCAGTATAGACACGGGCTGGTCGCCGCGCGCCAGCAGCGGCCGCAGCGCGGCCACGTGGCGCGCCAGCGACTGGCGCACGGTGCCGCTGGTGGCCGACAGGTTCAGCAGCCGGTGCAGGTGCAGCACCTGGAACGCCGACGCGAACACATGTGGTTTACAATATTCACAGGATATGTTGTGAATACTTGTGAAATGACAAACTGCTCACAATGAATTTGATCAAAAATCTTTACTTTAGTATAGATTAAATAAAGTTGAGAGTGTGAATTCTATGTTATTATTGAAGGAAACATAGAATTTAGCAGATAGGTTTCTTACAAAGTGTAAACATTGTCTAAGATAGTATGGTAGTTGGTAGTATGGATGGAAGTCCATGTTTTTGAAGTGTTTGTCTGAATGTTGTACTGGCTAATCTCCGGAACACCTAAAAAGATTTTAATGATTCTTTTTTTGTTATTTTTGTCCTTTATGTGAATTTCAGATACATTGTTAGTTCTTGAATAAATAAAAAATGAAATGTATAGATATGTCTCGGCAACATGTAGGCTATAATTTATCTTGGAAACTTGAACACCTGATGTAGACCCGCGACAGACCAGCTAAACTATAAGAGATACAAAAATGATACTATAATAAAAATTGTTCCACATGGTAAGCATTTTCTGCTGAGATAATTAATTTGAAGATCTGTAACACCTGATGTGGAACTCAAAGAGCCCAGCTACACCACACACGCGTAAGAATGACGTCTTAGTAAAAGCTGTTTAGTCTGGCGGGCATTTCGTTTCAGATCTTTTATTTTTGTAAGTTGTTGACTTAAAGTTTCGCGCATCCTGTCGTTTCCTCGGGCTTTAAAAATTCGACAATACACGTTTCAGATCTTGAAGTTTAAAGTGAGACGGCCACACTGCATACAGTACCTGGTAGATGGTCTGGTTGGTGTGGCAGCGCAGCAGCGCGGCCGTCATGTTGAAGTCGGGGTCGCGGCGCTCGTTGAACACCATGTTCTCGAAGTCCACCAGCTGCTCCAGGTCGCCGAACAGCCGGTTGTCGCGCGGCTCGCTGGAACGTGCCGCCGGGGGAAATTAATTATTGCACCAATCAAATCATAATAATATTTGCAGGACTGCAGGAATTTACTACACTTAAATCATAAATATATTCTACCCTCTTCCTGTGTTTCGATATTCTAGTAGAAGGTAAATGAATTTCATAATATTAAAAGTAAGATATAGTGATGTTTATTTGTCCTCACGTGAGCGGGTCGCAGACGAAGCGCTGCGTGGCGACGCCCACTATGAAGTACACGAGCAGCACCAGCGTCACGCCGCTGCCCAGCAGGAACATCGCGCCCATACCGCTACACACACAAACACATTTGATCACTTCACATCCTCAACGACTAGTCAACATTGATGAAGACGTTATAAATGAGCGTAATCATAAGATTGATGTGTGTAGTTACCAGAGCAGGCTCTTGGAGCCGGCCCCCTTGTTGCAGCAGTCGCTGGCGCCGTACACGTCGGGCCGCTTGCCGCACACGCCGCACATCAGCCCCCACGCCAGCAGGCACGTGATCTGCAACATGTGTAGCGCATGTGACACACGGAGCGCCACTCGCTAACCACCGCTTGGCGCCGGCGCTCTTGATGTTCAATCGGCACTCGACTAAACAGTCGCTCCGACGTCCTCAACTGCCGCGCTGGACTGGAGTGTTGTGTACGCACCAGCAGCAGCGCTATGGCGGCGGCCAGGCCGGCGTAGCGGCGGTAGGGCCCGTAGGTGGCGTGCAGGCGCCGCAGCTCTGCCGCGCTGGACTCCTGCCGCTGCAGCGCGGCGCTGGCGTTGCCGGCCATCCACGTGATCTCATCCGCCACGCCCTCCAACTTCTTGCCTATACCGAACACATCTAATGTTCAACAAATATTTTCCAAGCAATAAAAAAAGCTGTAAACTTGTTAGGAAGCGTGGCGTACCGATGTCGGCGATGGCATGCGAGACGTCGGGCATGTGCTGGTCGACGGAGCGCTGGATGCCGCGCTGGATGTCGCTGAACACCTGCTGCCCCTCCGCCACCTCGCGCTTGATGTCGCTGTCCAGCAGCGCCGACACGTTGTTCAGCAGCTCCGTCACGTCCGGCATCTAACCACACCACAACTTTCAATCATCTGCCTAGCCATTTTACAACTATGTTGAGGTCACTTTTCATTCTCCCGGATACAGCCGAGTACAAGTAGGTATTTATCATTGTTGGATCAACCATGCCAGGGATAGTTTATGGTTTGATCGATCAACACATGTGGCTGTCAATTAATTAGGCACGAACTCCTGTAGTAGCCCAAGAGGTAGTGAACCCTCCGACTAACGGTCGGCCTGTAAGGCTAGAAATTTGTGAAGTGATGAGTCATAGTACACCAAGGCCAACAGCAAAGACCTGGCAGGCCTCAGCCCTGCACATCATCATGCATTTTATTTTTCAAAATGTAAAATTATTACGAAAAAAAAACTTCCTTCTGTAAGCTTCAAAATTTAATAGAATATAGTTTATTTATTGGTAATCATGGAAAAAAATTGCCAGGCGATTTGAGTAAGCAGAAGTATCTGCCAGGCGACTCGAAAGGTGCATAGAAATAGCTAGACATGAAATAATTGTTACTAGTAGCGCCATCTATTAGAAATAATGTGCAACTTAACTTGTCGAACTCGCACTTGGCCGGTTTTTTATTCATAAATTTGTATGAAAATCAAAGTAACAGTTCACATTATTTCTAATAGATGGCGCTACTAGTAACAATTATTTCTATGCACTTTTCATCTATGCACCTTTCGAGTCGCCTGGCAGATACTTCTGCTTACTCAAATCGCCTGGCAATTTTTTTCCATGATTACCAATAAATAAACTATATTCTATTAAATTTTGAAGCTTACAGAAGTAAGTTTTTTTTTCTTATTTTTTTTGTTCTTATTATTTCTAATAGATGGCGCTACTAGTTATAAAATTATTTCATGTCTAGCTATTTCTATGCACCTTTCGAGTCGCCTGGCAGATACTTCTGCTTACTCAAATCGCCTGGCAATTTTTTTCCATGATTACCAATAAATAAACTATATTCTATTAAATTTTGAAGCTTACAGAACGAAGTTTTTTTTTCGTAATAATTTTACATTTTGAAAAATAAAATGCATGATGATGTGCAGGGCTGAGGCCTGCCAGGTCTTTGCTGTTGGCCTTGGTGTACTATGACTCATCACTTCACAAAATTCTAGCCTTACAGGCCGACCGTTAGTCGGAGGGTTCACTAGCTCTCAGGTTATAGGAGTACAAGTCACCGGAGTTATCCTGTCACATCGACATAAACTACAACAACTATTTTGCTTTATTATGTTTTGTAAATTCCCAGCAACAGGAAAATTTCATATTTTTTGTATTTTCTGTAGTATTAATTGACTTAAGTTCACTATTAATTTGTGAATGATTTAATGAATAACAAACATTTGCTTTCGATAAAATAGAATATGATTTTAATTTCCTTTTTTTCCTCAACTGGATTCATCGGCTAACTGTGACCCATAGAAAAATAAAAATTATGAAACTAATACATATAATACTAGTGCCTTTAGAAATTGGTATAATAAGAATACTTACAGTTGGGAAATACTTGTCGAGCATCTATCCAGGCGTGCGTGGAACATGGCGCATTGAATAAGTAACAGATATGCACAATGTGGGTATCAAATGATGTTAATGAATAGATTAAAGCGAGCGTGTACCTGGCTGTACTGTATCTCGGTGTCCAGCTGGCCGATCTTGTACTTATCCTGCAGCGCGCGGCACTTGGGCTGGTCGCACTTGGCTAACGTCTGCAGCAGCTGGTTCTTCACCTTGCGGAGACCTGTGCACGTACGTGAACATGTATAGAGGCAATAACACACGAATGCAAAAAGAGAGGCGTGGTGGCAGCCGGGCGCGGCGGGTACCGGAGTTGAGCTCCTCGGCCTTGGCGCGCAGCGTGCCGGTCAGCGCGTGCACGCTGTGCAGCTGGTCGCGCACGCCGTCCAGCTGCTGCACCAGCTTGTTCAGCGTCGTCACCGACACGGCGCGCGAGAACTCGCCCAGCTTCACCGACGCCGTCACGCCTATACCTGCCATACAACATTACCAAATCTTACTAATTGCTTTACAAAACAATGAAGTTTCAATCATAACAAATGTATTGCAAATGTGCCTTAATTAATTGTTATACTTTAGCCTATTGTTCTGTTAAATAATTTGCAAAACAAACGTAATGGAAAATGCAGTAAATAGCATGCACAGCATGTGTTAGACTTACTGTATAGCATCGAGTTGAGCTTGATCTCCAGCTCCTTGTAGTTGACGACGAGCAGCCAGCGCGCATGCGCCTGAGTAGCGTTGAGGAACTCGCGCGTATCCCTGATGCCCGCCTTCAGAGAGTCGGCCGCCTCCGCGGTGCCCGTCTCCACCTGCGAGTCCGTCGCGAACGCGCACACCACGCCGAACCTGCATGCAGCACTCAGTAGTATCGTCGCCGGGTGACTCACACAATACAGGTCAAATGTAATGCGCAGCTTACAGGAAGAGCGTGAGTAGTCCGATGAGTATGATGGCGAGGATTCCCTTGAGGCAGGCGTCGTACTTGCGGTCGAAGGGACGCCGCCGCCTGCCCATGCGACACCAGTAGCAACAGCACCAGAACAGGCTACAAACAGGGGTCCACGTAAATAAGTACCACACTAGTGAGTAAAAATTCTAGTTCTGGATAAACACATCCTGTACGCAGATAGTTACCCAGCCAGGGGCAGGACTGCGATGAGGAGCACGGCCACCACGATGACGGCGGTGGGCCCCGCGTAGTGCACGAGCAGCGCGCGCCACTCCTCCTTAAGCGGCTTGATGTTCACGTGCCCGTCCGACACCGTCACCATGCCTGCACACAACACACCAGACGATGTCGTCACTATTGTATCCCACGCATATGTCTCTAGGTATGTATGCAGAAAACAGTGTGTATATAAAAATCTAGGCTGTAGGCAGCCTGCATTTTGAATACATAGATTATTGTGATCCTTCGCAAGGTAACGTTCCATCAATGTAACGACATTTAGGTTTTAAAACGTGCATGTCTTAGTAACTTGATATCGCTGTCCTATAAACAATACAGCTTCTTCAATTGCATCTCATCAAGCGTGAGAATTCATTTGATAGCCCTACAACGATCATACTACTAAAAATAAAGCTTATAGCTTTATATTTAAAGTTCAAATTGTAATTGAGGAAACTAAAGCATATGTGGATGTGATGGCCCGTTTAGTTAGACCAATTTATTAGTACGTAGGAAAGTGGTCACCGTTATGATCAGTTTAATCAAGCTCCGCAACTTGTCCTACATTACTACTACAACACACCAAACAACAAGCGAGCGAATATTTATCTTTATTATCAGTTCACGAAATAACAATGCAAAATATTAATCGCAATAAATAGTCTTATTGCCTTATATATCTGGTGCGATAATAGGAACTAGCCGTTTATTTCGAAACATTATTCAACGGCTCGTTGGTCTAGGGGTATGATTTTCGCTTAGGGTGCGAGAGGTCCCGGGTTCAAATCCCGGACGAGCCCAAACTTTTATTTGCTTTTTTGCCACGATTTTGGCATTAACTATACTATGATGGCAGTCAAGTGCGTCAGATTACGTATGGTTGCAATGACAGCGTCACGGTGCGCGCTGAGGGCGCTGATCTTGTCTCCGCGCCGCTGACGCCCAGCCACCGGCACAGGGTCAACACACTTCCTCGCAGCTGCCTACTGTTTCTCACGACACGTCGCACTCCTACTCACTACTTCCAATCAATGCAGTCCTACATTCTCATTTTTCGTGTATCAAAAGCTGCGCATGTTTTTTTTTGAATGTTATAGCATTATAGCAATCTTATCATCATAATGTTTAAACCAGAAAACCCCTCAAAGAATGGCACAGGATATGCAAAATTTACATAATATGCATTAACGGGTGTTATAATCAAAAGTAATTCGTGATGAACAATGGATCATTATCGAATTCTCTGCTGTACCCTCCCAAACAACTGTAAAACATTACCACAAGTAATTATAAAGCGCTAACATTGAATTTTACACATTGAGAGACATAAATAGACAAAATGGTAGGAAAAATTCATTTAAAAAAGCTAATTTAGAAATCCGCGTCTTGAAGTTACTAACGAGCATAACAATAACTTGATAAATACCGATTCTAAATATTATTCAAGAGACGTGTAGACTAGTAATGATTGTTTACTATAGCAGGCATCTTGCAGGAAAACATGAGGCATGTCTGAAATTACTTTATGCTACTATTAATTATACATAATAATTTAACAAAAAAAAACTATTTTGCTTGACAAGGAATCGACTCAATGGCAGAGAAACCCTAAAATACTACAATAGTATAGTACAAACAACAATCCGATGAGCACGAGCTAATGGTCAAAATACACATTGTTTAGATTTGAGGACCTTGGCCGTGCGCGCGCGCCGCTCTGGTGCGCGCCCTAACTGCACCGGCAAACGTAAGCTATCCGCTACGTAATGCGCAATTACATGCACCTCATACTCGTGAATATGTTGAAGGCTTTACGATTATGCCGTGACTAATGATGATGACCTCGTTGTTTTCAGCCTAACGCATACTCTCGATATCACTACCACGAAGCTTCGAATAGGAATGAGGAAAAAATAACAAATCGCGTAAGCGTAAAAATAACTAGAAGTGGATTGGGAACAGAGAATATAAAAGGAAGAAATAAAATAAAATTATGGTTCTGACATTTCAGCGTGCACGACTTTTACGCCAAAAACCCGATAACGCTTAGAGCTGCCAGACTATTGATAAATACTTCCTTCTGACGAACAATAAAACTAAACACTAATATCAAAACTCAGCAACCATCACGACAATCATTTGTGAACTGTTGCAACTTGTAATTCATTGCAATAATAGAGTTACGTAGAAGAGAGGAGAGAGCAAAAGAAGAATGACTGACTGTTAAGCTAAAATTCAGCCAAAATCCTAACTAGCACATTTTAAGAATCAACCACACTTGGTAGACTCAAAGATAAAAAGACTATCTTGTGGTCGTCACAGATGCTACAGTTTAGCACATAACGGCTCGGCGCACACGCACAATAAGATGGAGTCGTGGAATCGCGTCACAAGTGATGATGCGACCGAACCGGTACCTCCTGTTACAGCTCCACTGCGCGGCATACGTGCCAGGCTCTAAACACCGTGCATAACGTCGTCATTACATATCTCATCACTTCGGATTCTGTCATTTAGCGTCTAAAATAATTATTTACATCCGGATAGGTCCAGCGCCACCTATTCCGGGTGGCAGTTCTATTGTAATTTCAATGTAAGCCATAGTAGCCATTATTTGCGCGACCTTGTGTTCTGTGAGGTTAGTTACAGAGTGGCTGGTGCTGATGTAACCTCTAATCGTTTTATTAATTAACCCCTTTTTTACCGTCGGTAAATAGTCAACACACTAATTCTGTTAGAGAACTGTACTTAATTACGCTAAACTGCTTATAATTATACTAACGATAAATTACTAGTTTTTAGCATGTGCTAAAAGTAAAAATAAAGTTCAATAAAGTGAAAATATGGACACGACAAATATAATATACCAGGAAAACCTTAGAAAGCGTGTTTGGAGTTGCGTACTTTGAATTTTGGGACCGGAATATTATTGAAAATGTCGAAAAGAATGAAAGTGAAGGGTCACTTGTGAAGGAACCTGGAGTCCGAGCCGCTCATTATATCCAGATATTGTTAGTAGAGTACCCTCCGCGGTGCCACAGGCGGCTCTGCGGTGAGGGCTCCTCACTAGATGACACTCACAACTCTCTAGAAAATACTTCAAAAGCATCAATATCATAAGAACTTTATTTATAACCAAAAAGTTGGGTGCCCTTCATTATTTATCTAATTAAGAAAATTGGAAATTTATTGTTGAAAATCTAACGAAGAAATTTTACAGATTGAGGTGGTTTGATGTGCTGGCGTCTGTAAATTAAATATGGTGTACAGATTCCATCATTAGTATTTTCTATCTTCCTAAAAAATATCAAGAAATGATCGTATGTAAACTGTGAATTATATTGTTTCAATCTACTGCAATATTGATGGCGTCCTAGTCGATTCTCGGCCACGGCGGCTGTTCTCATATAAGGAGATCGGCCAGCTGCGCAGGACATACCTATTATAGTACACAAGCATTTGCGCTGACACAGGTGCACTCCCTATTCCCTCACTCTCATAACCCGATGGGACGGCAATCCGACACGACCGGAGAGAGATCAGGCGCAGGACCGACAATAACGTGCACTCCGATGCACGGGTGTATCAATCACCAACTTCCAACTCCGGGCTGCTTTCTGAAAGTTTCTAAAACCCACAAAGCGATTTCGGCCCGTCCCGGGAATCGAACCCGAGACCCCGTGCTCAGCAGTCGGCTATGCGCCAACTAGACCAACGANGCAGGACCGACATTAACGTGCTCTCCGATGCACGGGTGTATCAATCACCAACTTCCAACTCCGGGCTGCTTTGTGAAAGTTTCTAAAACCCACAAAGCGATTTCGGCCCGTCCCGGGAATCGAACCCGAGACCCCGTGCTCAGCAGTCGGCTATGCGCCAACTAGACCAACGAGGCAGTTAACTGCAATATAACGAATAGTATGAAGCACATACTTTGTGTATATGTCGCAGTCGAAATGCATAATCCGCCGTATTACATTACCGCTAGCCCTTATCAAAAGCAGGGCCGTTATGTATTACGGCGGATTAACGATTAGCTGGATTGTCATTGCGATACGTTCTACACTTTGGCGGCTCACGTTCAGCCGCATTGCACATTGTAGGGTGACCATGTGATAACAAAAAACTGTTCAATTGCACATGAAATTTATCCTTGAAGTCACTATTTACAGTCACATTTGTCACGTTTTTCTCGTCAAAACCATTATTAACTTCACATTTTATTATCAAACTTTCTGTATTCGACGCCATTGTTGTTGTTTGTTGTGACAGGCAGCGCCGCGCGTGCTAAAAATGGGAACTAAAAACTGTCAAAGAGGCGGCTAACGAACCACTCTTTGATATTACAGCTAGCGGCATTAAAGAACGTATAGCGCCGAACACATTCCAGCGCAATTTCATTCAGCCTTATTCAATCCGACTAATCGTTAATCCGCCGTAATACATAACAGCCCTGCTTTTGATAACGGCTGGCTGTAATGTAATACAGCGGATTATACAATGGGACTGCGACATATATATTTCTTTAATACGTACACCAACGTCGTTACGCCTAAGTTAAACGTAAGGTTATAAGGTATAGATCACCTATTTACTAATCGTGGCGAACGAATTTGAGGGTCATCGCACTGTGTCCAAATTCATTCTGTAAGTACCTGTTGCTGAGGGGTGGGGCTCGGCTCGACGGGACGTGTCGCTGAATATACCTAATAAGGGCTGTCTTCTTTGCAAATTCTACAGTGCATTATAAATGTTCCAACTCGAACTTGTTCACTTGTTTCTTTTTATTTATAACCTTTACGTCAAAAGTAAGCAACGCACAATCAATTAACAAATTGGCTAACATTAATTCGAGTTCGTATTCCTTCATATTTAAATAAGAATTACAATTGAAATCGTGAAGACTGAACTCTATCAGAATACAGACGTCGCCTAAGCAAAAGACAGTACAAGCATGAACTTGGAACAGAAACAATGGGACACCCCTAGCAGGAGAGCGCGGAGCCGGCGCGGGGCGGTGGGGGGTGCTGCCGCCGCACCGCCATCGCCAAGCCCTTTGTGAGCCGGTGCAGCCGATCGATAGCTGGAGCGCCGCCACGCGAACATTGCCACACGCCGGGATACCCACATACCTACGTTCCTATTCAACTTCTATACATAACTGCTACCTAATGGACGAATGCATTTTTCTAACAAGCCTCATCGTGAGAGCTGAATACTCTGGTGATAGTCTCTACTGTTTCCATCACTCTGGCGAACAACACAACAACATGGAACGTGCTTCAGAAATCTTGAACGACAAGAGATTAAACAGTCTGACTACTACGAAATATTTTCACTTTTCAGGTTGTCACAAAAAACGCTTGGTTTTTACCATTTGATTCTTTCTCAAGTTTTCTAATTACATATAGTGCCAAACATAGTTTCAAGATTATATCAAGATTCAGTTTGGGTCCACGTTGCCACATCTATAGCATGTTTGATCAAAACATACCTACTCGTAATTTAGTCACAGATTACTAAGTAAATCGTGACTTGTGCTAGTTCAAAAGTTTAAACAGCAGTCTAGTGGAGCGGCGATAAGTTGTTTTTGACATCAAACTGCTTACATTCATAAAAAAACAGAGTCGGTTCGAGAATCACTACATAATATAAAACAAAGTCGCTTCCCGCGTCTGCATGTATGTATGCTTAAATCTTTAAAACTACGAGTGATTCAAGAGGAAGGTATATATGTCACCGGAAAATAACAAGATCCGTAAGTTTATAAATTTCCTAGTAAATTGATAAACTTTCGTAAGATTCTAAACTGGAGATAAATTTTATTATTTTACGTTCATATTTTCATAAATTGATAAACTTACTGAAGTCACTCGTAAAATAATAAGTAAGCACTACGCATGATCTGATTGGTTGACTGTCACGTGTCACTTCTCCTTCCTCGCGGCCGCCATTGAAGTCTATGGACACAAGCAGTGCCGCTATGAACATTGACCAATCAGAGAGCAGTGTGTTATTTTACGTATATCAAAGATGCGTATATTTAAAAGAGCTTCTGTGATTGGTCGAACCATTTAGAATCTTACG
>NWSH02000019.1:220549-236583 GCA_002382865.2 Heliothis virescens | reverse complement strand
ATGTCACCGGAAAATAACAAGAACCGTAAGTTTATAAATTTACTAGGAAATTGATAAACTTTCGTAAGATTCTAAACGGGAGATAAATTGTATTATTTTACGGCCACATTTTCGTAAATTGATAAACTTACTGAACTGACTCGTAAAATAATACGTAAGCAATAACCAAACGCCACGCGCGATCTGATTGGTTGACTATCACGTGTCACTTCTCCCTCGTCGCGGCCGCCATTATTCGCCACTATGAACATTGACCAATCAGAGCGCAGTGTGTTATTTTACGTATTTCCAAGATTCGTATATTTAAAAGAGCTTCTGTGATTGGTCAAACCATTTAGAATCTTACGAATAAATATCCGTTAGTTTATAAATTTACCGTGTGACGTCGGAAATTGATAAATTTACGAAAATTTGGACGTAAAATAATACAATTCATCTCTCGTTTAGAATCTTACGAAAATTTATAAA
Organism: Heliothis virescens; assembly: GCA_002382865.2. NCBI lineage: Eukaryota > Metazoa > Arthropoda > Insecta > Lepidoptera > Noctuidae > Heliothis > Heliothis virescens. The sequence goes on along the minus strand of NWSH02000019.1, from coordinate 236,115 downwards.
TTTCCTAGTAAATTTATAAACTTACGGTTCTTGTTATTTTCCGGTGACATATACAGTTGTGGTCATATAATTAAGAACGGTTACATGGATATGTATTTTTTTACAAATAGCGTCACATAACATAAAGAATGTATATTACTGAATTTATTATGGTAAGTATAGCAAAATACTGCCATGTTAATTGTAAATACATTGTTCATATTAGTAATTAAAAAAATAACAGATAATTCCTACAGAGTACCTAAATGTAGAACCTGAACGTGGCTCGTACTCTTACCGGCTGGTCATATAATTAAGAACGCTGAATAATTTCAGATATTTTTTTATTTGTATAAAAAACACCGTTGTGCTAGGTAACTTTTCGTATAACTTAAGCGCCATTAATTGCTTTAAAATAATTAAAACTTGTTTATCCCTAAATAAAAAATGGGAAAAAATTCAGTTGTGACCAGCCTACCAGAGAAATCATAACAAAACTTCGAGAGAATGTGTGGGTCCTATAAAAACATAGCAGATCATCTTCAATGCTTCAAAAACATGATTTTCCATGCTAAAAAACATTTCAGGACACATGAAACTACTACAAATAAAGCATGTGAGCCTAGAAAGAGGAAGACAACTCCTCGAATAGATAGATAGTTCATTTGGCCAAGCAGTATCCATTTAAAGGGTCAAATTATGTATAAAAAAATATTTTTAGTAAAAACAACCCGTTAGCAATCTCGGCAGCCATGGTATGAAGGTGTTTGGTAGAAGAAAAGTTATTCGGAAGGATAGCGCGGAAGGTGCCCATGTTCACACCGCGTAATAGGCGTGCTTTTACTGAAATTGCAAGAAGGTATGAGAACTGGACAGTTAGCCAATGGAAAAATTACCATTTTTCTGACGAAATTTTAGTAAATAGAGTTTGCTATGATGGAAAACAGTATATACGAGGCTCTGCAAATAAAGCATTTGATTCAAAATTCACAAAAGTGACGCTACAGCATGGCGGTAGAAACGAGATTTGGGGATGCTTTTCTGGTCATGGAGTCGGACCTGTTAGAATCACAGAAGGCAACATGGATTAATTTAATACACTGGGGGAAAGAATGTTACCTAAAGCTGAGGACGTGCTACCTGTCATTTGAACATTCCAGCATGACAATGGCCCTAAGCATACTGCACACTCAGTAAAAGAATTCCTTGACTCACATTCTGTTTCTGTCTTAGACTGGGCATCTAACAGCCCAGATTTAAATCCCGTAGAGTACATTTGACGTGAAGTTAAGAAAAATATATCAAATATGCAGTGTAGCAATTTATGAGAACTATGTGCGGTTTTTTTAGAAGTATGGAACTCCATTTCTATTGAAAAATTACAAAAAATTACAGAATCAATAGCGTCAATGCAAGGTAGTAATCAAAAGCCGTGGATATGACAGTGAGTATTAATTTTAGGCTTAAATTGTATTCACAAACTCGCTACATTGCAAAAGATCCTATGTGGTGTAGCTTCATTAACTATTAGCTTAATTTAATACTATTATCGAAAAATTAAAAGACCGTTCTTAATTATTTGTCCAGATTCGTTTCTTTGTAAACTGTTACTATTTTTATTTAATGTACATAATCTAAAAAAAACTTGCTTGTATTAAATGTGATTTTTCGTAATTTTGTAAGCTTTAGTCATGTGTATTTTCTGTAAGTTGACAAATTACTTCAAAGTATTATCTAACACAGAAAAAAAACATGTTTGATGAAAAATTCTCTGAAACTAAAAATCGTTCTTAATTATATGGCCACAACTGTATATATTAAGGGGGGTCCCCATACAATAAACGTGTGAAACCGCAAATTATAACTTTGTTATTTATCACATTTGTATGAAAAACAAAGTTATTTTTTGCTGTCCGAAAAATGTTTGTATTTTGGCTAGTTATAGGTAATAGATACGTTCATTTTTCATTTATAATGGTACGGAACCCTTCATGCGCGATTCCAACTCGCACTTGGCCGGTTTTTTTCGAATACAAGCAAGGAAATCGATTGACCACTCGAAAACGCCTGAAAAATGCGTCCCTAATGATGGAAGGCGGCCGAGAGGAAGACCAAGAAAGAAGAGACTTAGCTTCCTCGCAGACGCCACAAAAAGCTTCCAACAGAAATAGATGGAAAGTTATAGGGGACGGACGCCATCGCCCAGCAGTAGAATAGTAAGGGCTAACAAAAAAATGGCATTTTTATGACTGTTAAACATAAATAGAGCTTTGGAACAAAAACCTCAGTCAGTTGATACTGTGACAATAGGCACAGGATATTAACTGGCCACGTGCATGTCTCGGAACAATAAGATCTATTGGTATACAATGGATTACAATGCGTCGTTAATGTAGGCCTACATCTAGTACAGCTGCGACACGCTGACGATAACACGCCGGGTGTGTTGACCCTGCGAGTGCACAGCCACTGCCAGGAAACCATTTCTTATCAATCAAGCAAAAAACTTGACAGTTTAATGCCGAATTAAATAACTAACCATTTGCTGTTTTACCATTTACTTACTAGAAATAGAATTTTAACATTGGCCCCATACAGGTAATGTCAAATTCCTATCTCTAGTAAGCGAATCAACAGATTGATAGAAAATTGGGAACGGTCGTTTCGACTTTTTCAAAAAGCAACCACATCCCAAAATTCCAAGTAACTGAATTTAAGGCTGTTGAGCGAAGACTTTACTCAGTCCACGTCTTGAGGCATATTCAGCACTATATATAGCGTTAAACCAAATCATTCTGGTGTGGGCCAATGCGTCTGCGCAATTAATTAGGTAGGTACCTATACTACCAATACAAATGCAAGACTTGTCGTACGTAGCATCCGCGGGATCATATTACTACGTCATGGCTCACGACACTGCAGGCTGATCGTTGTAGTTACGCTCGTTACGACGAGGATGTGTAGTTGGCTCTTAATCTGCACACTACGACCGACAACATTTTGAACGTTGCAAGGAGAGGCATAAGAACTATTTTAAACCGTGAAAGGTGCAAAATTAATAGCGTACATTTGAACAATGCAGTTCGGAACAGACCGCTTATCTTATTCGTTTTGGGGTCAACCAGTTCAGGCGCCCACGCAGCCGCGAGCCCCACCCCACCCACTTGCTACTCGTCTTGTCATCTTAATATGGCAAACGCATTCACATAGGACGAATATGTATTACGTATGTGTGAGTGACGCTACGTTACAGTGGACACTCACAAACGACCCACTTGGCTACGACACTACCCTGTCATCTCTATGCACTTATTATTTACTAGCTTTTGCCAGCGGTTTCACCCGCGACCCGTGGGAACTACTCGGCGCACCCGGATAAAAAGAAGCCTATAGCCTTCCTCGATAAATGAGCTATCTAACACTGAAATATTTTTTCCTATCGGACCAGTAGTTCCTGAGATTAGCGCATTCAAACAAACTCTTCAGCTTTAATATTAGTACAGATTTATTGTAAACTTATAGGTACTGGCAAGCGAACGCAGCTGCTTCTCAAGTGATGCTTAACCACACAGTTATCCTTACAGATAGTAAGTAGACACCTAGAGGCAATAAAGTTGCTTGAGGATTTCAGCAATGCAACATTTACAAAGACTGTTTGAACTTGTCTAGCTCCTTCTAATAAGAATAGCCAAATAAACATACCAACTGATATCGTCTACCGCTGACTTGTGCAGCTGACCTCACGTTCTCAAAACGTGTTAAGGTAAAAGTGTAATTATTCGTACACAAACAACATTTAATTGTCTTATTCATGAGCCACGACTTCAGTCGTATTGGAATAAGGGCGTGAGGATAATAATTACTGCAGTTATTTTTATTTTTAGGTATTTTCCTACTTCAATTTGCATTCTGGTCTTTCCTGAAGTTCATGAATCAAACGATGAAGCCAATTATGAAACACAACGTAGATACTGGCAGCTTGCTCGAAGGATACGAGTTAGTATAACGGGACATCGGAGAACTAAATTTACTCAACGCCTAGGAAATCCTTGATGAAAGTTTTTATGTGCCAGTTGCACTGCTTTTATTTCCACGAAAAGATATGAAATAATCGACAAAAATGATTTTAACTTTAACGGCAGTGTAACTATTCTTTCAATTTGTATTGAGTTCATATCGAAACCTGGCACAAAAGAAGAACTTGAATACCTAATGTATATTTTAGTTCTAATTTACTGAACCCGATCATCTACAAACATCGCGCATTCATTGAATTAAAGAGGAATTAAATGGTTTCGTGCTAACAATAGCGATGACAATGAAGACGTTCGTCTCGAACGGTTGAGTCAGCACGGCGAGCGACAGCTGTGCGGCCGGAGAAAGTTGTCCCAGCAGATCAGCTGTGATGAAACCGCTGCCGAGGCTGAGGGCCAGTGGCGTAGCGTGGCTATACGCCGCCCGGGGCGGAAGACAATTTTGCCGCCCATGACATTAGGTTTAAAAAAAATACAGTTAAAAAAGAAATCCTAATCGCCAAGGCGAGGGTTGGACTAAGGATCAAAACCGTGAATATAGAAAGCGAGGCTTTTTTTCAGTTTTCTGACTGAAAAAGTAAACACTGAAAAAAGTAGCCGATATCAGCCTCGGACTACTTTTTTTGAAGGGTGCGCGATTTTTTTTATAGATTGAAGACTGAAAAAGTAAAGACACAAAACGATACGATTGAAAAGGCGCGAGCGAAGCGAGCGCGAATTTTTTTCTAGTTTTATCTCTAAAAGGTAAACACAGAAAAAAGAAGTGAGAGCATTGAAAAGGCGCGAATGAAACGGGCGCTTATAATTTTGTTAGTTTGATGTTTAAACGATAAACACAGTTGAGGATTGTAAATGCGCGAGCGAAGCGAGCGCGAAATTTTTTTAGCTTGAAGATTATACTACACATAATTAAATAATAAATAAGTAAATGTTTCTTTCTTCCTTTCTTACATTTTGCCGCCCCTTAAAAAGTGCCGCCCGGGGCGGGCCGCCCCCCCCGCCCCCGCCACGCTACGCCACTGCTGAGGGCCCTCACAAGCGTCACGACACACGATTATTGCCAGTCTTATTTCTATCTTAGTGCCTCACAAAACTGCGATTATTCAATACGCTCCAACTGCTGGTGTTCAAATATGTAGGTGGCAGGAAAACTTCAAGATGCAATAATCAAGTTTAATCACAGATACTTAATAGCTACTAGTGAAATGTTAAAAAATTGGACTTAAAAAAATACGTGCATGAAGGAACTTAACGACCTAGTGATAATAATTTAGTTAAGTTCATCAATGTGTTACAATGAACAGGCTGCGTGTGTCGTCACGCCTATCTGCCGCTGACCTATCTGCCGCTGACCTTTACTGGCCCACTCAAAGTTTCATACAATATGCTAAAGTGAATATATGTATACCTACTTAATACTAACTAGCGACCATAGCTAGCATTGTTGTTCAAGTTTGGATGTATAACTGAAACACCCAAATGCCTATATCACATAGATATTGATATCTAGACATAGACTACAAGATATTTCATCAAGAGATGGAGGTTTGTGTGCCGGTAAAAACTGAACTTCAAAATTTATTTCCCATAAATGAAAACTATACATTTCTGGCTCTCCAAAGCAATAGGGTGACTTAGAGAACTCGAGTAAAGCAGAAAAAAATTATGTGTCGGCTAGTTCTGAGTTCTGAATGAATGAATGACAGTGCAGTGAATTTATAACAAGCGACACAATGCAGGCTGCATGCCAACACGAGGTCGAGTACAGCCGCGCGGCCACTCCGCGTGCTCCGCTCCGATATCACTGCCTCATTACTAATTGTAACCAAACTACTAAAGAGAACAATGACATGCTTGGGAAATCAACTTATTCAAGACCTTTACTGTGTGTGAAGAGCTCATGTCAGCTGCGCGACACGTCGGCATGGAAACAGTCATAGGCAAGGGTCTTAAGTCTTAACGTCCCTCACGCGATTTCGTCCACGTTAACTGCTTATAAGAATACAATACTCGTAGGTGGTTCAACAGGGGATCAATGTTTCAGGTGTCCAGTATTCAGCTAGAGTAATCAATTAGTATGAACTTTGAATAATTTTTAGGTCTAGGAAATATACTATATATATAATATATACTTTGGCATATAGGTTCAACAAATCCACGTCATCCAGAGCGTGCGTTGAAGATCAAGATCTTTCAAGAACAAATATCAATAAAAATGTTATAAAGAAGACAAAAAGACAAAGTAGTGGAACTATCTCAGATATTTCGTAAAAAAATAATAGCTATATTACGGGTGCTGAAAATATTGATGGAGTTTTGAGTCTAGTATGTTACGAATAGGTTTGACTGGTTCTCCTGGACTTTCTGAAGTACAGGTAAAAGTTAAACGCTATTAATACTCCAAGTTTGAAAGGAGCGAGGCTGCGAGGTCGTTGGGTTGTTTACGTCACGCAGTTGACAGTTCATGCTTATAATCTTGCGGTAGTTTCTAATATCGTTTTCCTTTATTGGTTTTGTTCGATATAAAATAGGAATAGAAGTAAACTACCCAATGAATCTACTGAACAAATGACTACAAAAATAGCTTAGAGCTACGGCAATATCTAATCGTGGCTTAGCTTAAAACTATCACAGGTATATCATTAAAATTGGTTCTATGTCATTTTAAAAGCCAATTAACATTAATTCGATAATTAATTATTACGACATCTGTTTCGGAAGACTCGTAATCCTGCTCATCTCGGAATCCTCGTACAGACATTCGGGATGGTGCAACAGACGACGAGGTGGGACAATAGATTCGGCACAGAGAGCGCAAATAGTCCATCAGCCGGCGCAAGAAACATCCTGCTGCTGGATAAAGTTTGAGCGAACCACGCACTTAATTCCGACTATTGGGTAACTAAGTTTAGTTACCCAATAGTCGGAATTTCGCTAGTTAGCGATATTCTAAAAACCGTTCCTATTATAGCGAGAAATTTCGCATGGATTTGTAAGGAGAAGTCTAAAGTTTAGGATGGTTGTGAAATCGACGCAGAAGGTAGGTACCTATTTACCGCAAGGGAGCGAGACGTAGCTCACGTATTCACTATGCAAAAATGAAATGGTAATGGTCAGACTGCACAAACTATATACTGTAAAAAACTGTAGTGTTTACAATACAGTATCATTTCATTTTTGCATAGTCTGAAAATAAGATTATAATGAATGCACATGTTCAAATGGACAAAGCATAACTAATGGGTGCTGTCAGAAGCCCATGGTTAATACGAAATTCTAATCATGTAAGTACACTCAAAATTGGTACTGCAAATTGCGTCATTGATGAAGCAAAGAAACAAATCTCTACCTCTTTTATCATATTGATGTTTAAAGGCGAAGAAAACAAGAATGGGTTTTCTTCATCACACTTGACGTGACATATTAATGCCAAAAGACTGAGCGCATGCTGTTTTGCACTACAAATGAGTTACTCATTTCTTTTGATGATGTCACTAGGGCAGCCCGGCAGCCCTTTGTCAGTCAGAGCCGCAAGGTCGACGGCCGCGACTTGCGGCCTGCGCGCGCGCCTGCGATCAACGTTCGTATTTATGCTGGCCACAATAAGCGCACTCACTGTATCAATCAACACACAGCGAGCGCTTCAACGAGCTTAATTGAACCCTTATCTTGCCTAGATAATCTTGCTCTGTGACTTGTGTTTTCACAACATCACATCGCATCGGTCAACTAAACTACGAGTAGGTAGTAGGTACTTAGCTTTATTTAATAAAAACAAAAATATATATATATTAGAACATTGTTTTATTGATTAGACCTCAGGGAAGCTAGTTGGCCCAAGCGACATATCCACCACTATGTAGGTAGGTACCTATAGTCTAATTAAGTTTCATAGTCAATAAGGTAGGCTTAGTAGTCGCTGTCGGCTGGCGACGCACTTTTTGTCCCGTCTGTGCCGGTGGGTCTCGTGCGCCTATTTCTGTACATCCGCCGCAGCGCGACCTCCCCGCGGGCGGCTTGTTGCTGCGACACTTGCCGCTATCCCCTGCACTATGCTCTGCCGCTCGCGAGGCAGCCTACCAATACTATTTACTCAACTATTTCACGTCAAATTTCTGCCTACCAGAAGAAATAATAAATATCATTTACAGAATAATAGTGATATAGATTACTCTACATACACATACATATTTTATAAACTTTACTACTACTAACAACAAGAAAGTTTGCTAGGATCATGGACATCCATGTGGAAATCTCTCCCACAGTGAAATGGCTGAAAGATATGATAGTAGATATGGTAGTTGGTGTCCTGGGGTTACTTATAATGTGGATGTGTTTTCTCTCCGAGCGAGTTAACAAGTGAGGAGTAGCTATAACTCATACTTTCTGTTCATTTACAAGAAATCTAGTAGGTAAAAAAAGACAAAATTCCAAAGAGGTAACAAATGAATCTGTACCAAGTGTGACATGATTCCTAAAGTGGATTTACTATTGTTGTACCTGGTTACAAACACTTCTGGGGTAATGCCACACACTAACTGTTAAACTATATTACTGTTAATATAACTTATTGTGTTTAAGCAATTATCACTATTTATTTAACTAAAAACAGAGTTACAAAGTTTCATTAATTCATGTCAGTTCCTTGTATGCTGTGACCAGCAATTCCAACTCAGAAAGATTTACGGCCAGTTTCATAGAAGTTGTCAAAATTAAAATCATTTGTATGGCACTGGGTGTTAGATAGATTGTGAACCTTTAGAACTGGCTGTTAATTTAACAGATTTGACAGTCAGTTGGTGAGAATTGGTCTCTGCTCTGGCTGCTATCTGCATTACTCACTTAAATAAAAGCAAAGCTATTGTGATGCTAGAATGTGTAGAAACACAGAAGGTAGAAAAAAATAAGTAAATCCACATCAAAGCTCATGCCTCGCGGCAACAGATCACCACTGTGCCCACTCATTGTTGTTTGTCTTTAGCATGAAGCACAGGCTGCACTTCATTGTACAGACAACAGCAGGTCAACATTATGAATCTGTACAATTTTGCCAATGGAACATTAACCTTCCACTATTGTGATAAGGTTGAAAATCTATCGCAGAAATTTGACAGATTGTGGTAACTTGATGTGCTGTTGTCTATACTGCTACTTCCAAGTTTTACATAACACCCTTATTAAATGTCAGTTTAAGTATATTAGGTATTGATGGTATGTTAAAGTTTGTATAAAACAAAAATATGCACTGTAAAGTTTACTCTTTTTTGTTTTGAATGAATTGGCCCATTGCGGAAAGAGTACAACTTGTCTTTGTTATATATCTATCGTAAGATTCTATGAAGTCTTACTTTAGAATGAGTATTTAAGTGAGAGCCTTATCAACAAATAAGTACCTACAGAGAATATTCATTCTGATGAATCATGCTAGGATTTTGAATATTTTGTGATAGGTTAATATGGAGTGAGAGAGCAGTGGTTACCTTCAGGGTAGGCCTGCTTGTTGGCGATGGCGTCGATGACGAGGTGCGTGGAGTTGTAGACGGGGCCCATGGCGCGCATGTCGAACTGCACGCTGGCCACGTACGTCACGTTGAGGACGGGCTCCGAGTACGCCACCTCCACCATGCCCAGCACGTCCGTCAGGTCCCGCAGCATGCTGCCCGAGATGTTGTTCATGTTGCTGCCGATCTCGGCCACCGCGCCGCCCCAGCCCGCCGCCACCACCCACAGGCACACCACCATCTTACACAGTCTACCCATCGCATCCATTTCACTGCACTAACATAACTGACACGACACGACCTCCACACCGCACAATGCACACGCACTATTTATAATTCGATTGTGATGGGGTAAGCTTTGTGTTTGCAAAACAAACTTCGAGATACCCGTTTACTAACATAAACAGTCGAATTAATGAGGTCGATAATCACCAGAAAATATAACTATGAAAATATTTAAACTTTTTCGTTCGTCATGCTTGATATAGGCTTAAAACTTATTAAAATTCACATTTTATTTTACAATCCGCATAATCCTGATGTCAAGCTTTTGTTACTAAAATAAATCGGATTGGTAAAATACGAGGTCGATAGACAGCGGCGAACGAAACGAACGCCGATGAAAGATTGAATTATTAACGAGAATTCGCTCTTCGTTCAGCCCTCTGTCACGATCACGAACAGAACACAACAGATTCAACAGAACAGTATCATTCGGTCATTTCTGATGTTGCCACTATGGAGTTTTAATCTCCCAATTCGTTTCTATTGAGCAATGCTTCTTTGAATATTTTATTGCGTTTCTATAAAAGCAATATTGCCTGCTAATCTTAGCTTTTTTACAAACATCGCGATAAAAAAACGACTGTCTCTAGAACATGCACCTATGTTTATTTCGCCACCGGCCGATGTAGGCTGATTTCACTTAAATTATTTTTTTGCTTTTTAGTGTTTTTAAAGGTATTTTTTTTTTGTAAAAATGCATGTTGTTATTTGTCTCAAATGAACCGAGAGGTACTTGTGTATGTACAGACGACAGTAGGTCAACGTATACGAATCTGTCAAATTGTATCAGTCAATCATTAACCTACCTCCATTGTGATAATGCTGGAAATCGATAGCAGAAATTGACAGATTGTGGTAACTTGATGTGCTATCGTCTGTACTACGTACAACCTATTCCCTAGTCGCTAGCAGATCAACCTACCCGAATCTGTTATATTTTACCAATCGAGCATCGAAAAAATTTGACGTTGATCATTTGTTGATGTATTGGCGTCTACCCTAGATTTAATAGCAATATGAGCATTCAACATATCAGCCTAGTTGGACAGCGATACATCGTAACAATGACGACAATTTACTATTTATTTAAAAGAAAAAATAAAAATATGTTATTCTTTCATTTATTTTAATTAAACATAGTACAACCCCGGTCATTTTCCTGCATTACGATAGCATCACTTTCCTAAGTTTGGTTGAGACATAATTCTAATGGCATTGCCTTTATGCCTATTTTAATGATTTGATTCTTTTTTTCGTGATTATATTATTGTTTACAGGAAGTACTTTATATTATCTAAGCCTTCCTATATGTTGTAGAGTCCATTTGATGTTATTTGCAGGATGAAGAAAAAACTGAATAGTATCTCTCGTCGATAATTATAATCCATTGACATCCTATAACTAGGTAGGGCCACCCTATACCTAGCTACCTATTCATTAATCTAGTACCTACCTCTCTCTAATAATATTGTATTAATTAGGTACTAGTAACTAGTAAAAAGGGGGAAAGATTGAAGAAGAGGTTCCTAAACTTTTCACTACAGCTTAAAAATGAATTAAAAAAAATACTGTCAATCAAATGAATCCTTTTATTAATAATAATAATTAAAATCCACACAATTTGAAATGAAACTATGAGTATTGAAATCGGGATCAGATCGAAATTTTTATATGTTCTTCTTACCCCGTCAATTTTTTATGGGTGAAGATGGAAAGTTGTAATAATTCCTAAAATACGTTATAAAAACATATTTAGGTGTAATAACACGACTAAAAATTCAAAATAATGAGCAGGTATTCCAATAAAACACTCGTACCTACCTCATAAGTGAAGTTATGGAACTCGGGGGAAGATAAAAAAACTCGATTTAACTTCGTAAAAGTCACGACTCGGGTATTAAGTTTTTAACACGACCAATCACTCGAAATGGCAAACGCTGTCTAACGCTGAATGAGAAAGTTTGGCGTAACAAAATGGCGATTCTAATAATGTTGCTATCACTGCAAAATCTGCACTAAATCTGGAGTTATGGATGACATTTTGTGTTACCCCGTTTTTCATCTTGCCCCACTGACCTTATATCTATTTATTAATTAGCAACTTAACTTACACCTGCATACTTTAAACAACTGTTTAGCAGTTTTGCGAGACGGACTTTCAATTCCTTGGGGACTTCCAAAGAGATTCAAGACATAAGATCTTAGCAGTTTTTAGGGCTCCGTACCCAAAGGGTAAAACGGGACCCTATAAGACTTCGTTTTCTGTCTGTCTGTCTATCTGTCTGTCTGTCTCCACGCTGTATCTCCTGTACCTGTATGTAGTTGTATGGCCCCTTAATATTGCATTTTTTTTAGCGGCACAAGAATAACATCATTTGTGAAGATTTCAGCTTTCTAGCTATCATGGATTATAAGATACAGCCCGTAGACAGACAGACAGAAACGTAGTCTTAGTAATAGGGTCCCGTTTTACCCTTTGGTACGGAACCCTAATAAAAAAAAATATATATAGAAGTATGCATATTATTGTATCATGCATTTGCACTAAAGATCGAGCAAAGTGGCGAACCTTGGAGAGAGTGTTGTTCCAGCAGTGGACGTCTTCGGCTGAAACGACGTATCATGAATTATTAAAAACAAACCTTACTAATTAGTTAATTTTAACTTCGTATATTATTAAACATTAACTTACAGTAGATTTACAATAAAAATAACTTTACAATTGCGACTAGTTCTGTTAATTGTGGGAATCCACAGTTGCTTGTCAGCTACAGGTATCAGTCGTATGACTGGAATGTAATCAGCGTGAAGGCGCAGTGGGGACGGAGGGTCACACGGGCTGCAGTAGCGCGGCGCCTCGCCCTCGACGGCGGGCGCCAGGCCGGAGGGCGCCAGCCCCGAGGGCGCCAGGCCGGCGGGCGCCACGCAGGGCGCGCCTCGCGCCGCGTGCTGGCGCGCAGCGGGCGCCGTCACACCAGCTGCTCGACTTGTCCAGTAGCTCCTCGGGTCGTTGTATATGATCAGGAGTCGATCATTCGCCTTAAACTTCGCTATCAAACGTTCTAACATCGAAATGTTAAGTCAGTATTGGTTTAAAAACACAGGGTTCGAAACAAAGAGATTCTTTGGTATACCTATACTAGTATAATATCATCGGCTTTGAGGCGTGCGACTCTCATGGGCGAGTATACCTAATACCTACACAATTGCAGCAAACAATGATAAGTACTTTGATTCCAAAGATGACGCCAGTAGATATTCTTCCGCTCAGATAGTAGTAGCATAGCAGAATTAGAAGCGTTTCGACTTTGACCCTAGCGAATTTTGGACAAGCAGGGAATGATGAAGAAAATTACAAACACATAAATCATGTAAATCGTGCTTTTAGGTTTCTGTCTGTAGGGGTAGTGAGAGCGAGGTTTTCAGTGCGGGAGCGGTACCTGCATGGCGCGCTAGTCCAGCAGCGCGACAGGCGCAGTCCAGCAGCAGCGGGCGCGGCGCGGCGCGGGCGGCGGCGCGCAGCACGCGGCGCGCCAGCAGCGCGGCGCACACGTACGTGGCGCCCTGCGCCGGCCGCCGACGCGCACGCCCGCGCCGCCCTCCGTCTGCCCACCACACCAGGTTGCAACTTGTTAAACCCTATTCTCATCTGTGCTCCGACCGCAGTATCACGTGCACGAAGCACGGGGGTGGGTGTATCACCACCGACTTCATACGACGGGTTGCGTGCGGTCTACTTTATTAAAACTTAAAGAACTAAGTTTATTCTTTATTCAGTCATATAACAATTATTAATTGTAAGTATCTGAATTTACACAAGTTAGTTAAAAATACAACAACAATACAATGTATTAAAATTATTAGATATTAGATTTAGAACATCAATTCCTCCGATAGCACAGAATAATTAATGGTAAATTAGTATAATAAATACACATTATTATTTATTTCGATTCGACCCGGAAAATCGAATCCGATCATGTGCAGTAGCCGTTGCGACTACCATTACCATATAATCGCAACGGCTACTATTGTCGTGAACGGATCAATCAATAGGGCAATCGTGCACAAGCACAACAAGAAAATATGCCACGAGCAGGGGTGCATTTACCCTTAGGCTAGAAGGGCTATAGCCCGGCGGTAACGCGAGGGGCGGCCAGCAGGCGCCCCTGGGGCTGATTTCATTCCTTGATGGGCGGAAAGCTACAGGAACCCGGGTGCGCAATCTTAAAATACGCCCCTGCCCACGAGTCCATGATAAACTAATCTTAGTCCGACTTTAACAACTGAAGAATATTCACGAATAGTCTCTGAAATATACAATGTATATCCTGGATACCTTGACGTGGTAGGTGTGCACTGCGGCGCATGAGGCGGCGCAGCAGCGCGGCCAGCGAGGCCAGCGCGCCCGCCAGCACGGCCAGCTCCACGGAGCGCGCGATGCTGACGCAGAACGCAGCGCCAGCACGCCCAGCTCGCGCGGTCGCTCGCCCACAGCCGCCGCACGTGCCACGTCCACCTCGTCACATGTATCACTAATCAAAAGGACTTTTATAAGTCCGACTTAGTAGCTTAAGCAGGGTTGGCAGTATTTGAATTACTTGTAATTAAATACGTAATTGAAATACAAATACGTATTTGGTATTTGTATTTCAATTACTTCCTAAATGTAATTTGTAATTCGTATTCAAATACCTGACAACGAAGTATTTTGTAATTAGTATTTCAAATACTTGAGGCTTCAAAATACATTTTAACATTAAAATACATTATTAACTCATTTAGTACGATGCTGAGTTGAGTGTGAGGCGAGAGTGCAATGATGGTAAAGCAGCTATTAGTAGTTGGCAACACCGCACTTGTTATCGGAAAAGCGGTTTTTGAAAAATCAACAAAATTAAATTTCATTCACTTGTAAATGAGCATTTTTCGCTTATTGTTTACGTGAACGATGCATGTTACTACGACCGACAAAATTTCTTTTAATATTCTAATTCTAGTGCACATCATGTCAGAAAATTAGTATTGACAAGAATTTGGGTTAAATTTTTTGAACTAAAAAAGGGTTAAAATGTTGGTTATTTTGTTTTAAGTCATTCATCATTCATTGTCTGATGGTTTAAAGGCGGGTTTTTAATAGTTTTAGTAATTATGTAATTGTATTTTTGTATTTCAATTAAAAAATGGCTAAAATACTGTATTTTGTTATTTATATTTCAAATACCTTACCTAAAGGATTTTGTATTCGATTTTTAATTACTTGCGATACTGTATTTTGTAATTTGTATTTCAATTAAAGCAAAGCATGTATTTTGCCCACCCTGAGCTAAGACACTACGTTTTTTCTTAGATCCACTGAATCGATTTGAATAATTCTTTCACTGTTAGGAAGCTACATTCCGGCCTATGTACGGGGAGAAATTTTCCCGGGGCGCGGGTGAAACCGCGTAAAACGGCTAGTTTATAATATTTTATAATACACATATAATCACTCGTGGCACCGATGTAATACAGGATACACGCTACCACCGATACAGGTACCATAAAACAAGCATGCCTTACCTACAACAGATCGGGAAACAATGAAGTAGGAGTATTTCGTTAATCAGTACCAGTGCCCCTTCTAATATCAACAAGTGCACCGAAGTGAGAGGCCCAAGTAAACAACAGGCAGTACTTCGTCATTCTTACTTAACTCCTATCTCCTATTTTAGTGTTATTCGCGAAGATACTCGGAACATTTCACTTTAAACGGCGTCACTGC
>NWSH02000019.1:197381-214062 GCA_002382865.2 Heliothis virescens | reverse complement strand
ATACTGTATTTTGTAATTTGTATTTCAATTAAAGCAAAGCATGTATTTTGCCCAGCCCTGAGCTTAAGACACTACTTACGTTTTCTTAGGATCCACTGAATCGATTTGAATAATTCTTTCACTGTTAGGAAGCTACATTCCGGCCATATGTACGGGGAGAAATTTTCCCGGGGCGCGGGTGAAACCGCGTAAAACGGCTAGTTTATAATATTTTATAATACACATATATCACTCGTGGCACCGATGTAATACAGGATACACGCTACCACCGATACAGGTACCATAAAAACAGCACTGCCATTTACCTACAACAGATCGGGAAACAATGAAGTAGGAGTATTTCGTTAATCAGTACCAGTGCCCCTTCTAATATCAACAAGTGCACCGAAGTGAGAGGCCCAAGTAAACAATCAGCGCGAGTACTCGGACATTCACTTAACGGGTCACTGGAAAATCTCCGTTTAATTGTTATTCAATATTCAATGGGCTGTCATCAATATGTTTAATGAAAGTGCGAGAGGTTATCACAAGCGGCGCCTGCGCCGGTGCGGGGTGGCGGCGGGGCGTCGGCCTCAGATAGCGCTTTCTTAACCTACGACACTCGTCATTCATGTGCGGCCTTGTCAATAGCCATGTTTACTATAAGGTCTCCGGGGGATAAGCCGATCTGAACTCCACTATGTCTATACTGTACCATAAATATGACGGCGCAGATGAGCACGGACGACAGGCACGCTTTAGGAATGAAGTAGAAGTATTTGGTGAGGAAGATCAGCGCCAACAGCGTGATGATACCTGCAATCAACACAGAGAGCCATCAGAATCGAGCGGCACCAGCGAGCCCGCCATGTGGCACAGCTGAGGAGTGCTGTGAGACAGAGAGCTGGCACGTACCGGAGTAGAGGCCGGCGGCGGGCGTGCGCACGCCGCTGGAGTGCGACACGGCGGAGCGCGTGAAGGCGCCGCACGTGGGCATGGCGTGCACCAGCGAGCCCGCCATGTGGCACAGCTGAGGAGTGCTGTGAGACAGAGAGCTGGCACGTACCGGAGTAGAGGCCGGCGGCGGGCGTGCGCACGCCGCTGGAGTGCGACACGGCGGAGCGCGTGAAGGCGCCGCACGTGGGCATGGCGTGCACCAGCGAGCCCGCCATGTGGCACAGCTGAGGAGTGCTGTGAGACAGAGAGCTGGCACGTACCGGAGTAGAGGCCGGCGGCGGGCGTGCGCACGCCGCTGGAGTGCGACACGGCGGAGCGCGTGAAGGCGCCGCACGTGGGCATGGCGTGCACCAGCGAGCCCGCCATGTGGCACAGCTGAGGAGTGCTGTGAGACAGAGAGCTGGCACGTACCGGAGTAGAGGCCGGCGGCGGGCGTGCGCACGCCGCTGGAGTGCGACACGGCGGAGCGCGTGAAGGCGCCGCACGTGGGCATGGCGTGCACCAGCGAGCCCGCCATGTGGCACAGCTGAGGAGTGCTGTGAGACAGAGAGCTGGCACGTACCGGAGTAGAGGCCGGCGGCGGGCGTGCGCACGCCGCTGGAGTGCGACACGGCGGAGCGCGTGAAGGCGCCGCACGTGGGCATGGCGTGCACCAGCGAGCCCGCCATGTGGCACAGCTGAGGAGTGCTGTGAGACAGAGAGCTGGCACGTACCGGAGTAGAGGCCGGCGGCGGGCGTGCGCACGCCGCTGGAGTGCGACACGGCGGAGCGCGTGAAGGCGCCGCACGTGGGCATGGCGTGCACCAGCGAGCCCGCCATGTGGCACAGCTGAGGAGTGCTGTGAGACAGAGAGCTGGCACGTACCGGAGTAGAGGCCGGCGGCGGGCGTGCGCACGCCGCTGGAGTGCGACACGGCGGAGCGCGTGAAGGCGCCGCACGTGGGCATGGCGTGCACCAGCGAGCCCGCCATGTGGCACAGCTGAGGAGTGCTGTGAGACAGAGAGCTGGCACGTACCGGAGTAGAGGCCGGCGGCGGGCGTGCGCACGCCGCTGGAGTGCGACACGGCGGAGCGCGTGAAGGCGCCGCACGTGGGCATGGCGTGCACCAGCGAGCCCGCCATGTGGCACAGCTGAGGAGTGCTGTGAGACAGAGAGCTGGCACGTACCGGAGTAGAGGCCGGCGGCGGGCGTGCGCACGCCGCTGGAGTGCGACACGGCGGAGCGCGTGAAGGCGCCGCACGTGGGCATGGCGTGCACCAGCGAGCCCGCCATGTGGCACAGCTGAGGAGTGCTGTGAGACAGAGAGCTGGCACGTACCGGAGTAGAGGCCGGCGGCGGGCGTGCGCACGCCGCTGGAGTGCGACACGGCGGAGCGCGTGAAGGCGCCGCACGTGGGCATGGCGTGCACCAGCGAGCCCGCCATGTGGCACAGCTGAGGAGTGCTGTGAGACAGAGAGCTGGCACGTACCGGAGTAGAGGCCGGCGGCGGGCGTGCGCACGCCGCTGGAGTGCGACACGGCGGAGCGCGTGAAGGCGCCGCACGTGGGCATGGCGTGCACCAGCGAGCCCGCCATGTGGCACAGCTGAGGAGTGCTGTGAGACAGAGAGCTGGCACGTACCGGAGTAGAGGCCGGCGGCGGGCGTGCGCACGCCGCTGGAGTGCGACACGGCGGAGCGCGTGAAGGCGCCGCACGTGGGCATGGCGTGCACCAGCGAGCCCGCCATGTGGCACAGCTGAGGAGTGCTGTGAGACAGAGAGCTGGCACGTACCGGAGTAGAGGCCGGCGGCGGGCGTGCGCACGCCGCTGGAGTGCGACACGGCGGAGCGCGTGAAGGCGCCGCACGTGGGCATGGCGTGCACCAGCGAGCCCGCCATGTGGCACAGCTGAGGAGTGCTGTGAGACAGAGAGCTGGCACGTACCGGAGTAGAGGCCGGCGGCGGGCGTGCGCACGCCGCTGGAGTGCGACACGGCGGAGCGCGTGAAGGCGCCGCACGTGGGCATGGCGTGCACCAGCGAGCCCGCCATGTGGCACAGCTGAGGAGTGCTGTGAGACAGAGAGCTGGCACGTACCGGAGTAGAGGCCGGCGGCGGGCGTGCGCACGCCGCTGGAGTGCGACACGGCGGAGCGCGTGAAGGCGCCGCACGTGGGCATGGCGTGCACCAGCGAGCCCGCCATGTGGCACAGCTGAGGAGTGCTGTGAGACAGAGAGCTGGCACGTACCGGAGTAGAGGCCGGCGGCGGGCGTGCGCACGCCGCTGGAGTGCGACACGGCGGAGCGCGTGAAGGCGCCGCACGTGGGCATGGCGTGCACCAGCGAGCCCGCCATGTGGCACAGCTGAGGAGTGCTGTGAGACAGAGAGCTGGCACGTACCGGAGTAGAGGCCGGCGGCGGGCGTGCGCACGCCGCTGGAGTGCGACACGGCGGAGCGCGTGAAGGCGCCGCACGTGGGCATGGCGTGCACCAGCGAGCCCGCCATGTGGCACAGCTGAGGAGTGCTGTGAGACAGAGAGCTGGCACGTACCGGAGTAGAGGCCGGCGGCGGGCGTGCGCACGCCGCTGGAGTGCGACACGGCGGAGCGCGTGAAGGCGCCGCACGTGGGCATGGCGTGCACCAGCGAGCCCGCCATGTGGCACAGCTGAGGAGTGCTGTGAGACAGAGAGCTGGCACGTACCGGAGTAGAGGCCGGCGGCGGGCGTGCGCACGCCGCTGGAGTGCGACACGGCGGAGCGCGTGAAGGCGCCGCACGTGGGCATGGCGTGCACCAGCGAGCCCGCCATGTGGCACAGCTGAGGAGTGCTGTGAGACAGAGAGCTGGCACGTACCGGAGTAGAGGCCGGCGGCGGGCGTGCGCACGCCGCTGGAGTGCGACACGGCGGAGCGCGTGAAGGCGCCGCACGTGGGCATGGCGTGCACCAGCGAGCCCGCCATGTGGCACAGCTGAGGAGTGCTGTGAGACAGAGAGCTGGCACGTACCGGAGTAGAGGCCGGCGGCGGGCGTGCGCACGCCGCTGGAGTGCGACACGGCGGAGCGCGTGAAGGCGCCGCACGTGGGCATGGCGTGCACCAGCGAGCCCGCCATGTGGCACAGCTGAGGAGTGCTGTGAGACAGAGAGCTGGCACGTACCGGAGTAGAGGCCGGCGGCGGGCGTGCGCACGCCGCTGGAGTGCGACACGGCGGAGCGCGTGAAGGCGCCGCACGTGGGCATGGCGTGCACCAGCGAGCCCGCCATGTGGCACAGCTGAGGAGTGCTGTGAGACAGAGAGCTGGCACGTACCGGAGTAGAGGCCGGCGGCGGGCGTGCGCACGCCGCTGGAGTGCGACACGGCGGAGCGCGTGAAGGCGCCGCACGTGGGCATGGCGTGCACCAGCGAGCCCGCCATGTTGCACAGCCCGAGCGTCACCATCTCCTGCGTGGCGTCCACGCGCCCGCCTTCCGCTGCACGTCATGCAACAAAACACATAGTACTCACGAATATTTTCGTGCGAAAGTCACAGTTCTGTGCAACAAAGAAAAACATCTGGAAGAGTTGACTAATTGTTGATTATAGTCACGTATTTAAATAATACAGCATTATTGTTAATAAATCCCGAAGCAGCTTGTTTACCTAAGTACCCAAGTAGCACAAAAGTGCTGAATAACAGTTGAATCACTGTTCACAAGTGAGCCTTGAGTTGAATAAACCTGTTGAATAAGAGCGTTAGAGGCGCTTACTCGACTGATATAACTCTAATTTGGGCACAAATTATTCAACTGTTAGTTGAATAATGTAGCACGCTGCACTATATCAGCGTTATTTGAGCATTATTAAAGGTAACAGTCGGCCCAAGAGTTGAATAATGCTTGATTATCAGGGTATGTGTTACCTTTTATTCAGCACAAAATACACTTATGGATACTAAAAACTTCTTTATGAAGCTGACAATTCACAGGTGGCAAAATTGTGGCAAAATAATTTTGTGACATTTTTTGCGTGAACCATTTGTAAAGTGTTTGTAGGAAATAGGAAAACGTTTATTGATAAGTAAAATGTTGTTGTTCCTCTTTTTGCATGAAATTCGAATGGGAAAGAGAATTTATTGTGAAATACTATGTAATTATAGATCAATATTTTCACGCGCTCTCAAAATATCACTGTTTTACCTAATAAATAAATAAATTATAGTATAAAATAGGTTGATAATATTATTATAAAAAACTAAGTCTTTTTATTTCTCCTTTGTAATTTGATAATAAGCTGTTTACGTATAAAATCATTATATTTTGCATTCAAATTCTGTTGTTACTTTCGTTGACTAAACAAAAATAAATTGTTATTATATTGTATCATAGGTTAGAATCTAAAAAATGGCAGACAAGCAATGTGTACCGTATTAACCATAATCAAACGGCGTGAGCTGTTTAAGTGTCCACCCGTGGTACATAATTCAGTAACTAGCTGTTACTAGTGTTCTTGTGTTACACAAATCAGCTACGGATCATGTAAAGCTAGATAGTGGGTAACACGTACGCAAATAACTGTAGGTAATCATCAGTGAAGCGATTTAACGGCATTAGTCGATTAATAGTCAACGATGGTAAAAGTATTCAGCTCTCACAGAGATTATGGGTAACATGTGAGCTAATATAGAGCAGTTTGCTTTAACTTAGTACATAATGTTCACCCATAGTAATCATGTAGGCTTTATAAGAACTATTATGCGACTGCGTGTAACGAGCTGATTAACGTTACACTAGTTCCACTATGTGCAGCAAAAGGTATTATAACTTTGTTATTTAAAGCCACAGAATACCTGATTACGTTATAGTAGCTCATAATATGATCTTTCTTATAACGCAAGTGGTCTAAGTGTGGGAGCGTTCAAGTATTACGTAACGCAATTTGGGGGGAGGGGGGGTCTCGTGAAACGTTACGATGCGTTACAAGGGCGGGAGGGGGTCTTTCTTACAACACGTTACGTAACATTGTTTTTCTTTAATAAAAAATTAGGGAATTAAAACTCCCAAGTTCCATTTACGTTTTACGGGGAATCCCTCGATTGTATATTCTGGTCGTCAATTTTACTTTGTTCTCGCAAGTTGGCAAACCTTTTCGTTTATATTTCACGGGGAATCCCTAGATTGTATTGTACGGCATTTAATGTTGTTTTCGTTGTCAGTATTTGTTAGTGTTTATGCAGAAGCACATTGCTGTAGTCGGTGTTATTAAAGTGAGTTCATAGTGTTCATACTGTAATGTCGTCAAAAGAGGGAGAGTTGCTAGCAAACCCGTGGACAGAGGAACATTAATTTCAATCGAATTGTTTTCATAGACCTATTTAGATACTTGGTTAATAGTTGATTATTTTTTGATTTTGTTAAGAATACGATTTTATTTCGAATAAAATTATTAATTTTAGTTGGGTTTCTGTTAATAATTGCATTGTCAAAGGTTAAAATAAAAATGTTATTTTATTTCAAGAGTTTATTATTGTGTAAAGCCAAAAATTTATAAAAAATAAACAAAATACGCAGGTGGTGCGGATTAAAAATCTCTTGTTTTATTTAGTATTATTACCGCAAAGGCAATTAAAAGTATACCAAGGATAAAAACTATAACATAACTTTTTGCAACTTTAGGGTAAAAATGGTCACTTGAGTGTTACGTAACGTTTAGAGAGGGGTACAGAAAAACGTTACGGTGCGTTACAAGGGGGGGAGGAGGGGTTAAAAATCTTCAAAAATTGCGTTACGTAATACTTGAACGCTCCCTGTGCAGTTGTGGTCTTCAATTCAAAATATAGCTTAGTTAAAGTCCACACAAATCCTTTAAATTGCATAAAGCTATAAAAACTGAACTTGTTACCTACATTAACGCTACAAGCGATACAGCGGGGTGTCCGTGACGCATAATAACGTCCTTATTCAGGTGAAAGCTCACTTTTCAACTATTGCAGGTCGAGTGTAGTCTAATAACTCTTCATAAGTGCTAAAGTTACCGATGTTACCTCATGTGACGTCTTATAATGCAGTTTTGTGCTACTTGGGTAATAAGGAGTACAACTTACAGAAAGCCTTAGCGATGGCGATGTTGGCAAGCACCATGACGATAGGCATCATGATGACAGCGGAGCCCAGTTGCTGCACCATATCCACGAAGTTGAGCGTGGTGTTGCCCACCGTGGCGCTGAAGGGTGGCGCCGACAGCGGCGGCAGCCCCGGCTCCACGCGACCTGCGCACACGCTGGTCAGACAGCAGCCACAGCGAGATCACGCTGTTGGAGCACACGGGAGGTGCGGCACCGCGGTATCACGTTGTTTATACGACATTAGTTGGCGCTTCAGTGTACCACCTTATCACACCTTCCTGCCTCGTGTCGTAAGGCACATAAGCTCGGCATACGGCACACAGACGTGGGATGACATTGCACGCATAGTGTGGCTCCGCTGTCAGCGGTGCGCTACCTACCCGACAACTTGAAGAGCGGGCGGTCGGGGCCGTGCGTCACGTATGCCAGCGCCGACGCCGCTAGCACCACCAGCGCGTTGCGACTGATCGACACCAGCCACAGCGCGCGCCCCATCCGCTTGCTGCGCACGCGCACGTCCTTCACCTTCTGCAATGACCATATGCAGCCAGACAATAGTGACATACATTAGGTACTTATGTGTATGTGACACACCCCGACATGTTATGCGTTAATTAGTGATTGAAACACAGAAATCAGTGGCTGCGCTGCCTTCGGTCGTTGTACAGTTAAAGGAAACGAATAGAACAACGCGTAGGTACCCGCAGCAGCAGCAGCGCGGTGCAGCAGGCGGCGGCGAGCGCGCAGTCGGCGCGGCGCACGTGCGCCCACTGCGTGACGATGAGGCGCACGTTGTCGGCCACCGACTCCGCCGTGAAGCTCAACCCCAGCAGCCCCTTCAGCTGCGCCGCCACGATGATCAACGCCGTGGCCGACGTGAACCCGCTCGTCACCGACGGCGAGATCAGCTCCACCAGGAAACCTACCGTAAACGCATTTCACTTCTTACTTGGCTATATCTGTTTATAACAATTATTATAATTATGTCTCTCATAATTAGAGATGCCATACCGTAACAACAACATAACGACTTCTTACGGATATTGAAATAAGTACTAACATATTAAACATTTTTATAGTCTGATCTTTTTTGTTGGCATTTGTCAACTGCACAAAAGATTTGGTGGCACTTTACATTCATTCGATTACAAAACGTAAACTAAAGTGTGTGCAATGCAGGTGAGTCAATGTGTGTTTTATTAACTAAAAGCAGGTAGGTACCTATTAACCAGCTGTGGATAAATATCGATACTTACGTGTAAAACAAAACATCGGAAAGAAACTGTAGACTTATCAAAGATACCGGAATGGACTATATTCACCTCAAGCAACAGTTGGTAATGGTCTAATAAAGCTAAAAAAACCGGCCAAGTGCGAGTCAACCTCGCGCACGAAGGGTTCCGTTCCATTATCTATGAAAAATAAATGAACCTACTACCTACTTGAAAATAAATGAACCTACTACTACTACCTAATTGGTCAAAACACGAACATTTCTCGGCAACAAAAAATAACTTTGTTTTTCATACAAATATATGAATAACAAAGTTATGATTTGCGGTTACTGAAAAAGTGCTTTAACTCAAAAACTACTGACTGTATTTCGTTCAAACCAATTTTGGTTGACAGTTTTTATTAAGATCTATACCTAACATATTTTTGGTAGTTTAGAAATTACAGGGGGGGGAACATACACTACTCACAAAAATTTAAGGATATTTTTTCATGGACGATTTTCTTATGTGATTTTCAAGAAGCTGTATCTCCAAGGAAAATGATCGTGCAGAAAAAAGAAAGCCAGCAAATTATAGGTTCAAGATTCTAGTTTTCAGATCTATCCTTGATTCTTTTTTTAAATCTCTAGTTTTGGAATAACACTAAAGAAATCAACGAAAGAAAAAAATTACAGAATTTTTCTCAACTTTGGAAAGCTAGTAATTTTTTGCGATAACTGAAAGTTTAAAGCCTCCGAACATTAATAAGAAAAATGAATCGCAGTGGTTTGAATTTCTCAGGGATTTCCCGGGATATCATAATGTTAAAAAAATAACTCCGATATCCNTACACACATCAAAAAAATTTAAGGATATTTTTTCATGGACGATTTTCTTATGTGATTTTCAAGAAGCTGTATCTCCAAGGAAAATGATCGTACAGAAAAAAGAAAACCAGCAAATTATAGGTTCAAGATTCTAGTTTTGAGATCTATCCTTGATTCTTTTTTTAAATCTCTAGTTTTGGAATAACACTAAAGAAATCAACGAAAGAAAAAAATTACAGAATTTTTCTCAACTTTGGAAAGCTAGTAATTTTTTGCGATAACTGAAAGTTTAAAGCCTCCGAACATTAATAAGAAAAATGAATCGCAGTGGTTTGAATTTCTCAGGGATTTCCCGGGATATCATGTTAAAAAAATAACTCCGATATTCTTCATTCACAGATTGCATCCAAAATTACAGCAAGTATTCCAAATATCCTTCAATACGCCATTCTTTGACCTTTTTTCAAACGAAGATATTACTCCAAAAAAAGTTGTGCCGCCATCATCTATCCATGGTTTCTTATTGGAAATTTTGTGTTGATTTCAAAACTCTACTTAGATTTTCTATTCAATCATTATTTACAGAGTAATTGATAAACAAAGTGAACGAGATCATTTTTGCTTTGATTGACGATAATTCCTTAGAAAATCATCGTACAAATTAACCGGTTACATTAAATGAAAGCGCATTAAATTTTCAAAAAAAGGTTTGGAGTGAGATAAAGAAAAAATTTTTTTTTATGAACTTGTAGCTTTCCAAAGTTGAGAAAAATTCTGTATTTTTTTTCTTTCGTTGATTTCTTTAGTGTTATTCCAAAACTAGAGATTTAAAAAAAGAATCAAGGATAGATCTGAAAACTAGAATCTTGAACCTATAATTTGCTGGCTTTCTTTTTTCTGTACGATCATTTTCCTTGGAGATACAGCTTCTTGAAAATCACATAAGAAAATCGTCCATGAAAAAATATCCTTAAATTTTTGTGAGTAGTGTATTTTGGCACTTTGGAAGTGTCTTACTCTGAAATGATTGACTTTGAGAAAAAATGGTTCTAGAAACCTCAATCTCATTTTTAAAGACCTATCTATAGACACCCCACAAGTATAGGTAATATCAAAAAAAATTTTTTTAGTTTTAGTTCCATGTATGGGAAGCCCCCTTCTTTATATATTATTATTTTTTTATTGTTGTTTAAAAATCGTAAAGCGGTTAACATAATACATCTACCTACCGAGTTTGAATGATGTAGTCTTAATAGTTTTGGAACAAAGTGGCTGTGACATACGGACGGACGGACAGACAGACAGACATGACGAATCTATAAGGGTTCCGTTTTTTGCCATTCGGCTACGGAACCCTAAAAATACCTAAGGACAGTTACCTAGACGCAGCAGGCCCATGAGCAGCACCACGCAGCCAGACAGGAAGGTGAGCAGCAGCACGAACTCGATGGGCAGGTCGCGGCACGCCTGCAGCGTCAGCAGCGCCATCAGGCTGGTGGGCCCGATGGACACCTCCTTCACCGTGCCCAGCGCCACGTACAGCATCGTGCCTGCCACACACCGCTAACATACACCTGGCGAACGCCACCCAAGCCACTCTTGTAATCTAATGCTAATCCTACACTCCCCCTATCTAAGTACCTATTTATGCGAATCATACAAGCTAGTTGTGCAGTGTGCGACCCACTCCCCGCCATAAAGTGTGGAGTGGTGTCATAGTGTTTGGTCCCAGCCTAGCGTCGCGTAGGTAATGTTCTAGGGTTCTGCTAGGAGCTGCGTCCCGCGTGTATACTACTCACAAAATTTTTTGTATTTTTTTTCATGGACGATTTTCTTAGGGGATTTTAAAGAAGCTGTAAAAATTATAGGTTCTGGTTTCTAGATCTGTCGATGACATTATTTTTAGGAGAAAGAGATTTTCTATCCGGTTTATTGGTAAACAATGTGAAGGAGATAAGTTTTGCTTCGATTGATGATAATTCCTTGGGAAGTCATTGTATAAACTAATCAGTTATACATATAAAAAAAACAGTAAAAGAATCGTGTCTGTACCTACATTAAATATTTTTACAAAACAAAATATGTAGGGTTATTAAGAAATGATAAAAGAGTAAGAATTCGAAAAAAAAGATCCGTCTGTTTGTATATTTGAATGATTGAAAGTTTGTTGTTTGCACACGGTAATCTCAGGAACCACTGGACGGATTTTGATGAAACTTGGCAGACATATAGCTTATATATCAGAATAACATATAGGCTTTTTATACGGGTACGGGAAATAGTTCCCCCGGGAGCGGGCGAAGCCGCTGGCAGAAGCTAGTTCAAATAAAAGCGCATTAAATTTCTATAAAAAGCTTTGGAGTGAGACAAAGAAAAATTTTTTTTAAGAACTTATTACCTACAATAAGTTCTTAAAAAAAATTTTGCTAGCTTTCCAAAGTCGAGAAAAAAAACTGTTATTTTTTTCATTCGTTCCTTTCGTTGGTTCCTTTAGAGTTATTATACAACTAGAGATTAAAAAAAAAATATATAAACAAATCTGAGAACTAGAATCGTGAACCTATAATTTGCTAAATTACTTTTGCTGTACGATAATTTTCTTTGGAGATACAGCTTCATGACAATCTGTTAAGAAAATCCATGTAAAAATATGCTTATATTTTTGTGAGTAGTGTATAAAGGCATGTAGGATGTAAAGCATAGCAGGATATAAAATAAGCAGTGTCTGTAATAATGCGTGTAGTTGGTACGTGACGGTGTACCTACCTATTCAACAAAGACGATATTCAAGAACAATGAAAATCAAATATACACACGATAGGAGAAATCAAGTTATTTCTACGAATAATAAAGCTAACACATAACAATAGATGTCCGCGACATTGCAGCTATCAGGTACTTCATGTTTAGTTTCTTGGCCAGCACTACAATAAGTGTTCTATAGGTATCTATGTACTGATACGATTGGTGATCGGAATGTCACCGGGCCCGGCACTGCTCTGTGTCAAGCTCCGCTTGCACAGTTGCATCTCACGGATATCAAGGAGGCAGGTACTTACTGATCACCGTACTGTAATACTACCGTGGTTTCATCTAGGTAGCTACTCACATTCAAACAGAAACGTTAGTCCCCTACAAATAACATTGCTTCCAAAGTGATCATTGTGGCACGTCGGGCATATGCAATAGGTTTGTTCACACATGTTAACTATCATGAAATCACTAGTAACCAATTTAACACGAGCAAAGCTAGTAGACGTGTCGCTTCCAGCTGCAGTACCGTGTGAAGACATACCGAGGAAGGAGGAGTAGAGGCCGTACTGCACGGGCAGGTCTGCGAGCGCGGCGTATGCGATGCTCTGCGGCACCAGCGTGAGGCCCAGCGTGACGCCCGCCACCAGGTCCGCCAGCGCCGTCACGCGCGAGTACTGCGGCAGCCAGCGCAGCAGCGGCAGCCGGCGCGCCAGCCCCGCGCGCAGCCCGCGCGTCCTCTCCGCTCCCTCCATCACGACCGCCGCCGTACCACACAGAGCCACTCGCGACAATACTTATTATTCCGTATTATTCGGCGGAGAGTGCGCGGCCAGTGCGAGTCCGCTTACGGCGACCGTGCGAGTATTACTGTGCCTGCGCAGGCGACCCGCCACCCGTTATAATTTGCTTCATTATCTCGGTATCAGTATCAGCCGATGCGTAGAGTCAACAGCGCGGACGAACAGCACCCCGGCACCTGCAGCACTACCCTACGACCATACGACAGTACCCGCTAGTTCGTGATAATGCCATAATACAGGAAGTCCTCTTCCGTGAATCCAGCTGAACAACATTAGTCAATATTTTACTGATTTAAATAAGAAAACAAGTGCAAATCAATATTAGGCAGGCTAACGTCAAGCTCTTATCACATTCACCATGAGTTAAAGTAAGAATAAAGTACTAGTTAATCGCGTCGCGCAGTAGCGGGCGGCGTGAGGCGCTGCACGTGCCGCTGCGCTCGATAAGGAGCCGTTCGGTCGCCGACGCGCTCACCACGTCTGTGGCTGCAGGCGCCCACGCCGTCGCCGCCGCTACTCACCATCATGACCACTTGCACTTCAGTTCCGACACAGACGTGCACGTAAGTAGCTTGTACATGTCTCCCTACTGCCTATCATTTATCACAGCATTTGTAAGTACCTATGTCGATTTCCAGATCCGCAACATCAGTGAAAGTAAGTAGTCCAGCCCTACCTACCTACATATATCATGCAACTTAGTTTTAACAGGCCATTATAATTATGGTCTACTAGCTTCTGCCAGCGGGTTCACCCGCTTCCCGAGAGGACTACTTTCCACACCCAGATACAAAGTAGTCTAGAACATTTCAGTCATACATGATTTCTGTGTAGCTTAAACCATGAAGGTTGAACACGCGACGGAAGCTTAAAAAATAGTGTAACTTCTCCCGTTTTTCCAACATTTCCCTTCACTATTAATTGTAGCGTGATGAAAAGAATATTTTTTTCCTAGCCCGTAATATCCCACTGCTGGGCAAAGGCCTCCCCATCTTGCTTCCACACTTCCCGATCTTTCGATCCACCAGTCTCGACTATAGGCGTCTAGGTCGTCACGCCATCTCTTCCGGGGCCTACCACGTCTGCGTTTTCACCCTAAGACGACGCTATATAGGTTGGTACGCATTTACATACGCTCGAAAACTACAGCCAAATGATGGTGTTTATGTATAAAGTATCTCGGAGTTGCATGCGGATGGACAGGTTGCCTAGCATGTCGCCAGGTAGGTATCTCCATTTTGGTCGGGTAGGTCATGTAATAAAGATCTACAAATAAAACGATCGCGTGTCATTGATCGGACGCTATTTGTAAACAAGCACCGAGCTATTGCGTTCCATAGTCGCGAGGGTATTTTGTTACAACTATTGTAATGATAAACAAGGTGGCCACTTTCTATTCAGATTCGATATTGGTCCGATACTTGATAGTCGGTTTACATGCGCTCGTTGATGCTATAATAGAGGGATATTCCACCCGAGCACGTAGATGTAGCCGTAGCTGGCACATGCCGTTGCTGTTCAGTCACACGTGTTACGTCGCTGAGCAGACTTGTTGCATGCGACATTACAACCAGACGACGCTAAGCCAACTGATTTGTTCAATATTGCAGATCGAGCGGGTCTCAGACCAAGTTCACCGACAACATAAACGTCGGTTTTCCTTAAAACTGTTGACTTGAAAAAGTTTCAAAAATTCCGAGTTTCGTGAAAATTAAAAGTAAACTATTGTTTTAAGAAAACTGACGTTTATGTTGTCAGAGAACTTGGGCCTTAAAGGTTAGCAGGGCACTCCGACTTGAAGACGGCTTTGGTTATTTGATTTTGAATCCAAAGTCTATTGGGCTAGTATAACCAATAAACTGAAAAGTTTGTTTGCTTGAACGAACTAATCTCAGAGACTACTGGATCAATTTGAAAAAAATATCAAGTTTTAGTTAGCTTATTTATTGAGGAACGCTATAGGCTTGATCCGGATGCGCGGAGTAGGTCCTATGGTACATGTAACATGCCGGAAGCGCGCGCCGCCTGTCACACTGTTGGCTGATGTCGGCAGCCGCTGCAAACATACGCGCCTTATCGCATCGCGACATTTTTATTGTTTTTCTTTGTGTCGAAAATATAATCCTTGTAAAATATTGGCCACATCTTAAGGTGCATTCGACCACTAGAAGCGGGAAATTCAAATATATCGAAACTATGATATTTCGCAATAAAAAGTTTTTTACAGTTACATTTAAATTGTAAGAAGTTTCGGAGTTAAACAAGGACATCAGAAATTACTTTGTGGGATTATTATAACCGCCAATCATAAGATCACGCCTCAAATTGAATGTTAACTTAGGTAAAACATGAAAAAACCATTTTATATTTGAATTTCCCGCTTCTAGTGGTCGCATTCACCTTAAGGGTTAATTCACACCGAGACGCGACGCGACGCGACGCTCGCGCTGCACGCAGATTTTACATAGAGCGACTCAAAATATACTTTATTCACTACACGAAACGATACACATTTAATTGTGAGAATTCAGATACGTTGCGCTGCACCTCGAGACGCCGCGCGATGCCGCGCGGAGCAGCGCGACGCATCTTGACGCAGCGGTGACGCGCGACGTGCAAGATCGGTGCTGCATCTCGCGATTTGCTCTGTTTTTAAGATACGTCTCGCGAAGCCGCGCGGCGTCGCGCTACATCAAAGCCGCGTCGCGTTGCGTCGCGTCTCGGTGTGAATTGACCCTAAGGGGTGGGACCTGCGTCGTGATTTCGGTCCTAAGGGGTGGGACCTGCGTCGTGATTTTGGTCGGTTCATCATTTTATAAATAATGTTTACAGTGAGTGGATGCCGTGGGAAGGCATGACCGTCTGTATCAGGCAAACATCTTACGTTTGTAATAGCAATCTCCTCGCTGTCACAAACATAAGAGATGCTAAAAGTAAAACACCTTCTAACGAAAGTAGTCGGTTCAGTTTACTAAATGTATAATTAATTATATCTTTAAGTAGGTATACCTACCAAACCACAAATATCTAATTTGGACGTCACGTGTGTAAGGCACGGATACGGGTTCGAACAATAAGGTACTCACAGCTGTACCTAGCGCTGCCATTCGTCCGGGTTTCCCCGGATTTGTGCTAGTTTCCAGGCCATCCGGGGAGCGTCATAACAACATAGCGATCGATAAATACATTAAAAAACCTCTTTACTTACATTTGATTCTCGCTGCCAGTCGAAATATTCACTTTAAAACAAAAAACCCGACTGCAAAAAAATTATCACAAACTAAAAAGGGAAAAACAAGCTCTATAATTTAGTGTAAAGAGTATACAGTACACCGTACATTATATTTTATTCGGTACTTACATAAACAAAATACCTATATATTTTAATGTATTAAAAATATAATTTAAACGTTAGTAAAAAGTAATGCAGGCGTGACAAACAAATCTACAATCAGTACAATCTGTATTTAGCATTAGTCGAACATTATTTAAACCCTTTTGTAAAAAGTAAACTATTGTCAATATTTGATTGATTGTAATTTGTTTGTCACGCCTGCATTACTTTTTACTAACGTTTAAATTATATTTTTATTACATTAAAATATATAGGTAAGGTCAGTGGGGGCAAGATGAAAAACGGGGTAACACAAAATGTCATCCATAACTCCAGATTTTGTGCAGATTTTGCAGTGATAGCAACATTATTAGAATCGCCATTTTGTTACGCCAAACTTTCTCATTCAGCGTTTGCCATTTCGAGTGATTGGTCGTGTTAAAAACTTAAATACCCGAGTCGTGACTTTTACGAAGTTAAATCGAGTTTTTTTATCTTCCCCCGAGTTCCATAACTTCACTTATGAGGTAGGTACGAGTGTTTTATTGGAATACCTGCTCATTATTTTGAATTTTTAGTCGTGTTATTACACCTAAATATGTTTTTATAACGTATTTTAGGAGTTATTACAACTTTCCATCTTCACCCATAAAAATTTGACGGGGTAAGAAGAACATATAAAAATTTCGATCTGACCCCGATTTCAAAACTCATAGTTTCATTTCAAATTGTGTGGATTTTAAT
>NWSH02000019.1:170200-191749 GCA_002382865.2 Heliothis virescens | reverse complement strand
ACAATTTGAGTAAAAAATTTAAACTGAATTTTAAAAAATAATCTTCATGTGTCTGATAAAAATAAATCATTACCTCACAATTTTTGTCAGTCAAATTGTCAACGCATTTTTAATTAAATTTGAACGCAGCCATTCGGTTTTGATAGTAGGCAGTACTGTCAATGTATCAATATGGCGAATTTTACGTGAACTTGTTAAGGTTTGTGCTGCAAAAGATTTAATGCTTATTTTATTAATATTACATATCTGATCGTCATTCCATCACAGCTTGGAAAATAATAGGTAAGTACTTTTTTAAACTTATTAATTACACAATGAAGTAGGTCTTTGGAGTATTAACTTATATAAAAAAACTCTTTTTAAAGTGCAGTTATAATACGAGTTTTTTTATTATCTCTGTTTCGTCATTCCTCACCGTCATTCCTCATATTAATATGTAGTGAGGGAATGATGGTTGAGGGAATGACTTTTGACTGGGTTAGCTTTGCTTAGCTGCTTGTTGTCTTTGGCTAACTATTGAATTTTGCGCTGCCATTTTGTTATAGGTTCAAATAATGTCCCGAAAAAGAAGATGAGCGTTGAAGAAGCTAAATAAAAAATAAGGAATATAATAAAAAGGAACGAAATCTTGGTGATGGCAATAATCAAAGATGAACAGTTGTATGTTGTATTCTTGGTCAATAACTCCTACAATGTAAAAAATAACATTGTATTATTGTCTTGTAACTATAAAAAGGTTATTTAAAATAACAACAGCAATATCCTTTACTATTTTTCATAAATGTCTTATAATGGTCATTCCCTCACCTAAGTTATCATTCCCTCACTTTTGTTTTTTTTTATTCTCATAAAACACGTTTATATGGGGACCACTATATAATTAACTTAGTAACATCAATACTACTTACTCCATAAAAATATATAAAAATTCGTATCAAAATTATAACACATTTTGTATTGACCAAAATTCGGGATTTCGTGAGAATTACCCATGTACGTTTGTAACGAATAAGCTCAAAAAATAAAGGGACCGGTTTAAAAAATCATTTCACCATTTGGATGTTATTATCTTAATAACTTTAATTCTGTGTTTTATATCAAAATAGTTGAGAAAAGAGGTTGTATATAAATAGTTATTAGGTTCATAAGTGTGTGACAGATCTGGATGAATAAATATTAAAATAATGATAGTCGTTGTCAAATCCTTGTTTCACTAGGTTATGGGCCCAGTCCCATTTTAGATTTTAATTCAAAAGTAATTAAAGTTTAGTAATGTAGGGCTCAGGTAGGGCCAGATATATGTAGTCCAAAACCAAGCAGTTATTATTTTTCTTAGAATCATATGCATGATGATTGATAATAGATCTACCAGTTGACAGATCAGGCTATTGTGAGAAAAATGGATTTTTGCCGCAGAGGATTTTTTAGTTTGATGTAACTAAAAGCTGCAGATAGTGCGAAGAAACAACAAGGTGACCCGCGATGTGGAGATAGTTGGAGAACTGACGAATGAAAATTCGAGGTGTTATTCTCGGATTTTATACGTTCTAAACTACGAACTTATTGTCTGAAGTCAACGGCTGAATGGTGAAAGTATTTACCGCTGAGGGCTGCAGTGTAAACAAAGAGTGTGGCTACTAAAAAGTCACGGGCGATAGTTGCTGAGTGACGTAAGCTCAGATTCGAGAAGGATTTGACGATCAGTTGTGACAGCGTCCACAGAATATCGCAGATTGGGACATAAAATGGAAGAAAACAGTTCAAAACAGTCAGACATTAAGGATACAGAACCTGAAGGAAACTTAGTTTCAGTGGGGGAAGTCTTATGACTTATGAAGTAACTGACAGTATGCTGCAACATAAGTTCTCAGAAATATCACAAGAACATCTAAATCAGTATAGATGTCATAGTAGATGTGATGGATGACGTCTAAGATTTGGTGGATAGTTATTTTTGTGATTATTTGTTTTATATATTTTGTTGCATGTATTTATATTATTTGATAAGTGGGGGTGTTGTTATTATATCAAAATAGTTGAGAAAAGAGGTTGTATATAAATAGTTATAGGTTTCATAAGTGTTTGACAGATCTGTGAGAAAAAAGTTGAAATAAATGATAGTCGTTGTCAAGTCCTTTTCATTACATTCTACAACATTTTGCGTCCCATGCGTTGCGAAAACTGAGATTTAAAAGTTTATTATTTTCGTTAGACGTTATATTATCTTTCATTTGAAATTGAAACTGCAAGTTAAATATATATTTGGAATCGCCATTTAAAACCCTTCATTTTGATACCATTCGAGGGTTTGGTAAAAAAAAATATTTTTTACCTCAAAATATGGGGTACGAAATCCGCCATTTTTTTTTCTTTATTTTTTTATGTACCCAGTGTCACTCGCGCTATCAAGACGAATCTAACGACACCAAATACGTACAAAATCCTTCCAGCCGTTCAGGCTGTAGCAGGGGACATAGAAATCTACATACACTCGAAAAGCATTACCCTCCTGCTGTGGGCAGTCGGGTAATTAAAGTTTTTCTTATCAAGTATGGAGTATAATATAGTTTACCTAATCAAGATTTGAGTGGATGAGAAAGTTTTGAACTGTCCAGGGTTAGAGCTCCAAAATTCAGAGAAATGGCGCTCCGTATCCTGAGTGGCAGGTTTTAGAGATGTCAGCCCCAGCTATATCTACGTATGTAACTTAAAGGATCAAGTTTGATAGGATTGTTGTAGCGCACCCGGCATAACAGTCATTGTGCCCTATTCCATCGGCGTTGATATGTATAATTAGTCAGACGCAAAAGGGATCATTTGTCCGAAATCACAGGAAAGGAATTTTGATATTACGGGCACATGCAGGCATTTTTGTCGTGTCCTTTTATCTTACCTAAATGAGAAATCCAATAACCTTGCATAATAATTCAACTTGAGTAGAAATTCATGAATGGACATTACTTGTTTCACAGCAATTTTAATAGCTTCTTATTGCTAACTGTACCAACTTTATATTATTGTGATTTACATTACATTTGCCGAGACTCGTGCTACAACTATGACCAATAACGTCTGTGCAATTTCGTATCAGCATTTTGACATCGTCGTTCTTTTAATTTAATTATGAAATATGTTGTTTATAATTGCGTCACCACGTATTACAGCATTACAACTAAGTTGTCATAATCCTAATTCGAATCACCGTTATAAAATGTACCGACACCTCATCAATGATTATTACCATTACGTACATTTTACCATAACATCAATAAATTTAATAACAGACGGAAAGCCATTAATTTTATATAACAATAACGCTGAGAAT
Source organism: Heliothis virescens (assembly GCA_002382865.2). NCBI lineage: Eukaryota > Metazoa > Arthropoda > Insecta > Lepidoptera > Noctuidae > Heliothis > Heliothis virescens. The sequence goes on along the minus strand of NWSH02000019.1, from coordinate 188,424 downwards.
AAAACATTTATTTGTTGCCATCTGTTGGGCGGAGATCCCTTTCTAGATCAATGAAAAAAAAATTTTAATCATTGACCCGTGTTAGCATATCGTGTTATTGTTGTGAAGCAAGTAAAGAAAACCCCCCACACACAGCAATTATTAAATTTAATTAAGATGCAGGACAGTTTAGGATATCTGTAGATGATAGTTGTTTTGTATATGATGAAAATGCTAACGGATTTTAAGGTAACTGAATTTGTCATGTAGTCACTGGACACTTGAAAGCCGCCTACCACCGATTACGCGTGAAATATGTGACGTTTTTAATTAAAAATTAGATTCGAAGCAATTGATAATGAACGAAATTTAATTATTCCCATCGGTTAAGGAAAAGTGATGAGTTGAAAGTAACGGCACACTGCGACGCCGGGCTTATAAATATTTTGTGAATGGACTTGGTTAAATTATTTATGACGGTCTTGTATGTTTCATAGACCGAACGAACAGGTTTAAAAGAACAAATGGATTGATTTTAATTAATCGATGGTTAATTTAAATGGTAGAACATAGATTGAATGATTGTAATAAACAGTTCAATTATTTTTATTTAATGTTGCTTTCACTACAAATGACAAAATGATCATATTAAAGAAATCATGACTTATCAAATTACACCATATTAATTATTTTATGAGTAAGTATTTATTCGTGCAATCAAAAATTATTACAACTTCAAAGAAAGAGAAGCATCTTTAAAAATAAATGGATAAATTTTATGTCTTAGCCCATTACTTTACGTGTTAAGTTGAGAATGTTCAACAAAGCAAAAGCTCTGTAAGACTTTGATAACTGACGGGTTTATTTTGTGGCAATCATCGAAAGATGGTTTGGCCGGAACGAAAATGTATAATGAAATCAATCACGTAGGCGGAACGGCGCTACCTAAAGTGAAGTTGTTAGCGTTTTTTTTAAACACATGAGAAGCCATAGTTTCTCCGTTTTGCAAAAAAAATATACCACACGCACGACCACCACCAGAATCTGTTGTATAATTCTAATAGGGAATAATAATAATTGAGAGGCCTGCATCCCAAAAAATTACAGGCGTTCAAAATTCGATTGCAATTTTTATTCTTTTTTTTTGCTTATTCTTGAATGCGTTTAGTTAGAGTTGTTTTTTTTCCTCAAAAGGAACACAACAATGTTGTTTTATTTGTTTATGTTTCATGAAATAATGTTTTTGAAGTTTGTGTAGCATCTTGCAAAAACGTTATGATAACAGTAGTAAGTGGCGTGAACGCGCATGCGTCTTTGGTATGTGTTCAAGTAAACAATACTTGATGTCAATTATTGCTCTTCAATGTGATTTGTTGATGGTTTTTTTCTTTTTAATTAATAGCTGATTGTTATTTCATTTTATGTTGATTTTGAAAAAAATGTTTCGGAAGATTTAAGGACATTATGGAATGTTTGCTACCTGAATAAACATATATTTTATTTGTAAAAATACTTTTAATACTTTGCACTTATATAAAATAGTCCACACTTATACATAACATAATTTAAAAAACAATGTTCAGCCACAAATCAAACTTGCCAAGGTTTATTTATCGATGTTTATTAGTATGGAGTTGGAGAGTTAAGCAGAGAGTAAAGGGTCATCAAGGCACGCAACGATCTTCTGTAACGAATGGGCATCCATTTCAATAGCATCCTATACTCAGAAACATGATCGTACTTCCGCAAGTTAAAGACAAATCTTATGCAATTATTCATGAGTCGATCAAGTTTGTTGAGCAAGTCCGCATTGAGATCATAGTAACACACGTCACCATAGTCAATTATTGGGAATATTAGGGACTGCACAAGCATTGCTTTGGTTTTGGGAGGCAAAAAGTTTCTCAACCGATTTAGATGTCGTAAGGTTCCAGTTACTCGCTTACACACATTGGCAACCTGAGTTTGCCAGCTAAGCGTAGTGTCCAAATGAAGGCCGAGGTTCTTAACGTTAGGGCTAAGTGGAATAATTACACCGTTTAGAATGATCGGAGGAGAGTTAGCCACATCCACCTTACTCACCATTCGAGGACTACCTACAACTATGGCCTGACACTTGGTAGGATTAACTGATATCCCAAACTGTTCAGACCATTGATTTATGATCGACAAATCGCCATTGAGTTTATCAATGGCAATATGCAAATCCTCAGGTCTAGCTTGAGTGTAAAGCTGAAGATCATCTGCATACAGATGATACGCACACTGAAGGTTATGAGTGATAAAATTAATGAAGGTGGAAAATAATAATGGAGAAAGAATACCGCCTTGTGGGACACCAGCCACTAGATCACGCCAATCAGACAGAGTCTCATCAACACGAACAGCTTGCTGGCGCCCACGAAGATAAGATGAGAACCATTCCAGAGCCACGGGCGAAATCATAAGATGGGAGAGGATGGATAAAAGGATCTCATGACTGACAGCATTAAAGGCATTGGAAAAATCAATGAGCACCAAAGCTGTAACTTTGGTTTCCTGAATCCCCTCTCTAATGTCACCAGTCACTTTGAGGAGCGCCGAAGCAGTGCTGTGTCCTGGCCTGAACCCAGATTGCAAAGGACTAATCAGGTTGTGAAAGTGGATGAAACTAGATAGTTGCTTATGGACGCAGGCCTCCAGCACTTTGGAAAGGAAAGGAAGGATTGAAATTGGTCTGAAATGGGCGGGGAGGGAGGGATTTGAAATTTTAGGAAGAGGACGGACGTAAGCATAACGCCACAAGGAAGGGAATTGACCAGAGTATAAAGAGAAGTTAATTATGTCAGTGATGGATGGAAGTATATACTCCAGGATCGGGATGACCATATTACGACTGATGTCGTCATAGCCCACAGCCTTAGACTTGATAGAAAGGATGATCTCTTTGATATCACCCACAGTCACTGGAGAAAATTCAAAGTTATCAATGCAGGGATGTGGAAGGCTAGAAATAAGGTTTACCGTCTGACGAGTGGTTTGACGATCCAAACTTAAAGTGGAGGAGAAATGGCAATTGATATCGTCTAAACCAATCGTATTAGGTAAATCCACATGATGTAACTTACCAATGCCTAGTGAGCCAAGAAATTTCCAAATATCTGCTGCAGAGCTAGACGTGATGTTATCGAGAATATGGCGGCGTTTAGCATTGCGTATCATCTGGTTACAACGATTTCTTGCTGCTTTAAAAAGGCACCAATTCTCCTCACATCGATCCTTTTTAAATTTACGGAAGGCACGATTTCTCCGTCTCATAGCCATACGTACCCCTTTCGACATCCATGGAGCTGGCGCACGCTTAACTTTCACTGATTTAATTGGTGCATGAATGTCGTAGAGATTTAAGATCATACCGTTCAACGTGGCTACTTTGTCATCGACAGAGGAGGCATTGGCTACTTCAACTTCCCACTCAAGCTTCGAAGCGTCTTCACGCAACCTATCCACATTCATTTTAGCAAAACAACGCATGCGCAGCACCTTAGGAATGGGTTTTGGAGGTTTTAAGATATAGGACAGATGGATCAAGTCATGGTGGGAAAAACAAGGAGCTGGATACTGGGCATGGGAAGTTATCACAATAGTTGAAGGAATACTTATTCCACGAGCAAAATTTGCTAGATTCGGGTAGGTTGATCTGCTGTCGTCTGTACACACGACAGCACATCAAGTTACCACAATCAGTCAAATTTCTGCTATCAAATTTCAACCTTATTCGTATACGTTGACCTGCTGCCGTCTGTACATAGGTAGGCAGCCGTCGCCAAAAAAGGAAAAAACCAGAACACTTAGAAACAAACGAGGAATTCGTGACAGTTTACACACAAAGTAAGGTGTTTATAGTTGGTGGCATGTTATTGTGTGCACAAGACGACACTCGGAGATAGCAAATGTTCACAATCGCTAATATATTTATGTGAGCGATTAGTGCAGCTATATACATGTTGCCATAAAGGAGTCATTTGCGCGACATTGACACGTTTAGCAAATCGTCACAGATACGCGCCGCCACCTAGCGAGCTGTGACGCGTGACGCGTGCACGCCGCCCGCGCCCAGCGCAGCCTGACACCTGCACCTCTACTGCTTCAGCAATGGACCTACGATCTACGACCAGCCAATTCAATGGAGATCTATTTCAATGTCTCTATAAAAACACTACGAACTAGAAAAACAAGCACGCGATCCGTTACATCGAGAACCAGATACGATACCGGCTCTAGGTGGAAACTGCTATTTGCATATTTTTTAAATTAAATCCGCGAATTAAATGGTATACATATATTTTTAGAATTATTGATTAGGTATAAAAAAAAGCAAATAACCAGCGTGAGCAACACGACGCGCGTCGGATGTTCTCACTTCACCGCGATGATCTCCGCGTGAACAGTTGCCGATGCATGTTATAATTGTATCATGTTAATACACATTAAAAATAATAATAATGGCGTCTAAGGCTGATTGTCGGTCACGACAGCTGTTCTCATATAAGAAGATCAGCCAGCTGCACAGGACATATTGTAGTCCACAGTCATTGGCACTGACACAGGTGCACCCCCTATTCCCTCACTCTCAAAGCCCGATGGGACGGAAAATCCGGCACGACTGGAGAGAGATCAGGTGCAGGATCGACATTAACGTGCTCTACGGGTGTATCAATCACCAACTTGCAGACTCCGGGCTGCTTTGTGAAAGTTTCTAAAATCCACAAAGCGATTTCGGCCCGACTCGGGATTCGAAACTAAAGCTCTCGGCATGCGACATACACTAGAAGCACACCGCGCGGTACGTGCAGCGGCCGCGCTCACTCATTTATTACTTACTTCGGGGAATCTGATCAATATTATAGAATATAAATAATACTACGCATAACAATATACCACAGGTTTAATGTTTTTGCAACTATATAACATAACTATACAATACGTACATATATGTAGTATAAATGCACCGCAGTCCCCGCGTGTTAGTGCTAGCACCAATCATAATATAAATAAATACAATAAATATATTCTATGTCAAATTTACATAATCGAAGCTCGTCTTAAGCTCAGGTACTTACGCTAAATTTGGCCTTAACATACATTAGTACTATCAGGTAATCGTATATGTACACCGGCGCGTGCGCAGCACCGCTACTTGACGTGCTTCATGATGAGCTCGATCTGCTCGTCCACGCGCGCGCTCGTGCCCCTGCAACACCCGCACTCTTAGACAGGGGTTACACGATCAGTCTGGCGTCAGTCAATTCCATCAATCTGGTCATGAATGATGGGAGAATGATCGTGTAACCGGGTGACTGACGGACTGATGGTCCAAAATGTACCGGGTTTTTTTGTCCGTCAGTCTTTCGTCAGTCTGTGACTGATGCCAGAATGACGCCAGACTGATCGTGTAACCCCTGTCTTACACGATCATTCTCCCATCATTCTGGACCAGACTGATGGATTGGACTGACGCCAGACTGATCGTGTAACCCCTGTCTTACTCTACTGCCGACCGGCGGCTCGACCATCAGGTCCGAACAGCTGTCAGATAGTACAGATACCAACTGATCGAATTAATTTTTAGTGAAATTTTACGCGTTTAGTATGTAATGTTATTGATTTTATTAAGGTTTATGGCCAGATAAAGATTGCCAAACTGAAGATTAAGCTCAAAAAAAGAGGCACAGTACTCTATGGCTACAAGAAAAAGTTTTTTGAAAGGTAATTTCCGGAATTTGATTAGTTTTAACTACTACAAAATTAAAGTAAAGGAAAAAATATTATTTTTCAAACATTCTAAGAATGTATTTAATTTACATCAAAAAGCAATCGAAAAATACGAATCGTCAATGTATTTATTAGATTAGTTTAGTTTGGACAGACCTGACGGTACAGTGCTGCTATCTAATGAAGACCATTTTAGAAAACCCTCATTAGCGTGATGCCTTTACGTCATAACGAATGCTGCCGTGCTAGACATTCAGAACATCTTTGGCGTTACCAGTCTTAACGGGGGGCATGGGATTGGCCAAGTAGGTGAGACTGGAAGCCGAGGCCGACATTGACAAGTGTGAGATCAAAGCTAGCAGATGAGTAAGTCGAGATAAGAGGTGCTGACCGGAAGGCGGCGGGGTCGGGCCCCACCATGGCGACGAGCTGCGGCACGTCGGGCGAGTGCGCCACGAACCGCGCCAGCGCCCGGCACGCGCGCCACATCTGCTCCTCGGCCGGCGCCCACTGCAGCAGCTGCAGCAGCGCCATCGCCAGCTCCACGCACACCTCGTCGAACACCTGCGCACGCCGCCACGTCAGGCACTCCGCCAGCAGCTCGACTGCTGGCCGGCCGACCCGTGGCGCTCACGTCTACTGACAGCTCGTTCCGAATACATGTGTACGTCGTTCATGCATACGACATTATTCTGAATAGATATGACAATTTCTAAATCCGACTAGCGATAGTAATGACGATCCGTTCTCCCTGACACATTTTGGAAGAATGACGAGACACAACCCTTCGATGAGGAACGATTTCTAGAGGCGTGTGTGTCACACGCTTGCGTGCAAACACTTTAACATACTGCAATTTAAATAATGGTAAATATTAAATATTGAAATTAATGGCGCTATTTCGTTAATCCCCGACGGAAAAATGGGAATGTTATTTATCTAGGGGTTTGGCAAATCAGAATAGTTAAACCATTGGTGTGTCTGTGTATCACATATGACTCATGGGACAGGGAAAGTGTTATATAAATACATCAGAAATGTGCAATTGGTGAATTAATATGTCTTGTATAGCTGTGTGTGTTAGTGAGATCAGAAGCCGGCGCCGCGTCACAGCACTGCCACATCCGACAGCGCGTACGCCGCTCTCCGACATAATCTCTATAATGCTAACATAACATCAGGTCGCCTCCTGCCATACGTGCTGCCTACGAGTATAGCACTACACTCGAGCATCTCTTTCTGTTTGCTATTCGCGTAACAACGTGCGGCTTGCATTATTTAACAAGAATCCTATAATTCAACATCCAACTTCATAGGGAACAATGGAAAGAAAAACTTTCCCCCAAAATACATACTTCATTAAACTTAGTGTTCGAGTATCTACTTAATTACAATGATTTACGTAGTGCGGATAAATTATATTATGTGGGTACAACATTAGCGAATATTTTTTTAGGGATTCGTAACCAACTAGAAACCCTTATAGTTTCTCCGTGTCTGTATATCCATTGTCCGTCCGTCCGTCCGCGGATAATCTCAGTAATCGTTAGCGGTAGAAAGCTGAAATTTGGTACCAATGTGATAACAACGACGCCGACAAAATGCAAAAAAATATGTTTTATTAGTTGCCTTTCCTACGTATGTAAAGTCAGTGACTTTTTTTCAACACACCTACATACGGAACCCTACATTGAGCGCGGTCCGACGCGCTCTTGGTCCGTTCTTTTTAGGGTTCCGCACCCAAAAGGTAATACGGGACCCTATTACTAAGACTTCGTTGTCTGTCTGTCGGTCTCCACGCTGTATCTCATAATCCGTGATAGCTAGAAAGCTGAAATTTTCACAAATGACGTATTTCCGTTGCCAAAAACTAAATAAAATATTAAGGGGGGATCCCATACAATAAACGTGTCAAACCGCAAATTATAACTTTGTATGAAAAACAAAGTTATTTTTTCTGCCCGAAAAATATTTATTTTGGCTAGTTGTAGGTAATAGATACGTTTATTTTTCATAGATAATGGTACAGAACCCTTCGCACGCGAGTCCAACTCGCACTTGGCCGGTTTTTTAAATATTTATTCAAGACGATGGATTTTGTTTTCTTTTTAGGGAAATCTTTCATCAGGTACCTCGGCGGAGTCAAAATTCTCATAAATATTTAAACATCAAAATATTAAACTTCCAGATAAATAATATCCTTAGGATCTTATGGAATTGATTATCTAGCAATGATTAATGAATAAGTGCTGTGTAACGTGATTACTCGAAAGCTATTTCAGAGACATTATCGGCTGTCTAAAGCGGTTGGTAAATAAGTAGGTATTTGTAAAAGCAAGAAAACACGGCCAGGAAAACGTGTGTGAGGTGAGNTCCGTCAGTCTTTCGTCAGTCTGAGACTGATGCCAGAATGACGCCAGACTGATCGTGTAACCCCTGTCTTACACGATCATTCTCCCATCATTCTGGACCAGACTGATGGATTGGACTGACGCCAGACTGATCGTGTAACCCCTGTCTTACTCTACTGCCGACCGGCGGCTCGACCATCAGGTCCGAACAGCTGTCAGATAGTACAGATACCAACTGATCGAATTAATTTTTAGTGAAATTTTACGCGTTTAGTATGTAATGTTATTGATTTTATTAAGGTTTATGGCCAGATAAAGATTGCCAAACTGAAGATTAAGCTCAAAAAAAGAGGCACAGTACTCTATGGCTACAAGAAAAAGTTTTTTGAAAGGTAATTTCCGGAATTTGATTAGTTTTAACTACTACAAAATTAAAGTAAAGGAAAAAATATTATTTTTCAAACATTCTAAGAATGTATTTAATTTACATCAAAAAGCAATCGAAAAATACGAATCGTCAATGTATTTATTAGATTAGTTTAGTTTGGACAGACCTGACGGTACAGTGCTGCTATCTAATGAAGACCATTTTAGAAAACCCTCATTAGCGTGATGCCTTTACGTCATAACGAATGCTGCCGTGCTAGACATTCAGAACATCTTTGGCGTTACCAGTCTTAACGGGGGGCATGGGATTGGCCAAGTAGGTGAGACTGGAAGCCGAGGCCGACATTGACAAGTGTGAGATCAAAGCTAGCAGATGAGTAAGTCGAGATAAGAGGTGCTGACCGGAAGGCGGCGGGGTCGGGCCCCACCATGGCGACGAGCTGCGGCACGTCGGGCGAGTGCGCCACGAACCGCGCCAGCGCCCGGCACGCGCGCCACATCTGCTCCTCGGCCGGCGCCCACTGCAGCAGCTGCAGCAGCGCCATCGCCAGCTCCACGCACACCTCGTCGAACACCTGCGCACGCCGCCACGTCAGGCACTCCGCCAGCAGCTCGACTGCTGGCCGGCCGACCCGTGGCGCTCACGTCTACTGACAGCTCGTTCCGAATACATGTGTACGTCGTTCATGCATACGACATTATTCTGAATAGATATGACAATTTCTAAATCCGACTAGCGATAGTAATGACGATCCGTTCTCCCTGACACATTTTGGAAGAATGACGAGACACAACCCTTCGATGAGGAACGATTTCTAGAGGCGTGTGTGTCACACGCTTGCGTGCAAACACTTTAACATACTGCAATTTAAATAATGGTAAATATTAAATATTGAAATTAATGGCGCTATTTCGTTAATCCCCGACGGAAAAATGGGAATGTTATTTATCTAGGGGTTTGGCAAATCAGAATAGTTAAACCATTGGTGTGTCTGTGTATCACATATGACTCATGGGACAGGGAAAGTGTTATATAAATACATCAGAAATGTGCAATTGGTGAATTAATATGTCTTGTATAGCTGTGTGTGTTAGTGAGATCAGAAGCCGGCGCCGCGTCACAGCACTGCCACATCCGACAGCGCGTACGCCGCTCTCCGACATAATCTCTATAATGCTAACATAACATCAGGTCGCCTCCTGCCATACGTGCTGCCTACGAGTATAGCACTACACTCGAGCATCTCTTTCTGTTTGCTATTCGCGTAACAACGTGCGGCTTGCATTATTTAACAAGAATCCTATAATTCAACATCCAACTTCATAGGGAACAATGGAAAGAAAAACTTTCCCCCAAAATACATACTTCATTAAACTTAGTGTTCGAGTATCTACTTAATTACAATGATTTACGTAGTGCGGATAAATTATATTATGTGGGTACAACATTAGCGAATATTTTTTTAGGGATTCGTAACCAACTAGAAACCCTTATAGTTTCTCCGTGTCTGTATATCCATTGTCCGTCCGTCCGTCCGCGGATAATCTCAGTAATCGTTAGCGGTAGAAAGCTGAAATTTGGTACCAATGTGATAACAACGACGCCGACAAAATGCAAAAAAATATGTTTTATTAGTTGCCTTTCCTACGTATGTAAAGTCAGTGACTTTTTTTCAACACACCTACATACGGAACCCTACATTGAGCGCGGTCCGACGCGCTCTTGGTCCGTTCTTTTTAGGGTTCCGCACCCAAAAGGTAATACGGGACCCTATTACTAAGACTTCGTTGTCTGTCTGTCGGTCTCCACGCTGTATCTCATAATCCGTGATAGCTAGAAAGCTGAAATTTTCACAAATGACGTATTTCCGTTGCCAAAAACTAAATAAAATATTAAGGGGGGATCCCATACAATAAACGTGTCAAACCGCAAATTATAACTTTGTATGAAAAACAAAGTTATTTTTTCTGCCCGAAAAATATTTATTTTGGCTAGTTGTAGGTAATAGATACGTTTATTTTTCATAGATAATGGTACAGAACCCTTCGCACGCGAGTCCAACTCGCACTTGGCCGGTTTTTTAAATATTTATTCAAGACGATGGATTTTGTTTTCTTTTTAGGGAAATCTTTCATCAGGTACCTCGGCGGAGTCAAAATTCTCATAAATATTTAAACATCAAAATATTAAACTTCCAGATAAATAATATCCTTAGGATCTTATGGAATTGATTATCTAGCAATGATTAATGAATAAGTGCTGTGTAACGTGATTACTCGAAAGCTATTTCAGAGACATTATCGGCTGTCTAAAGCGGTTGGTAAATAAGTAGGTATTTGTAAAAGCAAGAAAACACGGCCAGGAAAACGTGTGTGAGGTGAGCGCGCGTCACGTCGAGCTGTTTACTTCGGTGTTCAGGGAAATACGACGGAGTGTGCGCACGTCCCGACAGATTTACGACCTGATAGCGACCTTAATTCATCACAATATTATAGACATACACCGGCTTACATCACACCGGTTACACACATATTTTCCTTGATAATTAAATTACGCTCAGGTAGGAATTAGAAAGAATACGTATGAGTAGGTATAGGTATACCCTCCCGCAGGTACAGACACCAGCACATCAACCTACCACAATCTGTAAAATAAATCCAATAGATTTTCGACTTTATCACAATAGTGGAAGTTAAATTTTTCCTTTGGTAAATTTTTACAGATTCGGGTAGGTCGACCTGCGGTCGTCTGCACATTATTAAGACAAACAAGTTTGCTTATAAAATAAGAATAAACGATTCTGTGAAATTATTATAATAACCTGTTGTTTTGTTGAAATATTTTAGAACAGGTGCTTTGAGGATGGTGATGGCAGCGCAAGTGACATGGAGAGTACTGTTAAGGAGCATTACATAATGTGTTGTGGTCGCGGGAAGTGACCTCGCCGCTATAGTTTCAGGTTTGTCAATAGTTTGCTATCACAGTGATAACAACTATTCTAAAACATTTTATATTTTTGCATGTCGCCGGCATTACATGTTGAGACAGTGAGCAAACATTTGTCTACGACATACACGTTAAATACTTTGAAAACAATAAATATTTTATGAAACAAGCAGTGTGTCGCCGAGTGGCTCTGTTGCAGCATAAGCCTGCCGTAACTTTACGAAATGTATACTGCATAAATTCCTTCATTTCGATATAATGTGTACTTTATGAGCACTCACTGTGCATGAGTATGAGAGTATTACCATGATATTATTTACTGTATTTGATGTAGTGCTGCTGCGAGTTCAAATTCGAGGGTATGTGTGCAGTAGCATGTAGCAGCAACACAGTCCACGTACACATGTCATTAGAGTGCAGGCAGTGTTGCCGTCGCTACATCGCTACTGAGCGCTGTGGTCTTGTCTGATGCCTAATGGCAGTGTCAGTATGGCAGTTCAGTATAAATACATTTTACGTTACATGTTAAAAGCTATGGATGAATTGCATGTATGATAGTTTAGGATTTGGGACCACATGTTGTGTTTCCAACGTAAAACATACTTGACCAACAACCCAACAAACAGTCACTTAAAGAGTTCATCCATTCATTTAAGTAAGTATCCCCCGGAGTAAATACAAAAATTCGCATTCATAAGACTAGTCCCAATACTTTGTGCTGTAGTGGCGACAACGTCACGCCACATGTCAAGGTTCTGCTGAACCACTTCTTGTACAAAGTATTCGAAAGCCAGGTTGAATGGATGGTGGTTGTAGCAAAGTGTTCGACGTGCAGTCGGTTAGCGGCCACAGCGAGGACGGCGTGGAGGGGTGAGGCATGAGGTACCTTGGACTTGGCGGCGCGCGGCAGCAGGCGGCGCAGCGCCGCGCCAGCGCCGAGCCGCTGCAACACACGCGCTGCAGCCTCTCGCCACGCCCCACACATATATGCGTGTATATCATACCCACATACATGTCATACATACTTATTTACTGGCCAATCGATAACTATAGTATCAAATAAATAAATAGAAGGTAGCGTACAGCGATGTCAAGCGGAGCGTGCTGCAGGGCATGGCGGTGCTGCTGTCACCGGCACACCCGCGCATGCAAGATTTCCGGGTTGTAAGGAACCACATGCGATGAACACTATAAATACTAGTGTTATTTGCATATTTACTTAAAATATGAGGGATATTTTGCATATAGAGCATTGAAATAGAATGAAATAGACGTGACACGCTTGCTTGCTGTATAACACAATATAAAGTCTGAAGATTTTTTAATTTAGATGGAAGAGAATGGAACGACGAAACAAGCGCAGGCACCAAAAAAAACAAACAAAATTAGGACAAGGGACGGAGAATCATTGAAACACGTACAGCTTGATGTGCGGGCGCGTGTACAATAAAGCCTAACTGAAAATCATTATTTTTATGAGTTTTATTTATGAGAAAATAGACACAGTTTGGCATGTTTGGGATACACTTCGAGGACCGAGACCTAAGAACTGGAGCTGGCGTTCTTAGGATAAGCAATAAATGATAAGCAGAGTGTCGCCCCTTGCTGTATGCACGTATGGCAGTACAGCTGTTGCCTGCCGCAGAGAGGTACAGCTCGCGCCGTCTCTCTTGCGCAACACGTCCCACATTCAGGACATTGTGCCTTTACTTCATTACGAAACAATGTGAGAGGATATCATTTATTTTACCATTAATTAGAATTGCTAATTAAGTAAATTAATATGTGCATACATAAATGGATTTTTTTAAATTAAACATTAGCGTTAATGTTAGGTAAACTCTTAGTAAATTTATTAGAGGCAGCTCATTGCAAAACTGTTGGACAGTATACACGTGAGCTAGCCAATGTGAATCAGTTCACGCGCGTCACGCACGAGACGAACACGAAAACCCTTACATATTTGAAGTTAATTGCCCTAAGAATATAATAATCTTATGTTTGGGTATATTTCCATTCTATGTCCTCGTTCCTCGTCGTAGCAAACTAATGCGTTTGTTAGAAACAATTCATACAGTTTTGTCGAATAGCTTTGCTCGCCGAAATTACTCAATCAGACTGGAGTTCACGATACCCGAAATCTATGCACAAAACATCAGTGCGCATGAGCGAGGTTCACAACAATAACTGCGGAGAAGCAAAGCTATTGTCAATGAGTGTAGAGTGGAGCCGTCCCCAGTACAGGCGGTACAGCAGAGTATCGGCGAGCGCCACGCGTGTCGGCCGCGGGTGAACAAGTAAAGCTGAGCGGATACAGACCACGGTTTTTACCTCCTTGGTGGCGATGTTGTACATGAGCGCCGTGCCCACGTCGCGCAGCTCGGGGTCGGCGCTCAGGCACGCGTGCACGCTCACCTGCACAGGCGGGGGGTTACTCACCGCTCGCGTGCCAAGCCAGGCGGCGGCGCGGCACTACCTTAGTCGTGGCGCGGATGTTGGACAGCGGCTGGCCGTTGTGCTCCCACTCGCTGATGTACAGCAGCCACTCGGACGACGAGATGTTCTCGAACAGGTTGCACAGCTGCAGGCACACACGTCACATACGGTTTTGTTTTGTTGGATTTTCATGAAAATCCGTTACGTAGTTTTTACGTGAAAGAGGAACAGATATCTATACATAGAAACTCACGTGATTAATTAGTATAAGAAGGTTAAAGCTATTATTCTCAGAAATCATGATTGAGGGCTGAGGAAAGTTCAATAATTGGTGTCATTAGTATGGGGGTACGTACGAAGAGCGCGAGCGCCTGCTGCTCGGGCAGCGAGAGCGTGTCCACGGCGTGCGCGTAGTTGAGCAGCGCGTGGTGGCGCCGGTCCTGGTGCAGCAGCAGCGCCACGTCCTCGCGCAGCGCCGCCGCCGCCAGGCAGCGCAGCGCCGCCACGCGCACCGCCTCGTCCGCCCAGCCCAGCAGCCGCCCTGCAACAACGTACCATTTGCGATAAGTAATTACAAAGTAAAACTTTATTTTTTGCTGAGGTGGTATATACGTCAACGCGATAGAATATTGTAAAGCAAAGCAATTAGGTAACGCGCAGCCCGCCGGCTTACCTACGAAGGCGAGGAAGTCGTCACCGAGCACCCAGCTGCCCTCGCCGTGCACCAGGTACTGCTGCAGCTCGTCCAGGCTCTGGCGCTCCTCGGGCGACAGCTGCGCGCTCGCCAGCGCCGCCGACAGCTTCTCGTACTCCTGCACGCCCTGCACAACGAGTACGTACGTGAGTACCCCTCACCTGCCAGGCTTCGATAGCTTTTGCGTCATCCACTAAGTATTCTAATCCACAGCACTCTATATTCAGTTTCTTTTTGGTCCATTACGCACAATACCCACTCATTGACAGCGTCATAGTGTTGGTGCTCTGAGATCATTATTCCATAATAACATACATTTTATGATGGCATAAATTTTCATATAGCATGACACACGCGTTGGACCAGTATTTAATACAATTTGGCTCCGGATCCGTACACGAGTGACCAGTCACGTGTACATCCCCAGCGCTTCCAGAACTACACCGGAGCTGCTTCATCGCTGAACACCATGTTAACGCGCAATCACTTTTATAAATATGCAATCATCATCATATACGTACCTACTTATAAAAAGTTGAGTGCGAGTCGAATTCGCGCATAGAAGTTTCACTTCCCATAATCTATTTAATTCTAGTTTTCCGATAATCACTCATATTCTCATCGTCGAGCAACTTTTGAAATATAGAAAATCACAAGTTATAGTCCCGGGCACGCGTAACGCACGCTCGCTTGTGGAACGCTTGTTGGTAAACAGTCATAACCTTCACGCTAACATAATATGGGAAAGCTTAATTTAGCTAGTTACATTGATAGATAAACTTCTTCATCAGATCGAAACTAATAATAAATATGAAATACTGCAAAAGTAGGGATACACGACGTCACTGTACAGGGGCCGGGTACTCACGTCGATGTCGGAGAAGACGATGGGCGGGTCCTGCGCGCGCTTGCGCAGCTCCTCCTGGCGACGCTCGTCCGCGGGCGCCGGGCCGCTGGGCCCCGCGCGCGCCAGCTCCTCCGGCGCCGCCGTCGCCTCCACTGCTTCTGCCATGTCTGCGCACACCACCACTCTTACTCTTTGCCCACACCACGCAGAAAATAACCTACCACTTCTTCAATGGTTACTGCCCACTAACTGACTGGCTACTAGTTTAACTTTATTTGCTTTTGTAGTTTCGACACTTGAGCACTTTGTAAACGAATGTATACTAAAACCTTTTATCAAAGACATAAGGTATGAACACCCCCGCATATTCCGAACGATCAATTACTAACCTAAAATGTAGTCAACTCGCGGGACTGACGAAAATGTGCCGTTACCGTGTTGACACCGGGGTATTTTAGGAAGCAGAATGGTTCGAAATGGCGAGCAAATGGGCTACTACACTCGGGAAACTAATACTTTGAGGAGATCACAAAAATGATCAGTTCGCACAACGTGGCACTCGCGCTCTGGCCTGCACGGAAATAGCCCCGACACAAATACACCGAAATAGTGTTGTGTGGAGTGATGGCAGCGTGTCGTCGGCTTGCGGTCGGCGTGCAGGCGGCGGGCAGTCGGCGTGCGGGCGGCAGGCATACGCACCTGAGTGTTGCTGCTGGGAGAGAGTGCGCCAGTGCTGGAGTCCACGCGAAGAATGCCGCGCGCCGGCTGGCACCGCGCCAGCCCGCCTCCGCGCCACTATTATATTTATAATTACACCGGCCGCGATCGGGTACCGCTGCTGCTTTTTACATGTTCTTAGCCGCCTTGTAATTGTAAACATCATCTTGGCAACTTAAAGATCGTATTAGCTTTAATGTCGTCGGTAGTCAAATCTCATGAAGAATCTATCCTAAGTACTTACACTGATCATTCAGCGTCAGGTTACATGTAATTTAAAAACAAGCAACGCTGAGCTATGTGAGGACGTGGGACTTCTCTCGGCGCAGTGTCTCGTTGGTGGACGTTGCCCTTCAGCGGCCGAGTGGAGTCCGCCCGACCCAATTGCAGAACGTTCAACTGACCGCTTTCAATATAGCGATCGCTCTATAGCCGCAAAGTAACTGTTATAATGCAATCTTAAAACGTAAAACGATGCACTCGTATAGAGGAAACGAGCGGAGTGTAGAGTTTGTTACACTGGCATATTGTCTCTCCTCCGCACACTTCTCAGGATATCGCTGAGCGGAGATTGCGCGGCGATGTGCGTGTTGTCGCGCAAACGAACGGCGGCGCCCAGCGGAGACGAGCTGGCGGCGTGCAGTGGCCGGTTTAAATAATTAACTACAACATAGATACACAAACAATACAACATACAAGATGGAAGACTACGTACCCGTTCGACCTCCAAGTTTCGACCTCACTGATTAATATGACCCGTTCGACCTCCTTGTACCGTTTCGACCCTAAAATTTATACTTTGCCTATATATATTTAAGTGCCCGTTCGACCCTCTATCAAGTAACGTGTTCTGTTCGTCCCTTTTTTTTACATCTTCGTATGAAAAGCTTAAGTACAATCGTGCACAAAAGTGGGATACTTTATCAAAAATAAACCAAAATGAAATCAATAAGTTTATTCCAAGATATAAAAGCAACAACGTTTTATTACAAATAAAATCACCTATTCCAATTAGATCACATATTTATCCGATTATAAATCTTTAAGTTGGTGGATATATTCCTACAGATTGTACATNCTACGTACCCGTTCGACCTCCAAGTTTCGACCTCACTGATTAATATGACCCGTTCGACCTCCTTGTACCGTTTCGACCCAAAAATTTTTACTTTGCCTATTTTTAAGTGCCCGTTCGACCCTCTATCAAGTAACGTGTTCTGTTCGACCCATTTTTTTACATCTTCGTATGAAAAGCTTAAGTACAAACGTGCACAAAAGTGGGATACTTTATCAAAAATAAAACAAGATGCAATAAATAAATCAATAAGTTTATTCCAAGATATAAAAGCAACAACGTTTTATTACAAATAAAATCACCTATTCCAATTAGATCACATATTTATCCGATTATAAACCTTTAAGTTGGTGGATATATTCCTACAGATTGTACATACTAGAAGGGTGTGGATAGTTATAGTATTTCCTTTAATTGTTATGGTGTCGCGACACTTAGATTTATATTTGCAATTCCAGCGTGAGGACCCATTTTTATTATCTTTTTTTTATAGTACCGGTAATTATCATGTAGCAGAATCTCACCACCTCTTTTAGATGTCACGAAACAAAGTTCTTGTGTTTTATCTATATTATTATGTCGACTTGTTGAAGGGACTGGTTCTATTTGAGGCATTATTCATTAACAACGATTTTTCTTTTATCTAAAACAGGCCATTAAATATTCGTTTTATTTAAGTTATTATTGTACACGAAATAAGTAGTGAGTAAATTAACCACAACATAAAGACAACTAATTGAGTAAACTCAGCTATAAGAAAAAGAAATAAGAAATTAAGATGCATGCAATGGTTGTTGTGCTGTTGATGCTCATTGTCCCGCTAGATGGCATTGAATTTAAGATTCTTAGTATTTTTTTAGATTTTTGTGTACCTCGATCATTATTAAGTCATTAGTAAAATTAACGTGTCTCGGACGTTACACTTTATTGAACTAGTTCATTTAATTGCCCTAAAATTCACACAATTCGAAATAATGCTAGCTATACAAAATCTGCCATTAAATACAGAATCGTTTAGAGGCAATTTTGTAAAGCTA
>NWSH02000019.1:128060-148806 GCA_002382865.2 Heliothis virescens | reverse complement strand
AGTGTTGTTTCGCCGACGACCTTTGAGGTGGTAGATAAAAATGATTTACCACGGGGTAGATACCATGCCAGTCTCCTGACCCCTTATGTTGGCAGCGGTGAGGCTGTTGTTCATACTCGTAGGAGGGGTAGACCGCGCAAGGTCATTGGTTCCAAGTCGGTTCCAGAGCCTTCCACCGACTTGGAGGGGGAGGATGTAGCGCGTCATAGTTTAGATAAACCTAACATAGGTAATCGCCCCGCGCTCCAAGCGAGTCGTCGCCACTCGGCGCCCGAAAGACGCGCACGATCTGGTTCTAACCGGCCCTGCGCGATGTGCCGAGGTAGTGTTTCTGTTTAGTCCGCGTCCGCGATCCATCAGCGACACCACGCGCGCGCGCTGCCGCGCGGCGACACTCGAGTTCTCTTTATTTGCAGTTCCCTTGTACAATTTAGATAGTGTATCGCCTATTGCCTATATGTCGTTTGTTTACAAGATTATATCAGTTTTACCCGGAGTCACACCGTTTTATTTTTGTCCGCAAACCCTCGCTACAGTGTCTTTATTTGTCACCCATATCATGCCCACAGTGTTCGTTTCAAGTTATGTCGGAAATTAGGAGACTTCTGGGGTTGTAAACCACCTCTGCGGGGCCTGAGCCTGTCGGGGCTGCGGGTTGTTCGAAAGAGCTACCGCGGCCCTAGCGTACAGAGGGTTCCCGAAGGAACATGTCTGACACTCCTTCACGCTGCCACCCACAGTGGGAAGGGTCCTACTGATGATTTCCCATCGTTAAAAAAAAACGGGGTTGACGAGGTGTACCAGACTTTTTAGCAAGTAGAATCACGAGAACAAGCTAAAAGTTACAAATCATGGCGGATGATGCCCCAGGGGAATCATCAAAGTTTCTGGCGCGTGGTGCCTCAGAGGCATAACGGAATTTATGTTTGACGCCAGGAACTAAAGATTGCTAATAAAAAGACCTCTGCACGGAATCGGTTAATTCGTTGCTCTTAGGCCCTTCTATCAGCTCCTTTCAGATGTCGAATTACAAGTAACCCTATATACACTAGTCCGGGCAACAGCAGGACGGCATTAAAAAGCAAGCCGGGTGTTTCATCAAATCAAATTCAAATTACTATTCGCTCGGCTGCCGAACCGAATTTTGTTTCAGGAGTGTTGTAGCGTGATTTCTCGATTAGCACAAGCCTAATGAAGCCGAACGTAATGTTGTAGTTGGTACGGGTCGGCTTTGTCGTTCGACATATACCGCCCAACCGACAATGTTTGTAGTAACCCTGATGGCCGTATCTGAAAATAGCCTTTTTTTGGAAATAATACCAAAACCTATATAGATTCTTAAAAGCGACAATAGGAAGACTAATGATTATTCAGTTTATTGATCATCCAAAAAAATAATGTTAAAAAGAAGAAAATGTAGCTGCTAGGTCAGAAGGGACGGGNCGGCGCGCGTGGAGGGCGCTAGCAGCTCCTCAGGCCGCGCCACGATGTACTTGTGTTCGACCGCGAGTATAGTACCTGTGCGGCGTGCGGCACTAGGTTGTCCAGCAGCGCCTGCACAGCGGCGCGCGTGGAGGGCGCTAGCAGCTCCTCAGGCCGCGCCACGATGTACTTGTGTTCGACCGCGAGTATAGTACCTGTGCGGCGTGCGGCACTAGGTTGTCCAGCAGCGCCTGCACAGCGGCGCGCGTGGAGGGCGCTAGCAGCTCCTCAGGCCGCGCCACGATGTACTTGTGTTCGACCGCGAGTATAGTACCTGTGCGGCGTGCGGCACTAGGTTGTCCAGCAGCGCCTGCACAGCGGCGCGCGTGGAGGGCGCTAGCAGCTCCTCAGGCCGCGCCACGATGTACTTGTGTTCGACCGCGAGTATAGTACCTGTGCGGCGTGCGGCACTAGGTTGTCCAGCAGCGCCTGCACAGCGGCGCGCGTGGAGGGCGCTAGCAGCTCCTCAGGCCGCGCCACGATGTACTTGTGTTCGACCGCGAGTATAGTACCTGTGCGGCGTGCGGCACTAGGTTGTCCAGCAGCGCCTGCACAGCGGCGCGCGTGGAGGGCGCTAGCAGCTCCTCAGGCCGCGCCACGATGTACTTGTGTTCGACCGCGAGTATAGTACCTGTGCGGCGTGCGGCACTAGGTTGTCCAGCAGCGCCTGCACAGCGGCGCGCGTGGAGGGCGCTAGCAGCTCCTCAGGCCGCGCCACGATGTACTTGTGTTCGACCGCGAGTATAGTACCTGTGCGGCGTGCGGCACTAGGTTGTCCAGCAGCGCCTGCACAGCGGCGCGCGTGGAGGGCGCTAGCAGCTCCTCAGGCCGCGCCACGATGTACTTGTGTTCGACCGCGAGTATAGTACCTGTGCGGCGTGCGGCACTAGGTTGTCCAGCAGCGCCTGCACAGCGGCGCGCGTGGAGGGCGCTAGCAGCTCCTCAGGCCGCGCCACGATGTACTTGTGTTCGACCGCGAGTATAGTACCTGTGCGGCGTGCGGCACTAGGTTGTCCAGCAGCGCCTGCACAGCGGCGCGCGTGGAGGGCGCTAGCAGCTCCTCAGGCCGCGCCACGATGTACTTGTGTTCGACCGCGAGTATAGTACCTGTGCGGCGTGCGGCACTAGGTTGTCCAGCAGCGCCTGCACAGCGGCGCGCGTGGAGGGCGCTAGCAGCTCCTCAGGCCGCGCCACGATGTACTTGTGTTCGACCGCGAGTATAGTACCTGTGCGGCGTGCGGCACTAGGTTGTCCAGCAGCGCCTGCACAGCGGCGCGCGTGGAGGGCGCTAGCAGCTCCTCAGGCCGCGCCACGATGTACTTGTGTTCGACCGCGAGTATAGTACCTGTGCGGCGTGCGGCACTAGGTTGTCCAGCAGCGCCTGCACAGCGGCGCGCGTGGAGGGCGCTAGCAGCTCCTCAGGCCGCGCCACGATGTACTTGTGTTCGACCGCGAGTATAGTACCTGTGCGGCGTGCGGCACTAGGTTGTCCAGCAGCGCCTGCACAGCGGCGCGCGTGGAGGGCGCTAGCAGCTCCTCAGGCCGCGCCACGATGTACTTGTGTTCGACCGCGAGTATAGTACCTGTGCGGCGTGCGGCACTAGGTTGTCCAGCAGCGCCTGCACAGCGGCGCGCGTGGAGGGCGCTAGCAGCTCCTCAGGCCGCGCCACGATGTACTTGTGTTCGACCGCGAGTATAGTACCTGTGCGGCGTGCGGCACTAGGTTGTCCAGCAGCGCCTGCACAGCGGCGCGCGTGGAGGGCGCTAGCAGCTCCTCAGGCCGCGCCACGATGTACTTGTGTTCGACCGCGAGTATAGTACCTGTGCGGCGTGCGGCACTAGGTTGTCCAGCAGCGCCTGCACAGCGGCGCGCGTGGAGGGCGCTAGCAGCTCCTCAGGCCGCGCCACGATGTACTTGTGTTCGACCGCGAGTATAGTACCTGTGCGGCGTGCGGCACTAGGTTGTCCAGCAGCGCCTGCACAGCGGCGCGCGTGGAGGGCGCTAGCAGCTCCTCAGGCCGCGCCACGATGTACTTGTGTTCGACCGCGAGTATAGTACCTGTGCGGCGTGCGGCACTAGGTTGTCCAGCAGCGCCTGCACAGCGGCGCGCGTGGAGGGCGCTAGCAGCTCCTCAGGCCGCGCCACGATGTACTTGTGTTCGACCGCGAGTATAGTACCTGTGCGGCGTGCGGCACTAGGTTGTCCAGCAGCGCCTGCACAGCGGCGCGCGTGGAGGGCGCTAGCAGCTCCTCAGGCCGCGCCACGATGTACTTGTGTTCGACCGCGAGTATAGTACCTGTGCGGCGTGCGGCACTAGGTTGTCCAGCAGCGCCTGCACAGCGGCGCGCGTGGAGGGCGCTAGCAGCTCCTCAGGCCGCGCCACGATGTACTTGTGTTCGACCGCGAGTATAGTACCTGTGCGGCGTGCGGCACTAGGTTGTCCAGCAGCGCCTGCACAGCGGCGCGCGTGGAGGGCGCTAGCAGCTCCTCAGGCCGCGCCACGATGTACTTGTGTTCGACCGCGAGTATAGTACCTGTGCGGCGTGCGGCACTAGGTTGTCCAGCAGCGCCTGCACAGCGGCGCGCGTGGAGGGCGCTAGCAGCTCCTCAGGCCGCGCCACGATGTACTTGTGTTCGACCGCGAGTATAGTACCTGTGCGGCGTGCGGCACTAGGTTGTCCAGCAGCGCCTGCACAGCGGCGCGCGTGGAGGGCGCTAGCAGCTCCTCAGGCCGCGCCACGATGTACTTGTGTTCGACCGCGAGTATAGTACCTGTGCGGCGTGCGGCACTAGGTTGTCCAGCAGCGCCTGCACAGCGGCGCGCGTGGAGGGCGCTAGCAGCTCCTCAGGCCGCGCCACGATGTACTTGTGTTCGACCGCGAGTATAGTACCTGTGCGGCGTGCGGCACTAGGTTGTCCAGCAGCGCCTGCACAGCGGCGCGCGTGGAGGGCGCTAGCAGCTCCTCAGGCCGCGCCACGATGTACTTGTGTTCGACCGCGAGTATAGTACCTGTGCGGCGTGCGGCACTAGGTTGTCCAGCAGCGCCTGCACAGCGGCGCGCGTGGAGGGCGCTAGCAGCTCCTCAGGCCGCGCCACGATGTACTTGTGTTCGACCGCGAGTATAGTACCTGTGCGGCGTGCGGCACTAGGTTGTCCAGCAGCGCCTGCACAGCGGCGCGCGTGGAGGGCGCTAGCAGCTCCTCAGGCCGCGCCACGATGTACTTGTGTTCGACCGCGAGTATAGTACCTGTGCGGCGTGCGGCACTAGGTTGTCCAGCAGCGCCTGCACAGCGGCGCGCGTGGAGGGCGCTAGCAGCTCCTCAGGCCGCGCCACGATGTACTTGTGTTCGACCGCGAGTATAGTACCTGTGCGGCGTGCGGCACTAGGTTGTCCAGCAGCGCCTGCACAGCGGCGCGCGTGGAGGGCGCTAGCAGCTCCTCAGGCCGCGCCACGATGTACTTGTGTTCGACCGCGAGTATAGTACCTGTGCGGCGTGCGGCACTAGGTTGTCCAGCAGCGCCTGCACAGCGGCGCGCGTGGAGGGCGCTAGCAGCTCCTCAGGCCGCGCCACGATGTACTTGTGTTCGACCGCGAGTATAGTACCTGTGCGGCGTGCGGCACTAGGTTGTCCAGCAGCGCCTGCACAGCGGCGCGCGTGGAGGGCGCTAGCAGCTCCTCAGGCCGCGCCACGATGTACTTGTGTTCGACCGCGAGTATAGTACCTGTGCGGCGTGCGGCACTAGGTTGTCCAGCAGCGCCTGCACAGCGGCGCGCGTGGAGGGCGCTAGCAGCTCCTCAGGCCGCGCCACGATGTACTTGTGTTCGACCGCGAGTATAGTACCTGTGCGGCGTGCGGCACTAGGTTGTCCAGCAGCGCCTGCACAGCGGCGCGCGTGGAGGGCGCTAGCAGCTCCTCAGGCCGCGCCACGATGTACTTGTGTTCGACCGCGAGTATAGTACCTGTGCGGCGTGCGGCACTAGGTTGTCCAGCAGCGCCTGCACAGCGGCGCGCGTGGAGGGCGCTAGCAGCTCCTCAGGCCGCGCCACGATGTACTTGTGTTCGACCGCGAGTATAGTACCTGTGCGGCGTGCGGCACTAGGTTGTCCAGCAGCGCCTGCACAGCGGCGCGCGTGGAGGGCGCTAGCAGCTCCTCAGGCCGCGCCACGATGTACTTGTGTTCGACCGCGAGTATAGTACCTGTGCGGCGTGCGGCACTAGGTTGTCCAGCAGCGCCTGCACAGCGGCGCGCGTGGAGGGCGCTAGCAGCTCCTCAGGCCGCGCCACGATGTACTTGTGTTCGACCGCGAGTATAGTACCTGTGCGGCGTGCGGCACTAGGTTGTCCAGCAGCGCCTGCACAGCGGCGCGCGTGGAGGGCGCTAGCAGCTCCTCAGGCCGCGCCACGATGTACTTGTGTTCGACCGCGAGTATAGTACCTGTGCGGCGTGCGGCACTAGGTTGTCCAGCAGCGCCTGCACAGCGGCGCGCGTGGAGGGCGCTAGCAGCTCCTCAGGCCGCGCCACGATGTACTTGTGTTCGACCGCGAGTATAGTACCTGTGCGGCGTGCGGCACTAGGTTGTCCAGCAGCGCCTGCACAGCGGCGCGCGTGGAGGGCGCTAGCAGCTCCTCAGGCCGCGCCACGATGTACTTGTGTTCGACCGCGAGTATAGTACCTGTGCGGCGTGCGGCACTAGGTTGTCCAGCAGCGCCTGCACAGCGGCGCGCGTGGAGGGCGCTAGCAGCTCCTCAGGCCGCGCCACGATGTACTTGTGTTCGACCGCGAGTATAGTACCTGTGCGGCGTGCGGCACTAGGTTGTCCAGCAGCGCCTGCACAGCGGCGCGCGTGGAGGGCGCTAGCAGCTCCTCAGGCCGCGCCACGATGTACTTGTGTTCGACCGCGAGTATAGTACCTGTGCGGCGTGCGGCACTAGGTTGTCCAGCAGCGCCTGCACAGCGGCGCGCGTGGAGGGCGCTAGCAGCTCCTCAGGCCGCGCCACGATGTACTTGTGTTCGACCGCGAGTATAGTACCTGTGCGGCGTGCGGCACTAGGTTGTCCAGCAGCGCCTGCACAGCGGCGCGCGTGGAGGGCGCTAGCAGCTCCTCAGGCCGCGCCACGATGTACTTGTGTTCGACCGCGAGTATAGTACCTGTGCGGCGTGCGGCACTAGGTTGTCCAGCAGCGCCTGCACAGCGGCGCGCGTGGAGGGCGCTAGCAGCTCCTCAGGCCGCGCCACGATGTACTTGTGTTCGACCGCGAGTATAGTACCTGTGCGGCGTGCGGCACTAGGTTGTCCAGCAGCGCCTGCACAGCGGCGCGCGTGGAGGGCGCTAGCAGCTCCTCAGGCCGCGCCACGATGTACTTGTGTTCGACCGCGAGTATAGTACCTGTGCGGCGTGCGGCACTAGGTTGTCCAGCAGCGCCTGCACAGCGGCGCGCGTGGAGGGCGCTAGCAGCTCCTCAGGCCGCGCCACGATGTACTTGTGTTCGACCGCGAGTATAGTACCTGTGCGGCGTGCGGCACTAGGTTGTCCAGCAGCGCCTGCACAGCGGCGCGCGTGGAGGGCGCTAGCAGCTCCTCAGGCCGCGCCACGATGTACTTGTGTTCGACCGCGAGTATAGTACCTGTGCGGCGTGCGGCACTAGGTTGTCCAGCAGCGCCTGCACAGCGGCGCGCGTGGAGGGCGCTAGCAGCTCCTCAGGCCGCGCCACGATGTACTTGTGTTCGACCGCGAGTATAGTACCTGTGCGGCGTGCGGCACTAGGTTGTCCAGCAGCGCCTGCACAGCGGCGCGCGTGGAGGGCGCTAGCAGCTCCTCAGGCCGCGCCACGATGTACTTGTGTTCGACCGCGAGTATAGTACCTGTGCGGCGTGCGGCACTAGGTTGTCCAGCAGCGCCTGCACAGCGGCGCGCGTGGAGGGCGCTAGCAGCTCCTCAGGCCGCGCCACGATGTACTTGTGTTCGACCGCGAGTATAGTACCTGTGCGGCGTGCGGCACTAGGTTGTCCAGCAGCGCCTGCACAGCGGCGCGCGTGGAGGGCGCTAGCAGCTCCTCAGGCCGCGCCACGATGTACTTGTGTTCGACCGCGAGTATAGTACCTGTGCGGCGTGCGGCACTAGGTTGTCCAGCAGCGCCTGCACAGCGGCGCGCGTGGAGGGCGCTAGCAGCTCCTCAGGCCGCGCCACGATGTACTTGTGTTCGACCGCGAGTATAGTACCTGTGCGGCGTGCGGCACTAGGTTGTCCAGCAGCGCCTGCACAGCGGCGCGCGTGGAGGGCGCTAGCAGCTCCTCAGGCCGCGCCACGATGTACTTGTGTTCGACCGCGAGTATAGTACCTGTGCGGCGTGCGGCACTAGGTTGTCCAGCAGCGCCTGCACAGCGGCGCGCGTGGAGGGCGCTAGCAGCTCCTCAGGCCGCGCCACGATGTACTTGTGTTCGACCGCGAGTATAGTACCTGTGCGGCGTGCGGCACTAGGTTGTCCAGCAGCGCCTGCACAGCGGCGCGCGTGGAGGGCGCTAGCAGCTCCTCAGGCCGCGCCACGATGTACTTGTGTTCGACCGCGAGTATAGTACCTGTGCGGCGTGCGGCACTAGGTTGTCCAGCAGCGCCTGCACAGCGGCGCGCGTGGAGGGCGCTAGCAGCTCCTCAGGCCGCGCCACGATGTACTTGTGTTCGACCGCGAGTATAGTACCTGTGCGGCGTGCGGCACTAGGTTGTCCAGCAGCGCCTGCACAGCGGCGCGCGTGGAGGGCGCTAGCAGCTCCTCAGGCCGCGCCACGATGTACTTGTGTTCGACCGCGAGTATAGTACCTGTGCGGCGTGCGGCACTAGGTTGTCCAGCAGCGCCTGCACAGCGGCGCGCGTGGAGGGCGCTAGCAGCTCCTCAGGCCGCGCCACGATGTACTTGTGTTCGACCGCGAGTATAGTACCTGTGCGGCGTGCGGCACTAGGTTGTCCAGCAGCGCCTGCACAGCGGCGCGCGTGGAGGGCGCTAGCAGCTCCTCAGGCCGCGCCACGATGTACTTGTGTTCGACCGCGAGTATAGTACCTGTGCGGCGTGCGGCACTAGGTTGTCCAGCAGCGCCTGCACAGCGGCGCGCGTGGAGGGCGCTAGCAGCTCCTCAGGCCGCGCCACGATGTACTTGTGTTCGACCGCGAGTATAGTACCTGTGCGGCGTGCGGCACTAGGTTGTCCAGCAGCGCCTGCACAGCGGCGCGCGTGGAGGGCGCTAGCAGCTCCTCAGGCCGCGCCACGATGTACTTGTGTTCGACCGCGAGTATAGTACCTGTGCGGCGTGCGGCACTAGGTTGTCCAGCAGCGCCTGCACAGCGGCGCGCGTGGAGGGCGCTAGCAGCTCCTCAGGCCGCGCCACGATGTACTTGTGTTCGACCGCGAGTATAGTACCTGTGCGGCGTGCGGCACTAGGTTGTCCAGCAGCGCCTGCACAGCGGCGCGCGTGGAGGGCGCTAGCAGCTCCTCAGGCCGCGCCACGATGTACTTGTGTTCGACCGCGAGTATAGTACCTGTGCGGCGTGCGGCACTAGGTTGTCCAGCAGCGCCTGCACAGCGGCGCGCGTGGAGGGCGCTAGCAGCTCCTCAGGCCGCGCCACGATGTACTTGTGTTCGACCGCGAGTATAGTACCTGTGCGGCGTGCGGCACTAGGTTGTCCAGCAGCGCCTGCACAGCGGCGCGCGTGGAGGGCGCTAGCAGCTCCTCAGGCCGCGCCACGATGTACTTGTGTTCGACCGCGAGTATAGTACCTGTGCGGCGTGCGGCACTAGGTTGTCCAGCAGCGCCTGCACAGCGGCGCGCGTGGAGGGCGCTAGCAGCTCCTCAGGCCGCGCCACGATGTACTTGTGTTCGACCGCGAGTATAGTACCTGTGCGGCGTGCGGCACTAGGTTGTCCAGCAGCGCCTGCACAGCGGCGCGCGTGGAGGGCGCTAGCAGCTCCTCAGGCTGCGCCACGATGTGTTTGGGAACATGTGCTCCACACAGGAACTGCGCCACTTCTTCACTGAAGTGATTGCAGTTGTGTTCAAGGAGATTGTACGCCGACGGGCTACGAAAAAGAAAACAACATAAGACCCAGGTCTATTGTTTTATCAACAATGTCACACAGCAATGACAGTATCGTGTTTTAATATACGCATATGAAATTTAAACATTTTTACGTGACACGTAGGTACATAGGGAGATTGGGCGATACGCTCGCACAGACCTGTAGGTGGTGGTGGCCAGGCCCTGGATGTAGTCGCCGAACACCGAGTAGGGCACGAACGTGTCGCCCAGCCGCTCCACGCGGTGCGGCGCGCCCAGCTGCGTGCCGCCCTGCAACGCAAACAGCCGCGGTCACTCACACCCCCCAAGTATCATCATCTCTCTCTCACTTATCTAGCTGACTATAGTTCACGTATAGTGGGCGAGGGTTATGTTTTTACCCACGATGTATTTGGGGTGAGAAGCTGTGTGTACACATTTATTATGTTACTGATTATCTCGAAAACTGCTTGAGCTATTCAAATACTGTTTTCTGTGTTCGATTTGTAATTCATCAAGGATTGTTTTTAAGTAGCTGTGACGACTTAGAACCGCCAGGGAGCGCTGCAATAAGCTCTTTAAATGAAAACGAATGTTACTTTGAAACGGTTTGACGTATCTAGATGCAGTTTCCTGCAAAAGATTTGGGATTTATCTACGATTGTTCTTAGCTGGGTTTTTTTGTGGTTACTTACTACTAGGGGGCGCAACAGTAGACAGTTTTTCAAGTTAATGTTATCTTGAAAACGAATTGAGCTATTCAAATACGGTTTTCTGCGTTGGATTTGTGTTTTAACATTTTATAACAGTTTGCCTCAAGGTTAGACATGGTGCTTTAATTCGATGGATCTCGACCGAGTGAGTGAACCGGTGAAATTGCGGTTTATCATCAACACAATTAAGACCTCTTCAAAAATAATAAAATAAAAACATAATTAATGAGAAACCCACGACAACGTATGCATTCATAAGGGATAAAATTAACAAAATAAGTGAAAAAAAATATTGTATGCATTCAAAAATAAAACACAAGAAATAAATTTTATTTTATTGAAAAACGTATTCATTCAAAATGGATAAAATCTACACTAATATTATAAAGCTAAAGAGTTTGTTTGTTTGTTTGAACACACTAATCTAAGGAACTACTGGTCCGATTTTTTCAGTGTTAGATAGCCCATTTATCGAGGAAGGTTGTAGGCTACTTTTTATCCGGGTGCGGGCAATAGTTCCCACGGGAAAACGAGTGAAACCGCTGGCGGAAGCTAGTATAAGATAAAACCCTCGACTAAAATGAGCAATTTTAATAAGTTTTAACTTTTTATGCGGGTGCGCGGTTCCGACGGGACGCTGGTGAAACCGGTGGTATACCATAACAGTCAAATGCTGTGGAGCCAGAATGGATAGAGGCGAGCGCGTCGCAGTCAGTGTCCCGAAATGTGGGGCGCGTCAATGCGCTACGTGAATAGACGAGTTCCTGCAACACTGCGCCCGCGCTGCAACTAATAATACCACTGTCCCGCCCGTCTCACCTCCGCACCTACTCACTAAATTAAGACAACGCTTATGACTTCAATCTAGACGAAGATACAACATTTTGTGAATGTGAGATTTCACATTCACATTATTTATACTTTTTCCTCAATATTATAGAAAAATAAGTAGTACAGTCAGCTTCAAAAGTAGCTTAACAAATTTAAATTTTCAAAACAGCTAAACACCGTTTCGTCAATAACGTACCGGACTACTCATCTACTTTTTTTTGAGGGTTAGGATTTTAAGCAAATTATGGCATTTGTCTTGTAAAGAAATTATGATCTTAGACGTTGTTAGACACTTTTAAAAATGTTGATTTGCTCAGCAACTTTTGATGCTGACCGTACCTACTTCAAAAAGTACACAGGGTATCCCTCGAAGTACGGTTCAACTGGAACAGGAACACCTACCAACTTTTGACTTTAGAATGTGGGTCAAATTTTTGACGGGTCAAAGATCATACAGTTGTGTTGTACTCTGTGGTATCAGCCGCTGTGTACTCCATTTTGTATGTAAGTTGTAAAATCATCATTTCGTTGTAAAACAAAAGTCCCGAATTTTAAAACTATTAAGAATATCGCAATAATGTATGCCTCAAAAGAATCTCTAAGAGCTAGCCAATTTTTCGTGGTTTATTTTACCTGGAATATTTTTTTCTTATAAGAATCTGTTGAAAATTCACAATGTTTTTACCAAATCCATTTTTAGGATTCCGTACCCAAAGGGTAAAACGGGACCCTATTGCTAAAACTTCATTGTCTGTCTGTCTGTCTCCAGGCTGTATCTCATAAACCGTGATAGCTAGAAAGCTGAAATTTTCGCAAATGATGTACTCTCTGTCAAGAAAGTAGCGGGAAAAGATCAATAATACACAAACTGTTTGTTATTCATCCAAATTTATTTTATCACCTTCAAAATATGCTCCTTTAGAAACGATACACTTACGCCAACGAATAATCCAATCATCAAAACATTTTTTAAATGCTGTTTCCGGAATTGAGGTCAGTTCTCGCCGCGAATTCTCTTTTATGTCTTCTACCGATTGAAAACGGGTGCCACGAAGTCTTGTTGACTAGTTTGCATGTCAAACTCGTAAACCCACGTCTCGTCACCAGTAACAATGCGTTTCATGAATATTGGGTCGGAATTGACTCGTTCTAGCATGTCCTCAGCGACTCTCATGCGATTGAATTTTTGAAAAAAATTCAGGTCTTTTGGGACTAGCCAAGCGGCAACATGTTTCATACCCAAATTATTAGTTAAAATGGTACGGATCGACTCGTGAGATACAGAAAGTTCGGTGGCTATCTCTCTCAAAGTTGAATGAGGATTTTCAGTCACTATTTCCTTCACTTTTGCGATGTTAACTTCAGTTGCAGACGTTGATGGCCTACCAGAGCGAGGCAAATCTTCCATCACATCTCGACCGCTTTTGAATGCTTTGTACCACTCATAAGCACGAGTTATTGATAAAGTCGATTCAGCGTAAGCCTTCTGTAACATTTTCAGTGACTCCGAACACGAAATTCCATTGGCAATGCAAAATTTAAGACAAACTCTTTGTTCGATGTTTTTGTCCATTATGAAATTAGCAATACACACTAGATAATATGATATAACTAAAAATAGCACTGTATTTAATGTAAACAACAGATGCAACTCAAACTCCGCGCCAAAATGGAAAACAGTTGTGCCAATCTAACAACAACAAAAAAAAAACAAAAAATTAAATTTGGAACCATAAATAAATAATCCATTCCCGATACTTTTCTGACTGAATGTACTTCCGTTGCCGCTATAACAACAAATACTAATAATAAAAAAAAAATATTAAGGGGTGTCCCCATCCCCATACAATAAACGTGTGAAACCACAAATTATGACTTTGTTATTCATATATTTGTATGAAAAACAAACTTATGTTTTGCGGCCCGAAAAATATTTGTATTTTGGCTAGTTTTAGGTAATAGATACGTTCATTTTTCATATATAATGGTCCGGAACCCTTCGTGCGCGAGTCCAAGTCGCACTTGGAAGGTTTTTTTTTAAATATATGCGAGTCTTCTACATGCATAAAAGTTTTGCCAAAAAAAAAGAACAAATCTTTAAAAACATCCTGAAAAAAAAATACTCCTTGATAGCTTTTGTTTACGAATTTTTCATCGCCCACAATGCGAAATTGTTGAAATTTCGCTAAAATAGGCCAGTTTTTGACCCGTTCAAATTTTGACCTAAATTTTGAAGTCAAAAAGTTGGCAAATGATCCTGTCCACACCCCCTTTCCCTTTTGATATTATTACTTTGAGGGACACCCTGTATAGTGAGTTTGTTAGATAATATATTGAGGTGTGCGAGAGCGCGAACGCTTCAATGTAAACTAAAATAACATGAAAGTAAGGAAGTGTGTGCAAGTGCATGAAATGTTTATTGCAGTCGGCGGCTGTGACGCCGGCGGGCGCCGCGCTCGCAAATAGACTGTTTACGTGTTCGCGCGCCAGGTGACGCGCCCCACCGACCCACGCACCATCCACATTGTGGCGAATACATTACGTGTCTATTCCTATAATAACTCCACATTTTTAACCGACTTCCCAAAAAGGAGGAGGTTCTCAATTCGACCGTATCTTTTTTTTATGTATGTTAATCCATATCTCCGGCAGTTATAGACCGATTTGAGAAATTCTTTTTGTGTTTGAAAGAGTAAAGATAAAGATATTTTTATTTGTCAAAAAAAACATTATTTACATACGATTTAAGCATGCAAGATCTTAGTGGAGTAGGTAGGTCCGTACATGTTTTTACCTGGTAAGGCTGTACACCTTACCAGGTAAAAATATATATGTTTTTTACAATTAATAAATCGGCATTTTTGTGATAGCTATTATAATCGTCACGAAACTAAATACAAAAATGTCAAAGGGTATCTACTAAGAAGTCATTCACATTATAGTAACATTTGTCTGTTAGTAAGTTCCGAATCCTGTTTTTAAATAAATTGGTCGTCAGAGCTTTGTAAGACTGAGGTAATTTGTTATAAATCTTCGGTGCCATACAGTAAAAGCTTTTTGACATAAGAGCAGTCTTTGTTGAATGTAAGCGAAGTCGGCTGTTGTCGCGTCTGTTGCGTAAAACCGTGTCCGATAGTCGTGGAAATAGTTGGGGATTACTTTTTACAAAGGAAGCTACTTCAAAGATGTACAGAGACGGTAGTGTTCATAATTTGTATTTTTTTTAAATATTGGTTTCTTTGTCTGTCGAGTTTCCCCAAAAAATAATACCATAGCGCAGTACTGATACTACTAGTCCATGATACTTAAGCTGTCACCAGGGCGTCTGGGTTCAGTTCTGGGGCCAGCTTGAATAGCGCATATGCGGATGAGCTCAACTTCTTACTCACAAATTCAATGTGGGCTTTCCAATTCAGATTCGCATCAATTATTACCCCAAGAAATTACGATGTCAGTGTGGTCCCATGGTAGGGAGACCAGGATCTGATGATGGGATCCTTGAGAAATTGAGAGAACTCTTCAAATTTCGTACGCATTTTTACGTCGATGATACTATTACGGGACCGACTGTCACTGTGGGTGGGTATGGGTATTAAAGATATTATAGTTTTAGACCCGAAAACTGAAAAGCATAAAATAAAAAACTTTTTACAAAAAAACAAAACCGACTTCACAAAAAAACACTGAAAGGGATAAAAACAGACCTGCAGACACCGACTTCTAGAGCCATGTGAAAAGTTTTATTTTTTTATGCCTTTCAGTGTTTTTTTGTGAAGTCGGTTTTGTTTTTTTGTAAAAAGTTTTTTTTCAACTAGTGTTATCTATCATGACGGCGAGATTCCACCAAAGTTGTTTGCGAACAAGGAATAATCAAAATCGAATTGAAAAAACATCGCAATATTGCTAGCATGTGTCCGCGCCATAGAATTCCCATACAAACGTTGCAATTTCGCGGGCATTTTAGAAATGTTCGCACACAGTTTGTTACCGTTTACTAGGGCGAGTACCTAGACCAGTAGAAACATTGTTTATGTCACATAGGTAACTCCGCACGTCACATTCACTTTCGCTCCTCGTACAACAGCAGCAACTTCATAAAATGCGATGAACATATTGGAGCCTGAACGGGATATGATAAAGTCATAAACACGCACACACATATGTAAATTATGCTAATTGTAATAGGTAGGTAGGTATATGATTTGAGTTCGGTGCAACAAAAAACAAAATAGGTACCAGAATATACCGCGCTATTTTACGATTATTCATATTAGCCACATAAACCGTGTTTTCCGTGAACAAAATTGTCCAAACTATTTTAATGTAGGTGTTGATATAAAAACTACATTATGTGTTTTAAGAATAGACGGCGGGCGGCGCCGTCACAGAATAGATAGGCGCCGGGTCTCTTACCTAATGCGTATTACTTGGGGTAAAGGCAATGACGAGACATTGCTCGTACATCTACCGTCTATCTAAGATGCTTAAAACCGGCCAAGTGCGAGTTGGACTCGCGCACGAAGGGTTCCGTACCATTATATATGAAAAATTAACGTATCTAATAGGTACCTACAAATAGCCAAAATACAAACATTTTTCGGGCCGCAAAAAGTAACTTTGTTTTTCATACAAATATATGAATAACAAAGTTATAATTTGCGGTTTCACACGTTTATTGTATGGGCACCCCTTAATATATACTTTTTTTTTTTATTTTTAGTATTTGTTGTTATAGCGGTTAATGTTAATGCATAATTTGTGAAGATTTCAGCTTTCTAGCTATAACGGCTTACGTATGAGATACAGCCCGGAGACAGACAGACAGATAGACAACGTAGTCTTAGTAATAGGATCCCGTTTTACCCTTTGGGTACGGAACCCTAAAAACAAAAGCAATAATATCATGTATCAGTCGATTCAGCTTTGCCCTCAATTTCTCAGGATTTTCATTAGATCTTGGACGATCCGATGCCAATGGAACTATTTGGTACCCTTGCCTGAAAATACTAAGGTATGATACCTACGAGCCGAGCATATATAGCCGAGCTAGCCGAGACATAATCAAATCTGATTTCTTTTTCATTCCACGTGCCATTTAATTGATCGCCTAGGGAGCGCCCCATTAATAGGGATGACGACAGAGTAAAAAATAAGCAAATCCATTTAGTCCGTAATTTATATTATCGCATGCTGAAGACTCTGTTTGTTTGAACGCGCTAATCTCAGAAGCTACTGGTCCGATTTGAAAAAATATTTCAGTGTTAGTGATAGTTCTAGTTCTCTCATAAATTGGATCCTAACGACATCAATTGGTAAATAGAACAGTGCCAAAACAATACACTGCAACAAGTAAAAATGTTTACATTATATCGAAAGTGCTGCGTGCATTCCCCGGCATGAGCGTCAGTAGGGCGCCCTGCCAGCGACCATCATCAGCGCCAAATGTATACCGCGTCACTGCCCTCACGATAATAAGGGTGAATAGGTTCACAGCTCTAGACAGCTATGTGACAGATACTTAATGCTGAATGCCTTAGGAAAGTAGTCAACATTAAAAACAATTTTATAGCATCATTTGTCAGGTAGCATAGAGTTTTATCTGGAATCTGTGAAACGTGCTCTGAATGTACAGACAACAGCACATCAAGTTACCACAATCAGTCAGATTTCTGCAATAGATTTTCAACCTTATCACAATAGTGGAAGGTTAATATTCGAATGGTAAAATTTGACAGATTCGTATACATTGACCTGCTGTTGTCTGTACATTATCTACCGCTCCACAGAACATATAAAGGAGTCTGTGTACCGCTCTATCTTCTATTATTCTAGACAATATGCTTCAGAAGGTCTAGCCGGCCGGCATTGTAAATTTAGCTACTTAGGGACATATGAAAGAACTTGTCAAAAATAAATATTTTAGGGGGCTCCCACACGACATGACATTTTAGGGTTCCGTACCCAAACGGTGAAACATGTCCCTATTATTAAGATTTCGCTGTTCGTCTGTCTATCAGTCTGTCACCAAGCTGTATTTCAAGAACCGTGATAACTTGAAAGTTGAAACAGGAAACCAAAAATCCATTAACTTGGTCCCGACGTTACAGGGCTCAAAGTTGGCCTAAGTTTGAGTATCTAAGGAAGGTTTCAGTAGCCTGATAATCATTTCTCCCAGCAATGGCCAAATTGATACAATCAGATATTAAACTAATATTTTAGGTCATGTTTGTGAACAGCATTCAAAGCGAGCTATGGTTCCGTTATAAAGCATAGTATAATTGCATTTCGTAAATGATAATAAGAGGTTTCAGCAATTATTACTATTAGTTCTTAAGGAAATGAGGCCCTAACTTGGACAGATTGAATGAATTATTTTCATACATTCCCCCATAAGTTGATTATAGGCTACTTGATTAGTGGCCAGTTTCTGAGCACCTTTATCGGTGGTTTATCTATTCATTTTCCCTTAAAAATGAATAGATAACCTTTCGATAGCGAGACTCAGAAACCGGCCATAGGTCAAAAATAAAATCCCTCATCATAACCACTTGGTTAAGCATTTTAAAATAATCACCTTCATTAATCATTTTCATGGAAAAAGTTATTTAATTTTTTTATTTAATAAAAAACAAGCAAAAGAAGTATACAGCTTGATGTAAAAAACCGATGACGTCATAGTTGACGTTTTCATAGAAAGTAACCGTGTTTGACAGTTCAATCAAATGATTGAATTTGACTAGTTGTGAAGCACCGACTTGCCGCCAGGACATCGCGCGACCCGGGTGAGCCGCGCGCTGCTGTGCGAGCCACGTCTCTCGGAACTCTTCAAAATGCACCTTGATTACAGATTTATTTAAAAACAACACGTTTACTGTTTTGGCTCTTACAATATTAATTTAATTCTCAAATTATCTATACATCTTCTATACATAAAATTGTAGACAGAGCTGTGTCTTTACATTGAATAATTTTTTGAAAAAAATTGTGAAATGCATTATTTGTATGCTACTGAAGCCAAAACAATAGTTTTTTAAATTTTTGTCTGTTTGTCGGTTTGTCTGTTTGTCTGTTTGTCTGTTAGTCTGTTTGTCTGTTCGCGATGGAATCAAAAACGGCTGAACCGATTTGAAAAATTCTTTCACTGTTGGGAAGCTACACTATCCGCGGGTAACATAGGCTATATTTTATCCGGGTACGGCAAGTCGTTCCCACGGGACGCGAGTAAAACCGCGGTAATATGAAAGCTCACTGATTAACGACGAAATCTCAGAAACTATAGCACCTACCAACTTGAAATTTGGCAGGTAGGTTCCTTATATGGTGTAAAAATACTCCAAGAAACAATTTGTTGAAATTCCACCCCGAAGGGGTAAAAAAGGGGTTTGGTAGTTTGTATGGACGTCCAATGATTTTTTAAGTAAGAGACATGAAATTTAGCCGTTTTTTCTCCGGACTCTTAAAATTCAACATCAAACGTTTCAGATATTTGATTATGACGACCCGTTGTCGCTGGCATAAACGACATGGTCCGCGAACGATGTCGCTGACAAAAGCTAGTCTATACTAATATTATAAAGCTGAAGAGTTTGTTTGTTTGTTTGAACGCGCTAATCTCAGGACCTACTTGTTTCAGTGTTAGATAGCCCATTTATCGAGGAAGGTTATAGGCTACTTTTCGGGTGCGTGCAGTAGTTCCCACGGGAGAGCGAGTGAAACCGCTGGCGGAAGCTAGTATTATATAATCTGGGTTGATATGATTTAAAACAGGGGTTTTCTATGGACCGCTAAGTTAGAAAAACCGGCCAAATGAGAGTTGGACTCGCGCACGTAGGGTTCCGTACCATTATCTATAAAAAACCGGCCAAGTGCGAGTCGGACTCGCGCGCGAAGGGTTCCGTTCCATTATCTATGAAAAATAAACGTACCTACTACCTACAATTAGCCAAAACACGAACATTTCTCGACAACAAAAAATAACTTTGTTTTTCCATACAAATATATGAATAACAATATTATAATTTGCGGTTACTGAAAAAGTGCTATATCTCAAAAACTACTGACTGTATTTCGTTCAAACCAATTTTGGTTGATAGTTTTTATTAAGATCTATAACATATATTTTTTTTAGATTTTTCACTTTGGTAGTTTAGAAATTACAGGGGGGGGGGACACACATTTTAGCACTTTGAAAGTGTCTTACTCTGAAATGATTGACTTTGAGAAAAAATGGTTTTAGAAACCTCAATCTCATTTTTAAAGACCTATCCATAGACACCCCACAAGTATAGGTCAGATGAAAAAAAAAATATTTAGTTTCAGTTCCATGTATGGGGAGCCCCCCTCTAATATTATTATTTTTTTATTTTTGCATAAGAATCGAAAAGCGGTTAATGTAATACATCTACTTGCCGAGTTTCAACTGTGTAGTCTTAATAGTTTCGGAATAAAGTGGCTGTGACATACGGACGGACGGACGGACAGACAGACAGACAAACAGACAGACATGACGAATCTATAAGGGTTCCGTTTTTTGCCATTCGGCTACGGAACCCTAAAAATCATAGATATAGATTGTTAGTACCTATCTACAGATGGCGAAATTCATTTCACCTGCAGTTCCGAAAATGTGCAGCACAGACCCCAAATAAAATTGGGATAACGGCAAGAGGATGATGATGATTAGTGAGTGATAGTTAGCAGTAAACGAGCAGAGCGGTACTGACCGGCGCGCAGCTGGTGATGCCGCCGCCGCCGTAGAAGAATTCCCGCTCGTACACCACGATGGCGGTGTGCCACACGCCCTCGATCTGCCGCCCTGCAACGTCACAGTAACGTTCTCGTTAGTAGGTAGTCGGAAAAGGCACAGGAACTCTATCTTTCAAGACCTTTTGTATCAGAAAAGTAAGTTGAAACTGTAAGTAAAAAGATCCTGAAAATCATGAGTTTTTATTTAAGAAAGTACTTCTTCACATTATGCCTACATAATTGATTTCTGAGACAAGTAAATCCCAGTCAGACGTTAGAATTAGTTACGGTATGGAGATTAGGGTTAGCGATCGCGACGGGTGGTGCGCCAGTGTCCGCGCGTGCGCCGACACGCACTTGTTTACTTCACCTATTGGGTGACAGCTTTGCCATAACACAGTGACCCACTTACTGCTGGAAGAGTGTGTTTCAAGGACTTTAACTTTCTATAGATAGATCATTCGTTCTTCAACAACAGGTACATAATCATTTTTACGCGGTTTTTTTGTGTGATGGTGAACTTGTTGCAAAAATCTCTATCAGAAGACAGATATGTATTATATGAAGGTGTACCTACTTATACTACTGCAGTACTATAACTAGGTACACCTTCAAATAATATATTATTATAAATACACTAGGTACTCACAAAAATTTAAGAATATTTTTTCATGGACGATTTTCTTATGGGATTTTCAAGAAGCTGTATCTCCAAGGAAAATGATCGAACAGCAAAAAGAAATCCAAGAAATTATAGATATAAGATTCTAGTTTTCAAATCTATCCTATATAAAATAACACTAAAGAAATCAAGGAAAGAAAAAAATTACAGAATTTTCTTCCACTTTGGAAAGCTACAAGTTCACATGGACGTATATAAGGGGGGTGTTTTGGGTGTCCGGACACCCCCCATTCATATCTGTCTT